>OW152829.1:7005966-7360966 GCA_933534255.1 Iphiclides podalirius | reverse complement strand
TGTTTATTAGATTAAAATAAGTGTAAGGTATGGATCTGAATAGCAACACATTTTCACTTACTATTATTTTTGAGTGAAATACGCAGGTGAAAACAAAAAAAGGAAAAATAATGGTAAATATAAAAGTAACGGCTTATATATATATGTCTCATCATAATAACCTCTGTATTGGGGCATTGTCCATCACGCACGCGACCTCAGGATTGGCAGACTTCACTTCAATATTTCAATAACTCAATATTTAATTCATTGGTGCCAGCATCGGCATTTGAACTCAGGTCGTTCGAGTTTATTTAATTAAAAGCGAGCGTTCAGAAAGTGAGTTATTACGGCTTAAAATAAAAGTAAAGGTTAAAGTTTTGAGTTAAAAGTTATTAAAAAAAACCGCGGAAATTCGCTTTCAGGTTGCATACAACATTCACTATATGAAATTATTTTGACTTCTTGGCGACTACTCTTTTTAGTGATAAAGAACTTAAAAAAAAACACGATAGTATTTACACCCATTATCAACAATATGATTTAATATTATTGATGATATGATTATGATGATGATGAGATTGATGAGCGTCAATGCACAAATAATTGATCAAAAATGTTATTTTGAAATACTGCCAACATTATTATAAAGTTTTTAAATTTCGTATAAGTTTTTAAATTTGAAAAAAAAAAAATCGCACTTTATGGATATGGGAAAAGTCGGCAAGGATTAAAGTATGTACATTATCGATACACTAAGATAAATTAGGTTCAACCATTTCCGTACCTACAATAAAATAGCAAATTTTCTTACAGTAAATTGATATTTATTCATAGTTAATAATTATAATAATTTTTGTTCAATATGTTTCAATATTGTATAATAAAATTTGCAAGTGAAAAACGATAGTGTCGTTATCATAGAATTTTACGAAAAAACTAAAAAATGACTAATTTAAAATAATTTAATATCTATATAGGAATAGTGTATTCCGAGGACAACATTTATTATAAATATCGCCGTACCTACTTACAACACATCAGATAGAAGTATGCGATCATTGTGCCTCCGTTAAAAACCAAGTAAACAACTATTTTTAATAGAATGATGCAAAGATAATTTTGTTTCTTTGAAGATGTATGTATATAATGTGTTTTTGTCTCAATAATATTGTATTGCGAAATGAAACCAAAATTGAGTTCCTCTGAAAAGAGAATATTTTTTATTAAACACTAGATATATTATTCTACTTATAATGCTTACTAACATAAACTTAATAAATCTTACCTGGATAGAGAAACAACATTTAAGGCTATTACGACAAAAAAAAACTTATTTTAATATTATAGTAATCAACAAAATATGTTCATTAATAGGAGCCAACAGTTAGTTTTTAATTACAATGACATTAATCCTTAATTAAACTTGCTACAGATGATATCACAGACAATATTGAACATAATCCATATTTAATGAAGACCAATGATTTTCGTTTACATATATGTATATAATATAATTTAATACCGATAAATATACGATTTCTTGAAATGACAATGGCTGTCTAATTTTATTAACCTCACAAAGTTAAATTTTAATGGCAGAAATGGAACCCTAAAAATAGAAACATACGTGTGTGCATCTTATCATGCAACATTTCAAATAACAGCAATTATACTCTGATAGCCTTTCGCCTCTGCCATCTGAATATGTTGTTTTATTTGTAATAAAAATCGATAATATTTATTAAACGTCAAGAAACATAGGTTCACAATTGTATGCATTTAACTAAATTATGAAGCATATTAAAATATTATGGGTAGTTTTGGAGGAGGGGGTGTCCTGATTTTTAGCTTCATCCCCACTTCTTGTATGAAATTTACCCCCTCTAGAGAATCCCGAAGAAGAGCAATTTTCTACAACAGGGAAAAATATACTCTTATCAAGTTGACGGATTAATTATTAATTACACCTTCATCAGAAAAATTAACAACATTTAGACGATACCGCAATATTTGCAATAAGCTTGTAAAAAAAATAAACGGAACATATTTTTACACATCGTTATGTAGTTCCAAACTAAGCAAAGCTTGTACTATGGATACTAGGCAACTGATAAACATACTTAAATATACTTTTCTTTTGTAAATAAATACATGCTATACATATATAAACACCCAGACACTAGAAAAACACGATGTTCATCACACAATATTCCGGTAGTGGGGATCGAACCCACACCCTGGCGCAGGAGGCAGGTACACTACCCACTACACCATTCGGGTCTCTAAGTAACAGCCTATATCATATCATTTCTGCTTATTGTATCGGGACACCCTTATTTATACCGCGTGTTTAAAATATATCGATTTTTTTATACTAAAAATAAATTAAGATTGATGCGACTATCCTTTAACCTACTCTAAGTTATTGGATGGATCTTGGGTAATACATTGACACGTATGTTAAAACTAAACGGTCCATCAAAGTTATTCGCGTATAGTCCTTAATTTTACCCTTGATCGAATATGGCGATGTGTGTCAATAATTTGATCGTCTTCTTAATAACTATGGTCGATTAATTTTCAATCGTCCAAAGTATAATCTTGGTTCTCATACCGCTATCATCTAAATTTGTTACACATTCGTCAAAGCCGTAGTTTGCGTGTACTCACCACTCTTCATGACAACTTAAGTCTCTACTTAAAATTTCTGTGTTCTTACCATGACAGAACCCATAGCTTTTCAAACAACTTTTTACTTAAGTGTCTTTCCTACAACTCTGGCTTCGTTTATTCTTTCTTTCTATTTCAGTAAATTTTTCTTTGGGAAGCAGTTTCTTTTAAAAAGGAAGATTAACGATTCTTATGCATTTAAAATCAAAATAATGTCTTTCTTTAACATATCATATGTGTATATAATTATATAGTGCTATAAACGTAATTATTTTCTTATCCTTTAAACGAGCAATTATTGTATATACAGCGTGTCTTTACTATCGCGACAATAAATGAACACACATATAGAGGATAACTTTTTAAAATTGTATTAAACTTTTACTTTCTTTAAACATCAATATTTACAGAGTTATTAAATTTTCCAAAACAAAGAATTTTAGAACATCCTTACGAACTGTGTAACTGTAACGTAAAGTTCATTTGTAAAGGTCACAAAGCATATGAATGGGTTGAAATAATTTAAAAGAGACAAAACATACTGTTAGAAGGAGAGGCTTGTAATGCGACGCTGTGGCAACGAATGAAAAAGTCTCTGAATGTATGAATCAGTCAGTTGTAGTTGTATAAGATGTTAGTTTCTTTTTTACTTAATTAGTTTGTTTGAAAAATATTTTTTTTTAATTATGGATTTTATTTAACGTTAATGTTTTTTTATGATTATGGGCAACTAGCGTTAGACGTGTGTTCATTTATTGTCGCGATGGTAACGACACGCTGTATAATCGGAATCTCAGAAACGGCTCCAGCGATTTTCATGAAATTTAGTATGTGCGTAGATTCGGGGGCAAAAACCGATTTGGCTAGGTTTCATTTTTAGAAAATGTCGTTTTATCCCAGTTTTCAGGGAATAAAAAATATCATTCGAATACGACGGTAAATTTCACAAAAAAAAATGTTATAATATCTCGGTCGGTAATCGGGCGGCCCCGAAACAGAAGGCCTTGGTTCGTGTCACGATCATTTCTTTACACTTACTTTTTTTTCGATTCCAGATCATTGCTTTCTTTATTTTTAATTTTTTGTCGATTTGTTATTTGTTTTCCTTTTTTTCAATTTATTTCTTTTGTGAAAAACATCAGTTCATATTTTCTTATTACTGCGTCGTTAAGATCGAAAATATATGCATATTTCATTACTCAGTAATTTGTATCTAAATATAATTTCCAAAATACACTCCAGGTACTTATCATAGACACTGGTATTTATCATAGACATCAATGTACTTGTTATTTCTTTTTGTCTCCTTAGTCCTCTATATATTAGTCCTATGAAATAATATTATTTTTTAATTTGATACGGTGGCAAGCGATTTGACACGGTTAACTTGATGTGATTACTGCCGCCCATGGACATTTGCAACATCCGTAGGGCTGTAGAAGCTTTGCTACCTTTTAATATAGTAGAAATAAAAATTCTTTATACCAGATATTTTTAAGCCTCTTATTGTGTTTTGACTTGATGACCGGGTGCACCAATGGTGGTTGGAGATGGTTTACCGCATAATGCCCCTGGAAAATCTGTATTTTCAGCAAGTCGAGTTTGCGTTTTAAGCGTAGGACTGATATATGTGTACGCTAGGTACTACACTCCTAAGTTACTGTTTATGGAGCGGTGTACGGCGGTATACGCTTCTACAACCAAAGAGTACTTTTATGTATCTGAAATCTGTCTACAACAAAATTCCATTAAATCCGCATAGCCAGCCTATTTACAGGTTTAGGAAATTTATTTAAGAATTTTTTTATAAAAAAGGTTAATATAAACTAATAAATTAATGACAATAACTCCTGGGAATGAGTTGATCGCCCCCAAACTGTATTTAAAAAAAAATGTTTCATATTTTAAAGCTTTGAAAAGACCATGACAAAAAAGAGGATACTAAGGTGTTTCTTTCGCCCGTTTCTTCGTTAGAGGAACCTCATCAGGAAAAGGTGGTAGATCTAAAAAAACGTCTACCGACAGATGAAATGTATGTTTCTAATTTTAATGAATAAATAATTTGAGTTGATTTTGAAATGTTTATCTCTTTCCAGGTAGCAGTCGACCCACGGTTGCAAATGATACGTTTCAAAAAATTATCGGATCATTCGGCAAATATCAGTTTTGGCTCGTGTGTCTTATAATCGTGGCAAAATTCCCCGTAGCTTCCCATCAAATGGCTATAATCTTTTTGGCCCCGAAAACAAGTTACGTATGTCAAGATACGAATGCTGAAACGTGTCCATGTGCGAATCCAATATACGATACTTCGATATTTAATAGCACCATAACAACGGAATGGAACCTTATATGCGAACGAAAGTGGCTGACAAGTTTTACGCAAACGTTGTTTCAATTGGGCACCTTACTCGGCAGCATTATTTTTGGAATGGCTTCAGACAGGTAATGACTCTTTTTATTTCACTACATTTCCTTGACACTTCTTGGTTCTTGGACACCTCTTGGTTAAAATTATACGAAAGTTTTATCTACACATGTTTATGCCTTATCTTAAGATGGGACTAGCAATAAATTTCGTCTCTCATGGTACCTGGATATGGGTACATCACTGGCTTCGAGCCGTTGAGGCCCCTAATATCGGCGCCCGTAGAAGTTGGGTGAGAGCGGTGAGAATTTCCTCGGACATCAGCGATATTACTGTCTCGTTGCCCGACAACAAACTTAACTTAAAAGTATATTTACTTCACGACGATATTCTGTGACGCTGTAGTAATTCATCGGGCTGGCCTATCCATACAGCAGTAGCTCTTAAATATGGTTAGAAATTGTTAGCAACTAAACAGTTTTTCGATATAATTTTTCCTTCAAATTTAAGATTCGGAAGGAGGCTACCTCTACAAATATCAGTCCTTATGCAAGTGGTAATGGGAATTGCGGCGGCCTACACTCCAGATTTCTGGACATTCACGTTTATCCGGTTCTTTATTGGCATGTCCGTTGGTGGCGTCATGGTGACAACTTTCGTAATAATCATGGAGTTTGTCGGACCCGAACATCGTGACGTGTTGTCTGCGTTGTATCAAGTGCCATTCAATTTGGGGCACGTCCTGTTGCCCGTTTGGTCCTACTACCTCAGGGACTTCTCGGATTTCCAGCTCGGTATCTCTGTACCGACGATCCTTTTGCTGGTCTACTTTTTCCTGATACCGGAATCTCCACGATGGCTGATAGCTGTGAATGAGACAGAAAAAGCAATAGAGATTTTAGAAAAAGTCGCCAAAGTGTAAGTAATAATTTATGTTAAACGGAATAAATTGATTTTATTATATTTTTGCTAACAATCGTACCATGTATCATGTAAATACAATGGAACATTTTTCCGCTCGTTAAGGTTCAAATGACCGAATTATTGTTTTGTTATATTAAGTTATCCTTGCGTGTTACAATTTATACATAAACTGCTTATTAAATAATTAATAACTCTTTTTTATTTTTAGAAACAAACGGTCGGTGGACGTTCGCAAAGAAGTTGAAACTTATCAGAAAAAACTAATGGAAAACAACACTAAGAGGGGAACCGTCATAGACCTATTCTTAACGCCAAACCTCCGGAAGAATATAATTTGCATGGCGTTTAATTGGCTGAGCTGCAGTTATTGTTTCTACGGGGTATCGCAGTATGTTGGACAGTTGAGCGGCAATGTGTTCGTTAACGTGGCCTCAAGCGCGAGTGTCGCACTAATCGGCAGTTTCTTATCAATACCGCTGATGAAGCTGATGGGGCGGAAGACAATTGTGATACTGTTCAACTTCATCTGTGCTCTTTGCTTGTTATTATTATGCATCGTCCCCGAAGGCGTGGGCTCTGTCGTGTGCGCGTGCATTGGCGTCGTCTCGAGCTTCATCGCTTTCGTAGTCGTTTATTTGTACTGTTCGGAGCTATTCCCGACCGTCGTTCGCAATGCGGCGCTCGGTTTCTCGTCCATGATGGCGCGTGTCGGTTCTATGATCGCGCCTTTTGTCGTGGAAATGGGGGACATAGCGGGCTGGTTGCCGCCGCTAGGGTTCGCTGTCGTGCCGCTAATAGCCACTTTGGTCACGTTCCTCCTGCCCGAGACGAAGGGCTGCACATTGACGACAACGATCGACGAGGGCGAAAACTTCGGCAAGAAGTCCGATGACAAAATATCAAAGCCGTCCGATAATGTCGAGTAGTCATTTGTTGAACTGCTAGCTTAATTTTATTAAATTATGTCGAGTGTTGCGTGCCTATTAACTACGGGGATTAGAATTTATTTGTGTAATTACATCACGACCGTTGCAAGGTGAACCCGCAAGCGAAATGAACGGTAATAGTCAACAAGGACAAATATTAAAGTAGGTAAAATTGTACATGCACAGTTCAGAAAGTAGCTGGGAAACTCAAATTGAGCCGTGAAAATAAATTTGCTTTTAGTAAAATTAGATTGTTCCTTCGTAGTTTTTTGAAGTTATACTTCGCGTTATGAAAGAAATAATGAGTGTGGATTTTTATGATGCGCGCGCACAGCGATATGAATATAACGCCTTAAAGTGAGTCGACGACTTTAACACATTACTGATTTTTGAGACAACACTAAAGGAAGATTCATTCAGAGATGAACTCTGTGTTAATTTTATTTTTATTTTGCTACGATAAATAAGTATAACTCTTAGGTGCGTTCATAAGTACACAAATTCCTTACGATTATGCTAAAAAAGAAAACAATGGAAAATATTTACAAAAATAAATATAGGATCTTTCAACATTTAATAGAAATAAAAATGGCAGCTCCGCTTGTGAATTCCATATTTTTTATTTTTTCAATGTCTAATATTAGTAAATTAGTATACATATAAATGTTTTCATTAACTTTTGAACGTATTATGTTACATGGAAGCCATCTAGATTCGTTAGATAGACCCATATTTTGTATCCCACAAGTATGTTTTTTTAATATATTCATTACTCAAACATGGTTTTAATAAACAACTTGATCGGAAACTTTGGAAAGTATCACATATGGATTTCCTTTATTATTTTTCTTAATAAATTCGGTGTGGGGTTGCACCAAATGGCCATCATATTTTTGGCTCCTCCCACACATTACACATGTCCAGACATAAATAAGGTTTGCTGTGAGAATCCTGTGTATAATACGAGTCTATTTACGAGGACGATTATAACGGAATGGAACTTGATATGCGAAAAATCTTGGCTGAAGGACTTCACACAAACCATTTTCCAATTCGGCGTCCTGATTGGAAGCGTGGTATTTGGAGCTGCATCTGATAGGTATTGTTCAAATCTTATTTATTAAGCAGTTTTACTATAAAAAATTCTGTGAATTGCATGTAATATATTATATGTTAGACCGTAAAGTTATTTACTTTTATTTATAATTTTGTACTATAGGTACTAAGTCGAAACCCATTCGGGATTTTTTTGTAATCTATGTGCAGTGTCTAAGATCTAGAGAAGTGCGTATAATAATAATAAATAATAACGAGTTTAATTTGAAATTATTTAAAAGAAGTACCTTTAGCTAATTAGTAACAAATTATTCTTATAATAGTTAATAAACGTATTCTTCTCATAATGCGCATGAATTCGATGATAATATCTAGAAAGTAATAAATGTTAACGTAATTGTAACATAATGTGTGATTGAAATGTGCTCTTGTCATGTAATACACGTACAGTGTTCGTTCTTTTCACTCTTGATTTCTTGAATTGATTCACGTTTGATTACTATTGTTTAATATGATGATATGACTGATATTATATATCATGATATTGAAATTAAAATGTTAATATTGATGTTTAAAAAATGTAAATGTTTAATACAATTTTAAAAAGTTATCCCTTATATGTGTGTTCATTTATTGATGCGATTGTAAAGACACGCTGTATAGTGTTTGAGTTTTCTTCAGCTTGGTATCCTGTAATTTACGAAATTAAATCCAAGCACACAAGTACTTTAAGACCTCAAGGACATATACCTAAGCATCTTTAACGAACATCAGACTAAAATCAAAATAATTTCCGGTTGGTAGTCATTTTATAATGAAGGCGTAAAAGAACTCTGTCTCGTGGTAACAAAATTGTTTCAAACATTAGACGAATTTAAAAACGAAATAAATGGCTATAATAACTGTTATTTTATTTAACCATTTATATACGATATACTTAATAGTGGTAAAGAAACCGGTAAAAAATTACGTACATATTCAAATTTTATTCATTATATGGACTTTTAAGAAGATATGAGGACTAAAACGCTACACCTACTTTTCAATGGTGTTCAGTTTTCAAGTTCAAAAATATTACGTTATCCAAACTTTGACATTGAATGATTTCTAATATCATTAAACTGCAACACTCGTGGGATGCGTTAAGAATCTATAAAAAGCGAAATGCCAAAAGAAAAATAATTCAATTTCACACCGATCCTTGTGGTGCTTTCCCGGACCGATTTATCTAGACAACAGCAGAAGTTACTGTTTCATTCTAACAAACAATAAGCAAGTAATATTACAATGTTTTGCATGTTTCAGATACGGTAGGAGACAAACGCTAATCATTGCTGTTGTAATTGAATCCCTATCAGGTATTCTCGCATCATTTCTTCCTGATTATTGGAGTTTTACAATAGTTAGAATGGTGTTAGGCTTTTCCGTTGGGGGAATTATGGTAATCGGATTTGTGATTCTAATGGAATACGTTGGAATTGTGTACAGAGATATTTTGTCGGCGCTGTTTCATGCTCCCTTTACAGTGGGTCATATTTCTTTGGCGCTGTTCGGATATTTCATAAGGGATTACACTTATTTACAATTGGCAATATCTGTAATAAATATAGGACTTCTTGTGTACATTTGTATTTTACCTGAATCACCAAGATGGCTATTAGCTGTGGACAGATCCGTGGAAGCTATAGAATTGATGGAACGCATATCCAAGTTGTGAGTGACGATTTTTTCTTTTTCTGTTGTTCTTAATCCCCTGCCAATAGACACATTATAAAGGATACTTCTTATGTTTCAGCAATGATCTTCCTGTGGATGGCATATCGACGCAGATCGAATTATATCAAATGGAACATAAATCAAGGCGGGCGAAGCGTGGCTCAATATTGGACTTATTTCGATCGCCAAATATGCGAAAGAATATACTAATTATGGCATTCCTGTGGCTTGTCTCCAGCTATTGTTTTTACGGCGTTGCGCAATACGTTAGCCATCTAACGGGTGATATTTACACAAACGTCGTCGCTAGTGGTAGCGTGTCCTTGTGCTCTTGTTTCGTCTCAATACCACTCATAAAATTTTTGAAGCGTAAAACCTTTGTTGTTGCTTCCAACTTGGCGAGCAGTTTGTGCCTTATTTTCATAGCTTTAGTTCCAGAAGGGACGTATTCCATCGTGTTAGGTTGTTTAGGAGTATTCTTCACCTTCATGGTGTTCATTGTGGTGTATTTGTACTGTTCAGAAATGTTTCCAACGGTAGTGCGTAACGCAGCCATTGGTATATCTTCAATGATGGCGCGAGTGGGGTCCATGATAGCGCCTTTCGTCGCTGGACTGAGACCTTACGGTAAATGGTGTGCTCCTGTCGCTTTTGCGGTTTTCCCCATTATTTCTGCACTACTGTGTTTACTACTACCGGAGACAAAAGATTGTGAGCTGCCGATGACACTGGAGGAAGGTGAAGCGCTTGGCAAAGCCAACGATAGTACCTCTAGCAATATTGCAACTACAGAAGAAGTTACATAATGTCTATTATTTGTTTTGGGTTTGTTACAGAATAGTTATTTTATGCAAACATTAATGTATATGTATTTGGGTTATATTTGTATAATTGCTTTTATTATTAAAAATATTTGTCGTTAAAATCCTATTTGATTTTCTGAACTTATAAAATATTAAGGTTTAATATCGCGTAAAGAGTTAGAGTAGTTGGGTTTTACGGACGCAATATGGCTTCCAATCCATTAGCACCACTAAGGTTTCTCTGGTGATCGGAGCTCAGTTCAAACGAGTCGCCATGACGGTTGGGGTAGCAATATGCGCTGCCTGGTATTACACCATTCTTGCTGGTAAGCCATTTTATAATACATAGATAATTCCTTTTATAATGTATTTTTCTTTATCCTCTTTTGGCCATTTAGTACGAAACGATCATTTAGTAAAATATATGAAAGTTTTGAATGGCATACAACAGAATAATTAAAACACTATTTTTCGTTTGTGTGACACACGTGTGACTGTATTCAAATAATTTTTCAACTTAGAAATTTGTCACGTTTCGTAATTGCAGGATTCTACGTCCTTTACTGTCCCGTCATGTATTTAATGTTTTTCAAACATAGCTTATATAGAAAAGCTGTCGATGTTTTGTTTTCTTTGTGGGAGCTATATCCTGTGGTAAGTAAATATAAACGTTCTTTGAAGGCTACGTTACTTGTATGGAGCTTAGAGATGAGCAGTTAGTATCGTGTCATAAAATAGAATAATACACTTCAAACTAGAATACACTTGGCATTACTGTACGATAATACGGTCTACATTTAAAAGAAAATGTGGTGTTTAAGAGAAAATTTAATAGATAGATGGCTTGGCATTTTAACGATGAATTTTGAAACTAAATTCGGTAACTTCGTGCTCATTTCCTTTAGTATACTGTCGACACTCTACTATCGATAACTTCAGGTCTTAGTTTAATGCTAATATTTGAACCTTTCTGGTCTTTTATTAAATTCTTATACTTACACATATGAGATACTACTTCTTATCCACTACACTCCATAGTTGCTAGCTATTTATTTATTGTCAGATGTAATAGACAATGTTGGTCTGGAATTTAAATAATTCAAGTATTTCTTTTTTGTTTATGTGAAAAGGTAGAAAGCGAGCCGGCTGTTCATCTGATATTATATAATCCGCCGCACATTGAGATTACAGATGCGTTGTCACCCCTTAATAATGTGGGACTCGGCTACCTCACTCATTAGACGAAACGCAGAAGTAAATATAACTCTTCCACTTTGCATACGCCGGTCTTCTGTAAGTCTTCTGTAAGTCTTGGTACTTACCCGGACGGACCTGCACATTCATGCAACGATTTAATTTCATAATTGGCTTACGAGCAACTTCGACGTTTTATTATTAGAAATGTTAAAACAGGTTCTACATAGATTTTGTTCCAAAAAATTGTTGCAAAGTTCTGTTTTCATAAGAACAGGTCAATTCTTCTAGGCTTTGTTCCAGTGGGTATACCATACCCATCTAAGTTTGTTCGGAGACTACGTTAACCCAAATGAAAATATCATAATTATTATGAATCATCGTTCTCGGGTCGATTGGAATTACTTATGGATAGCATTGTACCATGCAGCCCAAAACATCAAACATGGTGACTTAAAGGGAAGGGACGAAAATGATATTTTCGATACAATTTCTGGTGGAAAATCCCGGATCAAATTTGTTTTGAAGGATGAAATCAAATTCGTGCCGGGAATGGGTAAGAAAACAATATTTTATTGAATACATCTAACAGAATAATGCATATGTATGAACTTATAGTAATACTAGCGGACCGGACACGCGTTGTACTGTACACACGACGTAAATCCGACAACTAAAAAAAATGTTGATCTCAACCATTCTCGAATCAACCTGAAGACATACAAAACATTTCATTAAAATCGGTGCAGCCGTTTAGGAGGATTTCAGTGACATACACATTGTACAGAAGAATTAAATATATAAAGATATAACAGTATGTAGGTAAGACAAGGAAAATGTTTATTTGTTATGCATACATTTTAATTGATCATTTTGATTGATTGAAGCCGTGACAGCTCAGTGTCCGGGCTCGCCTTTAAATCAATATACTCGAGCAACCTGAGTTCGATCCCCGGTGCCGGCACCAATGAAATTGTTAATTTCAAGTATTGAATTATCACGTGCAGTAAAGGAAAACATCGTGAGGAAACCTGCATATTTTCGAAATAATAATTAAAAGAAATTGTTTCGAAGATATGTGAAGTCCGCCAATCCGCAGTGGGCCGCGTGGTGGACTATGCCCTGATATCCTCTGCCTTTGCCCAGCAGTGGGACATGTACAGGCTGATAATTTACTTTTTACGTTTTAGTTAGAAAAGAAGATAAAGCAATAGTAATCGTAAGCCTAAGAGCTAATATGTACATATTATGTCGTCTATGAAGCATCTGATCAAGATCACAGATAATTTAATCCACACAAAGATTGTGAATAAACAAAAAATGATCTGAAAAAGTAGCGTTAATATTACAGAAAAAGATCGCTTATTAGCAGTAACGAGGTGATATTAAATAACTTCATGGTCCATTTCAGGTTGGATAATGCAGTTGAATTATTTTCTTTACGTGAAGCGTAACTGGCAAGAGGATAAAATTAATCTAACACAATTCGTGGACTATTACAGAAAACTTCGATATAAGAATCGTATAGTTCTTTTCCCCGAAGGTACTGATTTGAGCGATGACAACAGACGTCGGAGCGATAAATTCGCCGATGTCAATAAATTGCAGGTTATTCATTTTTAGCAAAAGCTAAGGCCAGAAACTGTTAAGTTAAATTAATAAATTTAGCCATAAGTTCTATTACAAATGAAAATGCATTTTTTTTAATGAAGTAATGTAATATTATAAAAATGTTACCTACATATTTATTAACGTCTCAGCAAAAAATAAAAAATATTCTATTCGAAATAGCCACCTTTAGCTTTTATACAGGCCTTTAATCTGTTTGGCCACGAATCTATGGATTTACGCACTGTTTCCAAGGGAAATTTCGCCACTGCTTGCGCCAAAAATTTTTTAAAAGACTCAATGTCGCCGTTTCTTTTAGAATAGGCCATGTCCTCTAAAACTGACCATAATTTGAAGTCTAAAGGGTCTGAGTCTGGGCGCCAACTATCCTGGTCCTGGGCAGCCCGCATCCATCCGCTGCCCTCCACCTTTCTTAAGTCGTCAGTCCATCGTGCTGCAGTCCGTTCCACACTACATTTTCCTAACCGTGGTGTTCACTCTAACATGTGTCGGCTCCAGTACACGGGGAGAGTGGATTTGAATAAAAGATATTAACAATTAATGTAATGCAATCGGTGTTGCAGCGTTACGAGTTTGTGCTGCATCCACGCACAAAGGGCTGGGTAGCTTTGTGCTCCCGTTTCCGGAGCGCAGGATTGACGTCAGTTTACGATGTCACCGTGGCGTATGACAAGCCCGTCACTGAACTCGACATGATTAGAGGGAGGCTGCCTCAACAAATCTCTTTTCATTTCAAGCGGTAAGTTTATTGCGCCATCTCATAAACTAAATGCGAAAAAAGTGCATTAACTTTTTAAAGAGATAAGAACTTGTGAAAGATGTTAGCTTTTGTCTGCCTCACAGAAGACCGGCGCGTGAAGCGGAAGTATATTTAAGTAATTACTTCTATGTTTCAACTCATGCGTTAGGTAACCGGGGCCAATTTTTTGTTATAAATAGCAACTTCACGGATTTTGTAGATTTTGTAGACGGACGGTCCATGGGTGCCTGTTATCACTTAACATCTGGTGAACCGCCAGCTCGGTGCAAACTTCTCACATTAAATAAGTCTATTTGATTACAAAATTGTAACCTGTACTTATGTACATGTACCTATTTACTTTTCTTTACAACTTTAAGTAGGGGAGACCGGGGTTGGAAGTCACATTTTTGTATTTTGAATTTTTAAGTCCCCATATTCTTGGCAAATCAATTAAATTTATATCTCAATGGATAGTATACTAATCTAGTTTCAAAATAAATTAATACTTCTTGACATTAACATTATCCATTGAGTAAATATTACATTTTTGAGAAAAAGGAAAAGTGTGACTTCTAACCCCATGTCAGGGATGGTTGTCACAATGCCAGGGGTAGGTAGTCACACTGTAAATCAAGGGAGGAAAATATAATAAAAACCACCTATTTAAATTAAATGAGTAGGTATTTTTATTAGAAATAGAATCTTGAACTGGTATACAAAATGAAAAGAGTAAAATATTCATTATAACAATAATAGTCAACAAATTCACTTATACATAATTTCCATTTAACAAAATCAGAATTCTTGTTACGAAAACAATAAAAATGTAATCATAAATGCGGACGATATAATATGAAGTCAATCCAAGTAATCAGTCTGGATATTTAGATTCACAATTTTGGCAAATGTATCAGTAATCAGCTTTCCGTGGCTTGCGCGGAGGAGTTTTTGCACCATAGTCACCCCAATTTCGTCCATGTTCCATATTTTAAGTTTAAAAAAAAACTGTTGACATTTTGTGGATTAAAACTGGTGGATCGAGCAAACTAGTGGATTCGGGTCTTCTAATGGACAGAGAAGGATGTTTCTTCATAAACGACGTAAACCAATCGCAGCCAGCTAGCTTGTTTAAATCCCAAAAGTGTGGAACTTTCAACCTATTGGAGATAGCAAGCTCGTACGTTATTATGTAGCAAAATTTCAAAAAGCCAAAAAAAAGCCAGCATACATACATGTGGGTTGGTTGTAACATGTGACTACCAGCCCTCGTTAAGCTGGGACAACCTGCCCCGAAACACATTTTAGAAAATAACCCTAAAAAATAAATCTAAATCGGTGTATATTTATAAAACTATATAACAATATCGTGAGCCATATATTTAACTTAACTAATACATGAATAGGTATTTTACAATGCAAAATTTAGGCATACTTACAAGGATCGACACAGATGCACGAAAAATTACTTTTGGTGAGAAAAAAAAAACAAACGCACGTTTCTCCGTCACGGCGTTTCGGAGCGAACCTAAGTGAAGTGGGGAGGGAGGTGATGCTTTCGCGATTCTTTGACGTCGATCAACTTTCGCATTCGTTCGTAAACTTTTCTGTTATGACCGCTGTGACAACCAACCCGTGAGACAACCATACCCGGTCTCTCCTACTTTTTCTACAAATTTAATGTTCAATGTGCAGAGATTAGCACTATAAACATTTTTAACTTTAAGTATTTTAGCCTCTGAGCTAAATGGCTGATAGCCACAGCGGCGACAATCTTTTCGTATTTTTTCAACATGTTTTAATGTTCAATCTTAGTGCAGAGATTAGCACTATAAAAAAAAACTTTAAAATTTATAAAAAAGCAATGGCGACATCTCTCGTTCGAATTATCGTTGTAAAACGATATTCGAAATTGTTTGTATGCTGGAAAGGATATAACAATAGATGCGCCAAGCATTGCTTCAAATGCTAAATAACAATGTAGAAAGAAGGCGTTAAGATTTTCGTCGCTGTGGCTATCAGCCGTTTAGCTCAGTGGCTAGAGCGTCAGGCCGCGAATGCCGAAGACGTGGGTTCGATTCCCGCATCGGCGACAATCTTTTCGTACTTTTTCTACATGTTTTAATGTTCAATCTTAAGTGCAAAGATTAGCACTATAAAAAAAAAACTTTAAAATTTAAGTATTTTCTTTTCTTTTACACTTAGATATACAGTAAGGTGCAAAACTGAGTCAGTATGTTACATTTTTATAAAAAGTAGCATAAAAAAATATTGGATTAATTAATTATTAACAAATAAATGATGTCATTAAAAACTAGATTTATTCATTAATTTTATTAAGAAAGTCCGATAGTCTTGAACATACTTTTGGTTTATAATTATCATAAGAAGAATTGGTTCACTTTTGCACAAGTTAAAAAAAATACTGATTTTATAATTTTAATATTTAGTCCAAAGACCTTTTGCTTTTATAACAGCACGCAATCTGTTCTCCACTTTTTACAAGTCTTTCACAATACTCAGGTAGAACTTGGTACCACTGCTCTTGAACACGTTCCCAGAGAACAGTAATGTTCGATGGTGGTGCTTTATATTCATTTAAAAGCATGCTCTTCAAGTATGCCCATAAGTTTTCTATCGGATTGATATCCAGACTCTGAGATAGCCAGGGCAGGACCTGAAACTCTTGTTTACTCAACCAATTTTTTACTATTTTCGATGTGTGCTTCGGATCATTATCCTGCTGGAATATTACTTCATTAACAGGGTACGGCATATTTTCAACAATTTCCAACAGATGTCTGAAGAATGTTGCGGTACATTTTCCCGTCCATATTTCCTTCGATTTTGTAAATTGGTCCAACGCCATAAGCTGTTAGACAGCCCCACAATTTAATATTGCCACCACCATGTTTCACTGTTTGTATAAAATCTTTTGCTTGTAATGGTTCACCGACTTTCTTCCAGTTTCATTTTCGACCATCTGTACTGTATCTATTAATTTTGGTCTCATCTGACCAAATAACTCTCATCCAATCATTCTTAGTCCACTTAAAGTATTCTTTTGCAAATTTATTTCTTACTTTGATATTTTTCTTAGTAAGAAGAGGTTTTTTTTCTTCTCGATAGCTCGCATATTTGCTTTGTGTAACCCCCGACAAACAGTCCACTTACTCACTGACGTGCCAGTGTCTTGCTTTAAAATTGCTGCCGCTTCAGAAGCTGAAGACGCTTCATTAGATCTTAAATAGTGAATAACTTTTCTTATGTCTCTATCAGATAATTTTTTGTGCGTCCGCCAACATTAATCGGTATAGGAAATTTACATTTGGTTCTAATTCTTTGTATTGTTGATTGACTTACGTTTAATTCTTGAGCGATATATCTTGTCGATTTCCCATTTTGAAGTAGCTCTTTAACATATTCTATAATATTCTTTGCAATCGGTTTCATGTTTGTATCGAAAAGAGATGTATTAAGTTAAACCGTTCACTATGCTGTATCGAATTAAACTGAGTAATAAACAAAGCGGAATCATATTTCTATACTAATCCTGACAAGTTTAAACACGTTTATACTTGAGCGCGAAGACATTTTTTAACACGGTGCAAAAGTGAGTCAATCAATATTAACTATCTCAAAGTTTTAAAGCGTAGATATTGGATAAAAATTGTACGGGTGAAATAATTAGTGGGTTATATTTTCTAATAATAACATATACGATTTCAAAAGCTTTTAACTAGTGATGATTGATTGATTTGATAAAAAATTGAATGAAAATGAATTGAAAAACAGTGCACTGACTCAGTTATGCACCTTACTGTATTTAAGTTTGGATATGGATTGTTTTTAGTCGCATAGTTATGGTTAAGAAAAGTTATTTTGTGGAAAGGAAATTATTTACTTAACTAAAAATATTTTTGTTACTGAAGTGACATGCAATAACATAGTGAACTTTGAAGTTTTTTTTAAAAACAGAAGCAAATATTCAAGCAGTCATAAAAAACCCTTCAATTTAAGATTATAACCCTTATTAAGTAATTTAATGGTATCCCAGAACGAGAGTAAATAAATGCGAATTAATAAATTGATCAATTTATTTGCGGCGATGCTACCTTGTTCTCCTCCATTGTAATTAATGCATTTCAACTTATCTTGAATTCAATTCCTTCTTCTGTTGATAATGTTCCTCATATTTTATTTCCTGGTGATCTTTAAAGAAATATCGTCAATACGTACACACAGAGTGCTGGATTGATAGTTTTTGTTAGTTTCTGATTTATTCCACCTATTTAAAAACATGTTTTACTGACGTGATATGTTACAGTTTTAATTGCCATGTGATCTAATTTAATGAAATCAAACGTGTTAAACAATTTTTATCTCCTTGTACTATGTTATTCAAACCTGTCGGTTGACTGGTGCACGTTTTTGCGTAAGCGTGTTTGGGTATGTGCGTGTATTTGTATGTATTTCAGTGTGAGTGTTTGCTGGACTTGAAATTAACTTTTGTTGTAAAAATTTTTTTGTTAACATTTTTTTATTTTCGTAATTAATATACTTATTTGTATACACAGATAAATTTCACTTTGGTATTTTATTCCAGCCACCCAATTGATCATATTCCTTTAAGTGACGACGCTCTCAAAGATTGGTTAAATGACCGCTGGCGTGAGAAGGAGCACAGCCTTCGTAAATTTCATACAGAGGGTAAGTTAAAGCATATTTTGAATTGGCAATAAAATGTTCTTCGACCACATAAAAACAAAAAAATTTACTCGTACATATGCGAGTATCTCGATCATAACACGCAATTATGCTTATAATAAATTAACCTTAATCTAGACTCTAGTAAATGGGGCGAATTCTTCTCCAGGTCAAAACATAATTGTCTTTTTAGTTTAGCTTATTACATTTTATGTTTTAATAGATTGATTAACTATATGATACGTTTAACCCTTGGTAACATTGCTTTGAATATCCCATGGTGTTACATACATCTCGTAAAGTAGCTTACGTACGAAAACGTACGAAAAGTACCTAACTATATGTGACCACGTGTCACACCACTGTCGTCATATGTGGTTTGCGGTTTCTTTATCAGTGATTGTGCCATTGTTGTCTATTTTATATCACATTTTCTAAGTTCTACGACAACTTAGCTACTATGGTTATAGATAGGCACGATTTATTTTACTTCAAACAGTTAGCAGTAATGTTTTATGAAGATAATGCTGTCAATGTGTATATAGTAAGGTTACCTTAGCAGTTTTATGTAATTTACGTTTATTTTATACAATAACACAATAGTTAATTGATATTTTCGAGTAAAGGTCTGTGAAAGAGATAGATATGAATATTTCTTATTTTTGTTTTAGGCATTTTCAACGATGCCACAACAAATAATAAGCCAGTTAAAAGAAAACTGCGAAATTTAACAAGAGCCAAAATTGGTTTTGTATTTTGGACATTTGTTGATATTTTTTTCATATACGCAATTTGTACCAGTGTGATTTTCCAATTCTGGGTTTTGTACCATAGCTTACTTTTTATTTTTGTCACTTGGTATTTCGGAGGCTTTCACAATATCCAGTATAAGGTTTTAGAAAAATTTAACGTGTAAATATTTGGTTAAGGAAATTGTTTTGTCGTGTACATTAATTAGGGTCTTTACGATAAATGTGAATTCTCTTCAATGCCAAATATTGTTTAAACTGCTATTTGAATGGGTGTTATTATTAAAGTGTTAAAAATGTTTGGATTTTTTTTTTGTATCTACGTACGGTAAGGACTCGTCTCAACCTGAAGCCACTTTCGCAGTGATTTCGACGCTGTTAAAAGTGTCATATTGTAATAACTACCTTGGCATGGTATTGCGGTTTTTAACACTCTATCAAGTCTTAAATTTTTTGTATAATTATATGATTTGTTTACTCAGTGATATAAATTTAATTGGTCAATTAATATGTAACAACTCAACTAAAATTTATTAAATTACGCTGTTTTATATTTGTTTGTCAATGTTATACATTACAATTATTATTCTGAAAAAAAAAAAAATATCTGATCTGTGTCTTCATTTTTGTACTCGTCGTATGAATGTGTATTTTTTTATATTACTACGACAAACGTCCTTCAATTTGCGTTAAAACCATTCAGTCGTTGGCCAAAACATTACGGGCATCAGATATTTTAGGTTATGTAAGCGCTTTATCTCTGTTAATAGTTTTACCGAATTCCTATTAAATATTTGAAGTTGTCAAGATAAAAGAGATAATATTCTTTAAAGAATTAGTTTTGACCTTGAGACAATCCAACGCATCAGTTATTGTGAAGAATGGAATGTAATAATACATTTATACTTTGTTTTCATCTTCAGTTCCATCATGAATACCAAGTTTTTTTTAGGTGTCCTTATGGAACACAACGCGCCTTCTCTTCGCTTGAATAGGATAATTCCGTCACGCGAGGACTTAATACTGACTGTCGCAGGGTCGCTTTCTTGGGCATATAAGACCTTTATTTAAAGAAGCAATTTGCCATCGCCTCACCACCGATATTACATTGATATTGACTAAAGCACCGTGCCTTGTATAAGTCTGAGAAGAGAGAGAAGAGTCTTCCTTCCGGTCGCTGCATATTTTGAAAATAATAAGAAAAAAAATATTTTCGAAGATATGTGATGTCCGCCAATCCGCGATGGCGCCTGGTGCACTATGCCCTGATACTCACTGTACAGTGGTGGCCTTTGTCCAGCAGTGGGATATGTATAGGCTGATACTTTACTTTTTTACTTTACAAGACAAAGGATCAAGCAAGTAGATAGCTACTGCATATTCTTCTGGAGTCTGAAAAAATCATGTCTATTGTATGGGGCTCCCACTTAACATTTTTTATTTTGTTTTTTAGTATTTGTTGACCGGCAACAGAAAAACATAATCTGTGAAAATTTCAACTGTCTATTACGATAGGGATGCGGAAAAAATAGGGATATATCGATATTTTCTTAAAAATATATTGATATATTTAGATGATATATTTTGATCCGATATATCGATATTAAAAATTGAATATCGCGATTATGATTGCGATATTCAATTTTTGAGCTTAGTGGTTAAAAAGTCTTGACGGAAGAAATCCGGGAGACGTGGCTTCGATTCCCGCAGTGGCGAAAATCTTTCCGTCCTTTTTTAATTACTGTTTATTTTCACGATCGACCGTGGCATATTGTTGCTCATATGAAAGAAACCGATTTTTTTTTATTTTCCTGGACTTCCTAAGTTTTGTTGCCTCCATTGCAAACATTATATTTATGATCATTATTACAAAGATGAATTTTGATGAATTGTTGTTGTTAATTTTACACTAAAATTAATACGTTAAATGGGTCAAATTATATAAAAAATCATTACTATGTAATTTTTTTACTATAAAATTAAAATATTATATTTGAATCCGCGATTTTATTAATGTTACATTTTGTTCTGTTTATTGTTTAGCAGGCTTTAAATTAAGACATATAGTATATATACATATATACGGTCGTTACAATGTCTTAAAAGTGTTACAACATTTGTCATTTGACGTCCAGGATGTCAAATGAATAATAGCTTGAAACTTTTACGACATTGCAACGTCCGTATACTCGTATAATTATATCTAAATACCTGTAAAACGTGCAATTGATTACATAATTTATATAGACGTTGGCTACATATATTATTTTCCCTGCCCTGCGTCAACCGAGTCTGATCATCAGTCTTCGGGATTCGCGCCCAACAAGCTTTACGGCAGGTTTCAAGCCTGCTAAACAATAAACAGAAAAAATCTAACATTAATAAAATCACGGATTGAAATATAACATTATAATTTTATATTAAAAAATTACACTTTAATATTTTTATATAATTTAACCCATTTAACGTATTAATTAATGATTACGACATTTGAACTCGTATTTTATTTTTCATAACCATAAACTTCACATTTACTCTAGAATACCTGTACTGTAGATATATAGTAATTATCCACCAACTTATTTTATCTTAATACAGAAAGCACAGCGGCAACGTCGCACAATACAATAATACATAGGAAAATGTAAATAAAATTATGTATATTATGGGAATCCAGATAATTGTTAGTGTTGGGTGGAGTCCTAATTGATTTCACTATGCTTGTTAATATACGTATATTTGTATATATATTAAGAATTAAAATTTCTGAAAAATAAGTTGTAAGCAGTGTTTGACACTGCCCTAGCGACGAATATTCGCAGTAAAAGTTTTTAAGTGGAACTGGTGGACGTCACAATAATGCCAAATGAAAGGGTGCCCAAAAGGTAGCGTGATGTATATTTGGGTGGAGTGGTATGGTATATATATATACAGTATATATATATATATATATATATATATATATATATATATATATATATATATATATACTGATACATATTATATTTTCCTGAAATGGAAGTATAATACAACGTTTCGCGTTTCATCTAGTGAGTGAGGTAGCAGGAGCCCAATTTACAAAAAGGTTGTCAACATATCTGCAACCTGGGTGTAGTAGATGTTCATGGGCGGCGGTATTTACTGAACATTGGGTGAACCGCCTGCTCTCTTGGCAACATTTCACATAAAAAATATACTGGGACGTTACTTGTTAGGATAATTAACATCTGTGAAAAACGCCAGATCGTAGTTGATAATTTCGTTCCGAAAATTTCCACTACATGTCGCAGTTCACAAAAGTTCTTATTTATAAAAAAAGTGGGACATTTGTATTAGTAGTTAAAATATCGAACGTTTCGTACTATATTATTGTTATATACTATATAGTACAATTGCTTAAAAATAGCACGATACTATATTTGATATAGATGGTAACCCTACTGCGTCCAGCTGGTTTAATAGAAAGAACTATCAGAACAACGCTTTATATGTTCAAGGCCCCTGTTATGTCATGTCCGCTGTTGACAGACAATCAACTGTAATCTGATAATGTCAGCCATTATCACATTATCATTTACAAAAAATGAATTCATATCTTTTTGATTCACATTTAATATTGTCTTTTAACACTAAACGAAATTCATGTTTTTATTTCCTAGGTTATTTTTTGACGTAAAATTTATTTCATCGTCCATTTATTTCATCGACAGTTGTGCTGACTTACCGTTTAAAGACTAATACATAATTATTTTTATTTTATTTGTTGCAGTCAATATTGTAGTCACATCACAGAGACATATTCAGATATACGGCAGTTAATATGGCAGCCTCTCTATATGTTCGTGTATATTTTACTAAACATTTGATCCAATACAGTTGAAGAAACAGAAAAATGAAACATTTTATGGAATAATGCACACACTGTCAGTGAGCATTGTATCTCTCACGACCTATTCATATAAGAGCGGTTTCTTTCAACAATAATTATAAACTTGCCCGATTTTGAAACACAAAATTTAATATATATAAAATCCTCGTGTCACGGTGTTTGTAATTGAATTCCTCCGATATGGCTCGACCGATTTTCGTGAAATTTTGTGTCCATCTCGGCCAAGGTGGAGAATCGGACAACATCTATTTTTCATCCCCCTAAATGTTAAGGGTGTTCCACCAAACTACAACATTTTTTTCTACCCTACAAATAATTTATAAGGCAAAACAACGTTTGCCGGGTCAGCTAGTAATATATAAAGCTATATAAGTTCTTACTATCATGCACGTAAAAATTTGTAGAAAAAGTACGAAAAGATTGCTGTGGGAATCGAACTCACGTCTTCGGCAATAATAAATTTAAAATTTCTAAAAAGCAATGGCGATATCTCTCGTTCGAATTATCATTGTAAAACGATATTCTAAATTGTTTGTATGCTGGAAAGGATATAACAATAGATCCGCCAAGCATTGCTTTAAATGCTAAGAAACAATGTGGATAAAAGACGTTTAGATTTTCGTCGGTGTGGCAATCAGCCGTTTAGCTTAGTGGCTAAAGCCTCAGGCCGCGAATGCTGAAGACGTGGGTTCCATTCCCACGGCGGCGACAATATTTTCTTACTTTTTCTACAAATTTTAATGTACAATCTTAAGTTTTTTTTTTATGTGAAAACTTGCCAAGCGAGCGGGCGGTTCACCTGATGTTAAGTGAGTACCGCCGCCCATGTACATCTGCTACACCCGAGGGTTGCAGATGCGTTGGACAACCTTTTGAAAATTGGGCTCCGGCTACTTCATTCACCAGAAGAAACGCGAAAGTATTATACTTCCACTTTACGCTCGTCTTCTGTGAGGTCGTGGTACTTACCCGGACGAGCCTGCACATTCGTGCAGCAGCCGAGGTTGCTGCGTGGCTCTACCACCGTATGTATGCTGGAAAGGTTATAACAATAGATGCGCCAAGCATTGCTTCAAATGCTAAATTACAATGTAGAAAGAAACGCGTTAAGATTTTCGTCGCTGTGGCTATCAGCCGTTTAGCTCAGTGGCTAGAGCGTCAGGTCGCGAATGCCGAAGACGTGGGTTCGATTCCCACAGCGGCGACAATCTTTTCGTACTTTTTCTACATGTTTTAATGTTCAATCTTAAATGCAGAGATTAGCACTTATAATAAACTTTAAAAACTGTAATAAATTTAAAAACATGCTCGTTATAATAAGTATTGTTTTACTCCGTGAGTTACAAGTCTCATTATTTCTTTTTCGATGTTAATTTTTTTGTAATAAACATAATAATATTATCGGCTACTTTTTTATTTGAATCTTCGGCTTGTTGAATAGTGTTAATCAATACAGTATCATTGGTATCTGGTAATAGTAGACATAATAGCCCGGCAAAAAGTGCTAATACACTGAAAATAATTATTGATACCCATTCGATGCCAATATTGACTACAAATGGAGCTATAAAACTGCCGAATCTGGCGAACATCGAAGCGAATCCCATCGCTGAGTTTCTTATAACTGTAGGGAAAACTTCTGACGAATATAAATACACTTGGACGAACGATGTGTACGCTCCTAATTGACCGATTATAGCAAACGCCAAAGATACAGATTGATTTCCATCGGGTATGAATATAAACACAAGTAACGATACAGCAGCGACCGAAAAACTAATGATGACACCCATTTTTCTCTTTAAATACAATGAAGCGAGTACGACTAAAACTAGGCCCGGAAGCAAACAGGCAGCCGAAAGCATCACGTTGAAATATAAGTCTCCTTGCAGCCGTCCTATGTACTGGTTAACGCCGAAGAAAGTGTGCGCACAGCAAAACCAAATGAAGGCACTTATTACTGAGTATACTCTTATTCTTGGCGTTATGAACAGATCTAAGTAAGATCCATATTCTTGATGCTTTTGCTTTAGAGATTCTTCTTCAATTTTATCGACGATACTCTCAATGTTTGTCACCGGTCGATTGTTTCTGCAATATAAACAATAATAAACAAAAAATTATAGTGTATGAAGGACTGAGGTTACATAAATTATTATATCCAATGGTAAGCTACATTACCTTTTCGCGATATTGGTTAAAATATATATAGCTTCTTTCTTTCGACCCATTGTTATTAACCACCTAGGAGATTCTGGCAGTAACCAATAAGTTACTACAACAAATACCCAGGGCACTGATGTTACTAGTTGCAAGTATCGCCAATCCCTCACATAATAGGCTATTATAGGATGCACGAAATATCCAGTGATGTAAGAAATTTCAAACAATCCCGTTAAGTATGGGCGGAATGACTTTCCGCTGAGTTCTATCACTAAGACGTAGGTGCATAGCATGGTGCCTCCAACGGCGGTTCCAATGAGAAAACGACACACGAGAAACATCCAGAATTCTGGGACGACGGCTGATACGGCTACAAAAATAACGTTCAGGGTTAATGCTAGCCACGACGCAATCCTACGCCCGTATCTGAAAAATATCGTACGAGTTACTTCAAAACAGATTATAATTGGATTTTCTACAAATGGCACAAAGTAAAATTCATTTCAGTTAGTAATATTCATATATTTATTATTAAATTTATTTTATCGTTTTATGTACACATGTCTTTTATATGAGCATCATGCGAAAGAATAAATCAAAGGATGTTAGTCGATTCTTGCAAATTTTTAGCACAGTATCATCATATGTCACCGAATATCTTCTTAATGTAAGTATATAAATTACTTGTCACGTTGTTTCTCCGCGATGAGCTCCTAAATTACCGATTTTAATCAAATCTGCACACCGTGTGCAGTTTGATCCGACTTAAAAGATAGCTTACATCTCAATTAATATAATTATATAATTTATATATTTATATCCCATAGATGGCGCTATGTTAAAAGTCGAAACGAATGGACCCGGCAGATTTGACGCAGAAGTTGCGCCAAGTTGCGCGGGCCATCTAGTAATACTATAAAATGTTTATAGGAAGATGGTAAAGGTAAAGTAATTATCTACAAAAACTATTCTATTTTTAAAAGTATGTCTTATTTTAAATTCAAATATCAATATCATTATTTTTAATATGTTTAATTACCAATTAAAAAGTGTATCACTACATAGTATAAAACAAAGTCGTCCCGCTGTCTGTCTGCCCCTATGTATGCTTAGATCTTTAAAACTATGCAACGGATCTTGATGCGTTTTTATATAAACTATACACTATACAAGTTAGAGTGTACAAGAGGAAGTTTTATATGTATAATTCATTGCTCCCGTGACTGAAATATCACTGATAAGTGGCGCTAGATGGCGTTGTCGTACTTTAATAAAAAAACTGTTAGCTGCTGTCGAAACGATTTCTTTTATGTTGTTTAGTTGTCGTCATCAGTGAAGGACGTAGTCTTAAATAATTTTTTAATTATAATTTTTGAGATACAAGAAAGGGTGATATCGTGTTACCACAGAAAAACATATTTGTAAAATAATTATTTTAGTACCTACATAGGATAATAATTGTAGGAGTTTGACGACTAGACATTGCACAAGTTTTATGAATTAATAAGTTTCGATTATCGATTCTCAGACCAGTTTTTAGTATATCGATATAAAACAGAAAAATATTTAGGACATAAAAAAATCTTTATAAATGTCATCATACTTCATAGGTTGAGAAAAACGAAATTTGTTGCGAATGTGAATATGTTAGGTTCAGTTATACAAGCCATGGCAGTTCATAACCATTTTTCAATCAGTTAATATCTTTTTTCCTAATTTTATCCATCCATTCCATTGATATCCATTTTTATACAAATCCAGATTTTAATGATAAAGATTTTAAAAAGAAATAATTTATTTGCACGCTTCTTCCGTTTTCTGGGTAGTTATTTATACATTAAAAGTGTTTCAATTTACACACAAAGAAAATGTTTATGAAAAGGAAGTTACTGAATGTTTAAAAGGGTCTGAACTGCTAGGAATAATAGTTATATCTTCTCATTAACGTTCACCTGACGCGATTTAAACTAATTTAGAGCAACAGCATTAGCAAGTGTATATAAACACAAAGTAATTTGGTTGTATTCTTTAACTATCATATTTTGTTTATTCTTAATTCTATAATTGTATACTCTAAATGTTAAAACTTTAAATTGGCGATAACCTTGTTCAATTGTATTGTAGCTGTAACTAGCTGTAACTTTTACAACAAAGAATAAAAGAAATAGAGATCTAAATGATTAATTTTGACAAATAAATTGGAATAATATGGAAGCTTACCTATCTGAAATATAGCCATAAATTAGGCTCCCCGCAAGTATTCCGATCTGTAGCATCGATTGGGCTAAGCTAGCCAGTTGTGTTCTGCCACAAATGAGGTCCCAAGTACTGGTGACAGAGCTCGCAATGCCGCTTGTGTCATATTCAGGGTTTTCGCAAGGGCAGTAATTGGTGGCATTCAAGGCTTGTGGATCCAAACAGACATAATCGACACTCGGCAAAATGAATACGACATTGGTGAGCTGAAATTCAGTTGGATAACGGGATATCGTCACCAAAAATAAAATCCACGATTGATACAAACCAAATTGTCCGATGATATTTTGTATGTGATCTATTTCTGTCATTTTCACGAATTAGGCTTTCACACTGAATAAACAATGTAACTTTTACCACGCATTATTTGCACCGCAAAGGTACTATAAATGTTTTTGCGATAATGCCCACATACGACTGGAGTATTAAATATATCTTTTATATGGAATGCCAGTTAAATACTGCAATTAAAGTATAAACAGTCGTCCATACTATATTATATCAGTATAAGATAAAAGACTTTGATAAAGGAAATTATCAAATTTACAGCGCAAGCATGATTTAAAAAATAAAAAAAAAGTTCGGCAACCTTTAATAATTAACAATAATAAAGATTTTTGTTTATTTTTTGTTTGAAAATACTAAGATGAAATATTTACATAATATTATAGAGAATGGAGTATATGCGTCGTAATTGATTAATTGTAACCGTAATTACTTATCCACTAGGTGTGTAATTGTTGAATTTGAGGTTGAAAACGTGAGAGAAGTTTATGATAAGTTACCTTAACAAGCAGGTGAAACTTAAAGTAAATAAATAATTATGTAAAGTATGTTAAAGTATATTTCTTCGACTAAGCACCTTACTTAACATGCGAAAATATGGGAACACATGAGTGCTATTTAAACTGAGCTCAATGCAAAAAAAAAATGTCTTCTGAGGTAACAAGAATAACAAGTATAATTTTTAACAAAAAAACAGACTTCAATCAGAAAATGAAAAACATTGTTAATACCATAGTTAGAGAAATCGAGTGCCATCATTGAATGTTATATCAATGATGGCGCTCGATTTCTCTGGGATGCCATCATCAGATCCGGGTTTCCTTATCACGGTAACACCATCCACAAACACACATAAAAAAATATGTACGGTCGAATTGAGAAACCTCCTCCTTTTTTGAAGTCGGTTAAAAATATATAACTCCACCGAATTGAGAATTTCCTCCTTTCTTGTACTCAGTTGAAGACTACATCGGTACATATAACATATGTCAAAATATAATTTTTCGATCAAGGTAGTGCCACGCAGCGCCACGAATGGGCAGTTTCTCTGGATAGTAGTAAGTAGGACTTCATCATCATCAGGCATCATCAGGCTTAAATTTTTTAAAAGTTTTTAATTATTACGCATATGCCAATATGCGTCTCCGAAGGAAATTTCGATGTTCATGTGCGGCGATTAATCAGATACTTTTTTAATTTTCTAGCAGATTAAATCGATTCCGCTTGTATGTCACAAGCGGAATTAAAAAAATTAGAAATAGCAATGCTAATATGATAGGACAGAGATTTCCTATTATTTTTTGAAGATACATTGTTTTTATTAAACAAAGTAAGATACTTTGGTCAAAATACCAACAGAATTTATAAAGAAATAAGCCAAATAAGAATGATAGGAACAAATTTATCAAACACGTGTATAAATAATGATAAATACAGACAATGAATAAAGTTGTTGAGTATCAACGTCATTTTATTAACCTTAACAAGTATTTACAACACAAACTCTGAAAGACGATAAAGGGGCTCAGACATAACTATAATTATAAAAATATTTCTAAAATATATTCAACTTAATTTATCACAGCCTATTCAAATAGACTTAATGAACTTTATGAATGAATCATTTTGGTATAGTAACAATGGTCATGATAAGTTTCTTTTAAAAATTGGTTATGAACAAATGTTGAAACGTAGTTAGGTCTTACATAGTCTATTATTTAAGATACTATGTCATAGTTATATATTTTTATACAGTGAGAAAACCAGCAAGTAGATTCTGGTGGTAAGTGATTCTTCATGTCATTTACAACACCACAAGGAACTGGAGAGTGGAAGATGGTTTCACAGCTTTACACCCTTATCATTTTCTTAATGTCTTATATAAAGAGAGCGTCCGACTTTAGTTGAATTGAATGAATGAACATACGAGCAATAGGCATACTGACAGATTAAGCGTAAAATTGTTCTGTTTGGAATAATAAAAACTATAAACTGATTTAAAACAAAAATCGTTTGACACAACTAAGCGAAGTCAGATAAATTCGTTCGCACATTTGTGTGTTACAATAAATAATTTAGAATACAAATAAGTTAGACCAAAAGAGTTCTACGGGTGTTCATACTTCTCCCTCATCCAATGTGTCCGGAAGTTTCTTTCCGCGTGTGTCGGGTAATATTAGGCAAAGCGCGGCGCCGATTAAGGGTACGGCGCCAAATGCCAGTGGGGGGAGCCAGAAGTACGTCACTTTTAGGGTTGCCACAAACGGTGCGAGCATTGAACCGATCCTGGCTACTGTTGATGCCAGTCCGACGCCCGTATTCCTGACGACCGTTGGGAATAGTTCACCGGCGTAAAGGTAGACCGTTGCGAAGGATATGCTCATTCCCCACAGGCCGATGCAGCCGAGGGCCAGGTGACTGGCGCCCGTGTCGGGGACAACTATGATCAGCAAGCAGCTGAGTCCGGTAACGCAGTTGGAACCGATCAGTGTCACTTTACGGCCCAAAACGCGGTTGGAGTAGATGGAAATAAGCGTTCCGGGGACCTGAAAACATAAATAGGCTAGTATTCAATAAAAAAAATATTATTACAATGTGAAAAATTTGTTATTATAAATATGATATTCACGTAAATAAGACAGCCGTGCAATTCTTGACTACTAAAAGCTATGAATACATAAACCATGAACTATAGGCTAAAGTGAGGATTTGATAAGATATAGATATCTATTAGATATTATATATCCAAATTAATCATTAAACTCCGCTACTACTTTCTCCATCGAAATAACTTTCAATAATTCTACATTCGTGTAGATTGTCTTAAAATAACATTTTTTTGAACGCTAAGCTATTATGAAATATGTTGTAAAATAATAAGGTACCCGTTAATACTAATAAATTAACTATGATAAGGTAAGGGTAATACATTCCAATAAAATAATTCTAAATACGTCTAGCTTAGTTCACTAGTGTTACCTCATTAAGAACCACACGATAGAGAAGCACATAAATATTCTTATGTGTAAAAGAAGATTAACATTGATAATAATACGTAAAAAAATACAAAAAATATTATAAAACTAACAATATACAATGTATGTAAATACGTCATGCATTTGTATACATAAATAGCGAGTTCAATTCGAAAACAAGGTCATTAAATGATATAGTAATAAAAAATTATGGAAAAAAACTGGTTTCGTCATCTAATCGTTAAATCTAGTAAGATGTCAAAAATTTGCTTGCCCTTGATGCTATAGTAGTTAGAATAAATAAATAAAATAGTTTTACGCAATTTTATTTGTGACTGTGGGTTCGGAATTATTCATTTTTAGTCGAGCGGTTTGTACACTGTGTGTACCTACTGTTAGTGTTGTAGAGTTGTTATTTAATATAACTTGCTTTTTCATAGCAAGTTTTTTTTTTTTTTTAAATAAAAGCTCAAAGTTCAAATATATGGCATTAAAATATGTAAGGATTGCCTTAATAGTCAAGATAGCGTGAGTTGAACTGAAGATTATTATGAATATAAAATTTCTCTTTTGAACCCAAAACTGCTGTGTAAATAAAATGAATGCACGCTCAACATCTTCATACGTTTTATACAGCATAGTACAAGACGAGCTGAATATATAACGCTTTTACGCAATAAAAAGCACATTTTGCATTTCAAATTTTAAATAAGACGATAGAACGAAAAAGAAAGTTATTGTGTGACTTAAATACTAATATAGAGAAAACACGCGATTCTTTTTTTACTACGCATAATAAAAGAAATTGAGAATGTTAGAGGTCAAATAAACTTTAATGGATATGTAAAATAGAATTTGTATTATTTTGTTTGTGTGTGTAGTATAACTGTGTAGGTTCAAACAACAGTGTTCGCTGTTACACGAATGGATGGATAAATCCATCCGGTTAGGTGTCACGACCTCACAGAAGACCGGCGTGAAGTGGAAGTGATAAGCTTTTGCGTTTCGTTTGGCGAATTTTTTTTGGGCTGGATGAACCACTGTTGGCCTTAGGAGCCTTTACAGTTCCGACGGGTTTGAGGTGGTCTGGCGCACGGGGCGCCTAGCCTGAACCTCGGCGTATTATTATTACGCGATTGCGATTAGCCAGGACCCACTTTATTATAAGATGGCGTCGCTGAAATAATGTTTCCTGTTCAAAAATCTCGTATTTTTATGACATCCTCTATCATCTATATCAATAGGTACCTCAAAAAAATTATTACATTAAAATATGCAAATTAATTACGCCGCACTGAAATCCCACGATTTTTAACAATTATACAAATTATAAAAGAGTAACGCCCGGTTTTTGAAACAGTGATCATCGCAGAAATTAAGTAATCAGCTGTCAAATGGCTTTCAAATGTCATTTGGGTTGCCAAAATGATGTTTAAACTCTCTGAATTGGTCAGAATGATCTTTTTAGTGATAACAATGATCAATTCAAAGAGTTTAACCATCCTTTTGGCAACTTAAATGACATTTGAAAAGCCATTTGACAGCTGATTAGTCAAATTCTACGATGATCAGTGTTTCAGAAACCGAGCGTTAAAGTTGTAAATGATTTTATTCAAATGAAATATTTCTTTATACTGAATCTACATGCTTTAAATCATCTAAAACTAAAAAAAAAACAATTAATAAATAATTATTAAGTGCTAATCAAAAAGATGAATTTTACAAACATATTAAGGACAAAAATGGTTGTCGTCGTTAGCAAATAAAATTAAAATTCTTCTTTAATCACCAATTTGTAAATAATTACACATAAACACGATCGATCATGCTTACAAGTAGAAAGCTAAAACGACACGTTTACAAGCAGACCGGTTTTAATTGAGAAATATTAAATTTATAAATAGGCGTGTCACCTGAATCGCCGCCGAAACGGCAACATTGGAGAATATGTCGCCGGACACGTGGCCGATGTACTGCGAGACGCCGAAGAAACACAACCCGCAGACGAACCAGTTGAAGCAAATAGCGACGGTGCGCGCGCGCAGTTTGGGCGTCCGGAAAAGCGCCAGGAACGAAGCCCGCTCTTGCTGGGCGCTGCTGAGCTCCGCCACTATCTTCTGTGTAGAAGCTGCTATGTTGTCCGTTGGCAAACCGTTCCTGGGATAAAGAAAAGGGTGTTCTTCATTAAGTACGTGCTACATTGCACGGAGTTTCTACTTGCAATCATAAACAACCACTCAACAAGGCTTGTAAACTGTCACGTTTGGGGCCAAATGAGCCTTGGGAAGCACGGGTAACTATAGAAATCATAATATCAAGATGAATTAATTTGTAATTAAAATAATTTCAAAAACTAATTAGTAAGCGCCAGGAGTAGAATCAGAAAAAAAAACTCTCAAGGTTGATTATCACACCACAGTCGCGGTAATTTTTAACACAGGTACACTGAAATCTGTCTAAGAATTTTCTTAAATATTACAGACACACAGGGCAAACGAATTAAAATTGTAAATACGAACCTTTTGGCTGCCGCCTCCATTATAACCGTAGCTTCTTTCGCCTTGCCTGACGTTAACAACCATCTCGGTGATTCGGGCAGCAGGAAGTAATAGCTTAAAAACAACACCGAAGGTAGGGATATCGCCAGCTGGAAGGTGTTCCAGTCCCTCAAGAAGTATCCGAACAGCGGCAATGTCAAGTGCCCCAGGTTGAACGGTATCTGATACAGGATTCCCACGGTTTCTCTATACTTGGCGCCGATGATCTCCATGGTCAAGACGAAGCTGGCGACCATTGTGCCGCCAGTGGCAACCGCGAGCAGGAAACGGAGGATGGTGAACATGTACCAATTGACAGAGAACGCCGTTATAACTCCAGAAACAAGCTGCAGACACACCGCTGCCAAGAATGGCTTCCGTCTACCGAACCTGAAAGCGAAGAGTGACGTCACAATTAAAGACACAAATAAAGAACCTTCATAACCAAGTGTGCGTCACTCGTCAAACGAATTGCTTGAATTGTATGGTTTTGATTTTTTTTGTGTCAAAATTGATTTTCTGTGAGTCTGATTAATTTTATTGTCTGTATTTAGTTCCGCCATTTGCTGGATTATGTAAGCTATCTGCTTCAGCACAGTGACGTAGATTCTAAAATAGTAGATATGTTTTTTTAAAATAAAGCAAGTCATAACTTGTCTTAATCTTTCTGTTAGGCACAGTTGCGGTACGAAGTTTGAACAGTTTTTGCCGTAAAAGTTTCGAGAGAATTGGTCGGGGTACAAATTAAAGATCATTGGCTAAAGTAATTGCATCCGGATCTCAGTGCCGTTCGATATTTAAGTATTCAAACGTATACAGGATGTATCAATTGGTTGCAAGTGAACTAAAGCCTACATTTATTTCTCACGACGATATGATCTTGTCACATGGGAAGATTTAACGAACCCAGAAAAGATTGAAAACATATCACAACATTCTAATCTAATATTTCTTTCTAATTCATAATTGAACATTCACAATTGACCTCATTATATACAACGAATAAATGTATATAAATAAAAACAGAATAGGACAAACCTATCAGAAAGATGACCAAAAACCATGTTTCCCACAAGGATGCCCGACATGAAGACCGTCTGTGTCAAGCTTTTCAACCATTCTCTGTCGCACACGAGATTCCATTGTGAGATTATCGTCTCTTGAAAGACGCTTCGATCGTAGTCGAAATCGGTGCAATTGTTATATTCAGCTAAGCATACGCTCCCAAAGTCATGTTCTGAATTTGCACAGGTGAAATTCATGGGTGGGGCCAGAAATATGATGCTCATTTGATGCCAGGCCACTGGAAACTTGACGAGGAAAACTACACAGCATATCCAGATTTGCCATTTTCCTATCGCACCGATGGCTTTTGTTAGAGGATCTTCGCTAGCTTTCTGATTTTCCAATTCCTTGTTATCACGCTCTAACACTGAAATTAACACAGTCAAAATTTAAGTCATTTTCTGATATAAAAATGTGCTCCTTTTTAGGGTTCCATACCCAAAGGGTAAAACGGGACCCTATTACTAAGACTCCGCTGTCTATCTGTCTGTCTGTCCGTCTATCACCAGGTTTTATCTCATGAACCATGATAGTTAGACAGTTGTTTCACAGAATATATAGCAGCCGCTATAATAACAAATACTTAAAAACAGAATAAAATAATATTTAACTGGGGCACCCATTTTTTTTGCGTTTTTATTGATAATGGTATGGAATCCTTTGTTAAGTGTAATGTTTACGGTGGTAGAGTCACGCAGCAGCCTCGGCTGTTGCACGAATGGGACTCAGACTCGACCGGGTAGTACTTTACGCCGGTCACACAAGACCGGCGTAAAGTACGACAAATACTTTCGCGTTTTGTCTGGTGAGTGATGTAGCCGGAGCCCAATTTCCAAAAAGGTTGTCAACGCATATGCGAACCCTAAGATGTAGCAGATGTATATTGCGGCGGTATTCACTTAACGTCAGATAAACTGGCTGCTCGTTTGGCAACTTTCACATTAAAAAAAATGTTTTCGTTTATTATACAAACGTATATATACAAATTGCACACCAACATAAACTCGGATCCATATTTGTGGATCACGATGTGTAGAGCCGAAGTTGTCTATCAACTGCGCCAACCCATTACCTAGCAGTTGGTCTGATTTAAAGTAGTTCTGACCGTTATAATCAGACGGAAGGTTCTGATTTATATGCATCACTAAAACTCCTATTTGTCGAAATCTAGCAAACCAAATAAAAAAGGGAGTCAATAACTTGTAACTTTTAGAATTATTATATAAAATGTTGAACTAGTAATAACATACAGATGGTTGAACTCGAAAAACATCAGTGTAAATTACAAGTTTTCGAGATTAAACATTTTATTGTTAATAAGGTGGATAATTAATTAATTTATTCATAACGTTAGAGACTGCTAAATCGTTATATTTTTTGGTAATGTTACCTGGGGAGTTATTTATTTGACCAGAATTATGAATGACTAAAAAACTGAACTTATTAGTTTACATTTATGACTAATTTTTTAAACTTCCAACAATTAACGTCAAACAAGAAACATAAAAGAACGATAACAATTTTCTAAAAAATTATTACATTCTTAATAAATACAAAAAAAACAAAGCTTTGACCTTACCATATTTGAAACCATTTTTAAACAAATAAGAAAATTAAATATATTCCGTGAATCCATAAAAATATTACTAAATAGTTACAATTAACACAGAATTTATATGGTACAAATGTCTTGGTTATTGTTAATTGAAGAAGCCACATGCTATTTTATATAAAGTCAATGTTCACTTATTATAACTAGAAAGTTAAGGTTTTTAAAATAATTCTGAAATATTATTTCACTCACCCATTAGGTTTATGTTCTCCGACTTATATTCATCGCCAGAAACCATCTTAAGAATTATTTTAGAATATTCGTGGCCGATACAAAGTATTATTCATTGATCAAATGACATTAATTTTATTCCGGAAAAATTTAACGAACGCTACTGTTGGCGCGTCGAATGCAAATGCCGAATGGATTATCTAAAAATGTTTTTAAGACCGCCTACGCGATCCGAACTGCTCGAGTCCCTCGCTTTTAGCCTCATTGAATAATGTTTGTCTTGAAATTGGATAACTACTTTCAAGGCGGTATCGTTTGTTGCTATTTATTTTGAGGGTGTTAAACAATGGGTATAACAAATATGTAATAACTTTTGGCATATATCACTTCGCCATTTCTGAATGATATTATAAGGGTATTGGTTGAATGAAGTAAATGTGGAGCGTGCTACATAGATTGAATTGCGTAATAAATTATACCGCTTACATAACCATCTTTTGCCGTGACCATTCCATCGGAACACGTTGGCCAGCTGATACGACGCAATCACATATCGACGGAATAGGATACGATACAAGTCAACCAGACAACTGAACGCCTGTTAGACACGAGAAATTAATGGAACGCCACCGCATGGGACCAGATATTATTGTGGCGCGAAATAATAAGTTTCAGCTTTATTTCAAAGTTAAAGATTCCGTATTATGAAATGTATAACAGCTCTAATGAAATGTCAAAAGAACTTAACGTCAAACTATTAAATAATATACGACAGGATAATTAACAAATGTGAAGATGAGTATAAATAATTGTTCTTTCTTCACGTGTTTTCAGTATCGGTTAGACGGATTGGAATTGCGTAGGCTTATGAAATTGTGGACCACTATACTATGCCCGCCTTCCTTGGACAAACGGTTAATTTATTAAGGTCCAGCTTGGACAAAGAGGAATTCCGCTCCATGAATTCAACTAGGATGGGCGGCGTTCGAAAAATTACACGATATCTTCCGGAGTGTCTAAGGAGAAAGTATATAATCAGTGTGTGTTGCCAGTGATGACGTATGGCACTAAGACGTGGTCTTTAAAAGTTGGCCTTTTAGAGAAGCTCAAAGTCCCGAATTTCCTTTGCGTGAAAAATAAGTGCAAAATACGAAGCGAGGAAATTCGCCAAAAAATCAGAGTTACTGATATAGCTCCGTGGCGCAGTTGCCAAGGCTGCGGCGTCGGGGGTTGTGGGTTCGAGTCCCAGACGGGACAACTATTTGTGTGACCCACAGATAGTTGTTTCGCCTCTGGGTGTTTGTCCACGTGAAATGTATGTTTGTAAAACATCCTTACAACACAGGATAATGTTATCCTAAAGTAAGGGCAATGTTTTTTTAAAGATAATAAAAAAAATAAGGGGTCCGTCCGGGTAAGTACCACGATCTCACGGAGGACCGGCGTGAAGTGTTAGTGTTATAATTCTGCGTTTCGTCTGGTGAGTGAGGTAGCCGGAGCTCACTTTATTAAAAGCTAGTAATAATTTGCCACCCTGGTGCCCGGTGTTGCTAATTTGCTGGCTGCGGTTATCACTTAACATCGGGTAAACTCGCTTGCAAACTTCTCACATTAAAAACCCCATGGTTGTAAACGTTATTTCTTCCATTGGGAATTTCTTTGTGATATGCTTACTTCTTTACTTTACGCGAATACCGCACATTGTAAGACTATTTGATGGATCTTGTCCCGTTTAATTTGTTATTAAAATTGTTTGTTATCAAATTATGAGAAAAAGCAAAACAAATTTATGGAAACTTTGAATGACCCGCGTATAACTTTTTTTTATTTATACCTAAATGTGTTATTAACTGTAACGTTGAATGAACTATGAACCGAGGGAGATACGGTACAGATAGCGGAGCAGTCTGCGATCTTACAATTTTCTTCTTATCACGCTCAGAGGCGAGCCAAGTCTACTATGACAATAACTGGTCTTCCCGGAAAAATGCGATGACTCATTATTTTTTCCAATCAATGTTTTATACTGGGGGAGTAATCATAATTGCATACGCACGTTCTAAGTATAAATACTAATTAATGTAATGTAATTAATTTACTATTACAAAAGTATAAAATTGATACCCTTGTCTGCGATTTCAGTCGTATTTCATTGCAGAAATTACGACGTCGTAAATTATTATTGTTAAAATTTCTGTTAGTCTATTTTTCTTAAATAGGCTTCAAAATGTCTCGTAAGATTAACATGAACACTATGGTGATTTAAAATTCGAATTTCGTGAAAAAAGCGTTTCAAAATCAACTAGAATTAAAAATACATAAATATTAATGGTTATTATATTGATATAATATAATTTGTAATGAATAGTAATGACATTAATCTTTTCATTAATGTCATTACTATTCATATATCTGAATTGAATTCAAATACTATACTGATATCAAATCCGCCAAGGACAAAGTCCAATTATAGTAATAAAATTTAAGAAACAATTTTAAAAAACCCTGTTTCTACTGACTGGTGAAACTTTAATTGACAGAAAATATAGTACGATGGCGATGTCTTAAAGAAAAAATCTAAAAAAATATTTTTATGTTGATAAGAAATTTCTAGAATTTATACGAATAGTATAATAAAAGTATTAAAATAGATTTCTTTTGTACGACAAAGCGGCAAGACACCATAAACGCTACTGTACTGTATACGTAGGGAATTTGAATGTACGAAATTTTCCGTAGAGAATTAATGTTATAAGTTTGTCTGTCTTAATAAACAGAAGATGTAAATATGTCTTTTATATTTCGATACACACGACAAATATTAAATCATTTTCTTTCTACAATAAAAGTTTTTCGTATAAACAGGGAGGCTTTTCTAAGTGTATCCATTTTTTAAATTAAACTATAGACATAAATAATGTCATATAAAAAATGATAAATATTTAAACTCACTCGTAATTAGTTAAATACATGCATTTAAAATTATCTCAAAAAGTGCGTGATTTATGGGCAACTCATTTATTTTACGCGCGATCATTCATAACTAACACGCACACAAGTTCGTTTCAAAAGTATACGAAGCATTTATGAATGACTACCGCATTGTCAACAAGTTCTGTTTTTTAGGGAATTGAATGGCAATTTTTTTGAAAAAACAAAGTTTGTATTTATTTCAATAAACGATTATACTACCGACTCTGAACCTCCTGTGTGAATTTGGGCAACTTTTAAAAAGTCTCCCTGTATATCTAATAGATATCTATGTCTTATCAAATCCTCACGTTCGCCTATAGTTTATGGTTTATGTATTCATAGCTTTTAGTAGTCAAGAATTGCACGGTTTTAGAAAAGCCACCCTGAATATTTTAGGGCGTGCTATGTAGAACTGCCAAAAGAAGTTGTTTAAAAGATGACGATAGCCTGAACTAACCATGAAACATTACATATAACATCGCAGTATGACCCATGACCATGAACTAAAGCCCAAACCATAATTAAACGCGAAAAAGTAAACTATGTAGTTTTATTTACCAGTATTTGTTTAGCTCTGTGTCCGGGCACTCGTCTTTCATATACTCAAGCAACCTAAGTTTGATCTCCGGTGCCGACACCAAAGAAACTGTTAATTTTAAGCGCTGAATTATCAAGTCCTCAGCGGTGAAGGAAAACTGCAGTGGGGTTGCATGCCCTTTGTACAGAGAAGGCTTTTGCCCAGCAGTGGGATAAGTATAGGCTGTTTCTTTACTTTACTTTTATTCGTATAAACAAAAAAATAATAATTAATAAAAAATAAAATAATATATATAATTTTGTGTGTTCGTGGGTTCGATTCCCACAGCGGCGACAATCTTTTCGCACTTTTTCTACATATTTTAATGTTCAATCTTAAGTTCAAAGATTAGCACTATAAACAATTTAAATTTCTATATAATTTTGAATAAAATCGAGTTTTTGTTAACGATATCCTGTAATGTATTATTGCTAAAACTTGTCATGGTAGGGTTTGTGTAGCCTTTTTTGTAGAGTTTAAGTCAAAAGAAGCTAATGTACAGGCCTTAACTAATTCTATCGGGATGATAATTTTTGCGTTTACTATACAAGCTTTGCAGTATATTAAAACAGTCACTTTTTAATATGAAATGTATTGTTTAATGTTCCTACTTCTATCTATGAGCTGACTGACTAACAGAAATCTTACTTACGGTGGTAGGGCCACGCAGCAGCCTTGGCTGTTGCACGAACGGGCAAGCCCGTCCGGGTAAGTACCACGACCTCACAGAAGTCCGGCGTAAAGTGGAAGTATGACAAATACTTTCGCGTTTCGTCTGGTGAGTGAGGAAGCCGGAGCCCAATTTTCAAAAGGTTTTCCACGCATCTGTAACCCTGGGGTGTGGCAGATGTCCATGGGCGGCGGTATTCACTTAACATCAGGTGAACCGTCTGCTCGTTTGACAACTATTCGCATAAAAAAAAATCGAAGAAGGGATTCTTGGCGGTACGTTACATTAAATATAGGTACATTTATTTATTTAATTAATTATGACAACGTCTAATAAATAATTTTCCACAATTATTGAAGAAAAAACGTGTATTACCTGTTTCTCGGTCGATGTAGGTAATATTTTTAAGCGCATTATCGTATAAGGCATCGATTCAAAGTATTCAAGCCATTCAGCGTGCGAATTCGTAGCGAGGTGAACCGTAGGCAATTGCAATAGGAAGCGGAAATGACAAAAAACTTGGCGTAATAAAGTCGTGTCAGCGACACGGGATTGTGGTAGCTTTTATAAATGACTAATACTTTTTTGGATTTTGCGAAGACTCCGAGTAAAAGTTATTAACCTTAAGAAACAAGATAACGCTTGGATTGCGAAATTGGCAATCTAAAAAGTAAACTTATGTTTTTATACGCGCTGCGTTCGGTCATAATTTATTTATCAATTAAGGTCAGGACCAATGACATTTCGCCAGCGATGACCGAAAAATGTATTCATCGAAGATTTAGGATGATCAAAGGTGAATTTTTGCTGTCAAGGGCGAATGCCCTATCTACAGCACATACTAGATAAATCGTAGCATTTAAAATATCATTTTATAATTATAAAGTTTATATTGGCTTCGATACACAAAACGTATCGTAAAAATAGCGAAACCTACGAATTTATGGACAAAACACGCAAGATTCAAGCTGCCAAAATAATATTTTATACTTAACAAAAAAAGATTTTATCACGTACGTGCAATGCGATTCAGATTGATGTAACTGTTTTAAAAAAATCGCAAAAAAAATTGAAGTTTTTGTTCAGCTAATCGAATTAAAGAAATACTAAAGCAGTTTGGGTTTAACAATGCCTTTGCCATATGCCTTTTTCATATGTGTCGAGTTTACTTTTAAATTCTCATCACATTTAAATTGGCCACACTAAAATATCCTTTCTGCAGCATTGGAGCACTAAACTTTAGCCGGAACATGATTGCTCTAACATCAATCTATCTAATGTCTTATACATAATTTAATTTCTATTAGTAACTTAGAATAACGCGTGAAAGTAGCATTCTTTGTTGTGTTTAACGACATGTACTCATCTATCATACGGAAGCTGCCTTGGTTTGATGCAAACTTTGTTTCCTGACAATATGGCCATAATATAACGACAGAGATAAAGCTAGAAGGATGCAGGACCCTGACTCTTGGACTCTAGAAACGCGTGGAGTTCTATTTTCAATAATTATTTGCGATAAAAGCTGGCTTTTCAAGCATATAATTATATTTAATCGTGTTAATTATTATTATATTAATTATCATATATACCGTTTAACATTTATAAGTATGTTATTATTCATAGTTAGTACAAATTATCATAAAATATATTAATCATTTCCTTATTTGCAAGAAAAACATGTTAAGTTGTAATCATAATATGTTCTTACATGAAACATTTAAATTTTTGCTTTAATAAAAAATAGAGAGAAGAAAAGAAGAAATTTTAAAAATCCAATGTATTAAACGAATAATGATACTGCAATACTCTTAACTTCCAAACCTAAGCTCTTCTAACAATATTTATCGATAAATATTAATACTTGAACCATTAGCATATCGGATTTACAGTTGTAAATGAGCAATTGATGATTGTAATTTATGTTCCTCGATCAAATATTACATATTATTTTATTGTTGATCGAAAAACATGAATTTATTATTGTAGATCCCTACTTCACAAAGAGTAGGGACATGCCTCAAAGATTTCATTTGGAGCTAAATTAAAAATAAAAACTAAGGTATAAAATCATACCTTTGTTTGCTAGAAATGTGCAATAAAAAGTATTACATAAAGACGAGGAGGAAATAACTAAAACTGCATATACATATATAAAATTACCTTGTCAAATATTTATGAATAATACAACAGCTAGATATAAAACTAAAATAATAATAATTACACTTACTTTTGTGTTATCCAAAGACTATAACGGTGAATTTACGTAAAAATATTATCTCTGACGATAATAATACGATCATGCGTGCGCCACAGCCACCTGCGCTGCGCTCAAGCACGCATTAGCGGCCGGCCACATTGTTTAGGGTATATATTGCAGCGTAAAATAAATCAACGACTGGTTGGAGACTCTGCTAAGTCTCGCGAAGTCTGTGAAAAACTTAAAAGTACTCATGCTTATTTGTACACGTCTACGTTGTATAATTGATGTAAATTATAGTGTCTATCGAAGCAAGTCAAAAATCGTCGTGTTTTTTTACGGAGTTTCACGACTTCAATCAAACTCGTTTGTTGTGCGCAAGGTGCCGTATGTTTTTTTTTTTTTTTTAAAAGGATTACGATTCAGTCATACAATTCGTAAAAAATACACGTATGTTTTCCATGGTAATTTGTTCTCATATTTTGATCCCAAAAACCTCCGAGTACTGTGAATTAAATACCTTATTGCTTACAACCTAAATATTAAAGTGGTAGTGCCACGCAGAAAATTCTGTTGTTGCATAAAAGGACCGGTCCGTCCGGGGAAGTACCAGCGCGGCCGTACAAAATTACTTATAATTTTGCTTTTCCACTGGTAAACAAGGTAAGCGAAGTCTCGAAGGTAGAAAAAGCAATTGCAAGCATTTTTGATTGGACGATAACTTATATTATAAGAAATCGTTTAAAATCATTGGTGTACATAAACTTTTTTTCCATATTTATGTGAATACACATAAGTACCTAATGACACTATTTTTACGGATTTATCGTTATTATTTTTTAATTTTAATTACCGACGTTTTAAACATTACAGCGTTTATGGTCATGTGACAGATCATAGTACCTTCCGGTTAGGTACACGTTTTTACTATCTCGCATAGAAAACATTCTCTTTTTCTGTTAATTACATGTATTATGATACATACAGAAACAGGTCATGAATGGGATGGGGTTTCATAATCTGTCTCCATGATACTGGTCCTAATAATATCTGACAGTAAACGATGCTTATCTCCATTAATATAAAAACCGTGAGATAAAATCGTTGTAATAGTTGAATTATGATGTTCAAGGAAGGTTGGGTATATAAATGTACTTATGCTCTTACCAAATATTGAGAGTATTTTAAGAGTTCATTTTTGGAATGATTTTATATTAGTATCATAACTTAATAATAATCAGTTTATATTGTTAAAGAACAATGTACAGGTATATGTTATATCTATTTATTTATTTTAATTTGGTATTATTTTCGTAGCATAAGTAAGAGAAGATTTATTCACTTGCACAGGTCGTAACTCCATCTAGTGGGGGGTCGTCACACACTGCGATGTTCACCAGTTCAAGGCTACCATTTGAGAACCTTTTTTCCCAGCTCTACAAGCTATATGGCCGGCCCATCATCGCCATTTTAGCTAACTAAGCTTCTGAGCTATGTGGGTTACCTTTGTTGTACTGCGAAGACGTCCGAAATAAATTTATTAATAGAAACATAATTAAAAATATTTTAAACAAATTCATAATGCGCTCTTTTGTATTATGAGCAGAGGAGATCTATGCCATCCTCCAGCATTGGAACATTTATGTAAAGGCTCTTTACTTTACCTCATAAACAAAACAGGTTTAACTCGGTACTGAACAAATATGTATAATCCATTCTGGAGTCGATAATTCAATACGATGTAACATATTCTGCTTATATGAAATGCATGTAACGTCAGCTTCTATCATAGAAACCGGTGTCCCACATTAATGCCATATAAATGCCACCATAAATCGATTCGGAAAATAAAATCTAAAACATTAGAAAAATTAAGAAGATACCCTAACCTACATACCCTACATATATTTATTGCGCAAACCTAGATTTATATCAGTTTCCCGATCGTATTAGAAAACTTTTTGCTGGTTTTTGCTACATATATATGGCGGATTATACAAACATTTTCCTTAAATTTATTTTCTTGAGCTCCAACCACCTCCGTTCACAAGCCTTTTGCAATTTAACAGCGTTATAGGTAACAAGCTTAGTAGTGCCCCATTGTAAATTAAAAGCTCTTTTAGAACATACTACGATCTACGTATATGCATACTAAAAAACAAAAAATGATATAAGAGCATTTTAAACAGAACATGTAGCAAGATTATTGATTAATATTTTAGTCCCAACGTTCTGCTTTTCGCCCGCGGCTTCGCTAGCGTTGAAGCCCTTAAATATCTTTAAAAAAATATCAAATGTATACGTCTTTTTTAATACCTCTAACAATATATGTACAAACTATTGTTTCCCCATTAGTCGTAATTCTTTTTGTTCTAATCAATGGATTTTAATAAAGTACTAACATTCGAAATTTAAAATAAATACAAAATGGATAGATATGACACGAATGCGTATTTGGACAATTTTATCAAAGTCAGCGGCAGAGCCAGCAGAATCTTAAAATTGTCACTACATAAGGTATTTTATTTTTACAACGACCTTGACCAGCAGATTCTGTTCTATCATTATCATCATCCATCATCTTAACATTGCAAATATTTGTGCAAACATGATTTCGCCTCGTTTAAGACGTTCAGAAACAGAAACCAACATTTAAATATACATACATACGAGCCGTAATACCCGAGCGCTCGCTTTTAATGCAATAAAGTATAAACTCGAGCAAACTGAGTTGGCCCGACCGAGCAAATCCCGGCGCTGATATAATTGTTGCAATAAAGTTATGTATGCACGAAATAAGTTAATTAATAATTCTTTACCGTAAAAAATTAAAAATTATTAAAAATTTTATCTTAGAATTTATTATTAATTATTATTAAATTATTAAAACTTAGGATTTCAGGGTCGTACCAAAATGTTGTTATTGGTCGCTTTTTGGCTTTTGTCAGGGTGCGCGCGTATCTTAAAATTTTTACTCTTATAATTTTTTCAAACGCGCCAAAAGAAGAACCTATAACTTAAAAAAATTAGTTATGATAATAAAGAAAATTTAACGAAATTTTGATAATATTCCCAAAATATCCATTCGGCTGTATGTATATCGTGTTTCGGTCGCCAATTATGATGTATGTATATAACTATCGATTAAATAAAGTGTTACAAAACAATGTAAAAATATTTATTAATTTAGTTGTTGAATCAAATTATAATAACTGTGATGTTTTGATTAGTTGTTAATCATGATTGGTCTTTGACCTTCGCCGTCTGTCCGAAATAAACGGCCGATAAATGATGTACAAACGTGGCTCTAAACAAAAAAAAGTCCCTTATATAATAATATGTGATAAAAATCTATTTAGTTATTAAAATATTTTAAATCAAATATTACAAATACAAACTTCCTTAACATTAGATAAACAAATCGTGACAAGACGCATAATTGTATAGAAAATTTTAGGTTCAAAACAACTTACATTTACGTGGATATCGCAAATATATACATGCATTTCGCTCGCACACCGTTATTGAGGTGACTTGAACTAATTCCATAGTGATTGTAAACTGCCGAGTTTACGAATAGTTCTTCGACATGAGTTGACCAGATAGTGCTAAGGCACACGCAGTGATAATTTCCAACTGGATCCAGTCCATTTGCCGAACCGAAATTACTGAAGCAAACGAGTCAAAATATTATATATTTTACATATGTATGATTTTAGCTAACCCAAGGAAGTTTTAGGATCTTTTGCATCTGATATAAACACAATATAATAGATCTTGAATCTCCTTCCAAGATACAGTCATGAAGATTGCAATCGGTAAATCTTAAAAATTTCTTATATATTTATAATAATATTAGTATGCATACTTAAAAAGTATTAATTTTATACGCATAAATGTAAAAAAATGGTACAACAGCTCTATGAATGTAGAATAAGATAATTTACTTGTTAAAATAGAATTTAGTTGTTTCATAACAGGAAAAAATAATCGCTGTAATTTTGCTGTATCACTGCCTACATTATGGTGCCTTTATACTGAAACAAATTTTTACAGGTGGTAAAGTAATCGTGAAAATTACATTTAACGACTTCAATACAAGAAGTCCCACTAAAAATTTGCACTTTTTTATGTGAAAAGTTGCCAAGCAAGCAGGCGGTTCACCTGATGTTAAATGAATACCCCCACCCATGAACATCTGAATCCTGAGGGTTGCAGATGCGTTGACAACCTTTTGAAAATTGGGCTCCGTCTTTCTCACTCACCAGAAGAAACGTGAAAGTATTATATTTTCACTTGACGCCGGTCTTCTATGAGGTCGTGGACTTACCCGGACAAGCCTGCCCATTCGTGCAACAGCCGAGTTTGCTGCGTGGCCCTACTACCGTCTCTATCGCATCGGCCAGGGACACGGGTAAACCAAGGCACAATCTTCCGCGACTTCGATGCGACTATGGACTTCTTGGGCCTCCTCTTTTACGGTGCTATGACACCCGGTCCGGGCAAATGGATTTGTGCTGGTACTGTTAAGAAGAAGACACTTTTTTAACTATTAGTTTTATAAACTATCAGTACCACATCCTTCACGCGCCGTGTAAATTGTGGTAGATTAGATTAGGTAAAATGAGGTTGATCTGTGAATGACAACTAGTATCTCGTTGACTTCAATCTCTTTCGGGATGCCTCTAATCAACTTGAAGTTTGCAGTCTTCTCATAGTAGGTAGGTGTGGACAACTACCTTTTGATCGCGAAGGAAAACGCCCGAGTATGCTAGGTATGTACAGCCGAATATCTTGATAAGTGTTTTTAAATTGCACATCGCTGCTGATATTGTGAAACTAAATTCAAAGCCAGATAATATACCATTTCGTCTTCTCCTGGATGATGATGGAAGGAGAAAGCTTGGTTTGTTACCTTCGGTGGTGTGGGCGAATGTTTCAGTTGAGTTATGTATATTTGGCTAGCTCGAGGCCGCCTTTTTAGCAGGATTCATGACAGGATAACTACTTGTGTTGGCCTCACTTTTGAGTCGCTGTTAAACATACGGCATTATTTGAACTTAAAGGTACTTTCGGTAAAGTCTCTCTTCATCAGCTTGGATGGGCGCTGTTGGGTCTATATGCATGTCCGAGCTAGCGTCCAAGAGCCGGGAACGTTGGCATAGAAGAAGGCCGTTTCATCTGTGGAAAAGCCATGCAATTGTTGCACGAATGGACAGATCCTTCCGAGAAAGTACCACGACCTCACAGAAAACCAGCGTGAAGTGGAAATGTTATACTTCTGCGTATCATCTGGTTAGTGATGTAGCCGGGGTCCATTTAATTGAAAGACGGTAACGCATCAAGACCCCATGGGTCTTGCCATCTTCTTCCATAAAAAAAACGCTGGCGCAGATGATGAGGCAGTGGAAGTCACAGCATGAAATGTTGACGCTATGGATGTTTCTGCGGCAGATGCTACTCTTGCAAAGGGTAAAGTGATTGCCAGTGGTGCCACCGCCGGTAGCCGGTGCAGCTGGGCTGTCGCTGTCACATGCATGAATTGCTTACGTTTCGCCGCGAATGCGAGAGTTCCCATCATGAAGGAAGCGTAGCCACTTACACCACCGAGATCACCTACACTGCCCTAGGAGTCGGAAAGGTACAAGTACGGGTGTCGGGGAATCGAATCCCATGACCTGGGCATTGTCTCAACGGGCGCACCATCCCCCCGGGAAATGTTTTGCCTAAATTCGGCTCGGAAACTATGATATACGCGTGACTCTAAGTTACAGGTTATTTAATATAGGACTCACCGGTGTACACAAGGTATACACCGATGACATCCCCACCTTGGAAGGTCGCCTCAGGGAGAGTGAGACCCCTCAGTTCACCTAGCACTGTACGCTGACAACCACTACATAGAATTTCCTATTGCTAAGATAAGATGACAAGAGCCTGATAAGGGATGCGGGAGTGTGGTTGTTGTTATTAATTTAAATAAAAGACCTTGGTGCCACGCTCGGTCGAAGGCCTTCTGGATATCGAGTAACCCCGACCGAGTTGTGTCAACGTGGACGATCTCAGCCGTAGACTAGCACGATGTCTATATACATACCGATGTATATAGACATCTTGCTAGTCGTGCTAGGCACGGTATTGTAAGGCAATAATAAACATCGGGTTTGTAATGCGGTTCTATGAGATGTGATGGAGCCAACACAGTGTATCTCAAAAAATCGGAGTCGGGATGAATTGCCCTGCCCGCTGGGTTGATTAAGCGAGAACCCCAAGCCAAGTATTTGGCATTGAGATCGCCCACTATCAACACAGGGGTGCTACCATCAAATATGGGGTGTATATCTACAGTGTAAAGATGTGGTTGAGGAGGGCGGTACGCGGCGTAGGTTCGAATAACTCTCTCACCCACACCTAATATCACACCTGTAGCGGACATGGTAACGAACGGACTATTCCCTAACTCGTCATGTATTAGATCCCTCCGCACAAGAACCGCTGTACCACGGTACACTATCCCTTGCAGAGCGACCTCATCGCACCGATACGTGAAGTAATTAGGGCGCATAAAAGGTTGACTCGGCCTAAGTTTAGTCTCACCCAGTAATATGATATGTATGTCGTATAGCTGGGTGAGGGTGTGAAGTTTTGCCGCCTTCAGGCTCACACCGTCGGGATTCCAATACATTAAAGCAAGCGACCTACTCATAGTGTGCCGAAATTAGTCAGGTGACCGTGCGCATCGATAGGAAGCGTAGCCTTTAGGGTTTAGGGCCCCGCCGGCGGTGTACTTACCTTAAAGTAGGCCCCTGCACCTTAGGACGGGAGCGGCGTACCAACAAAAGGTACCTTTCAGAATAGCAACCCACCACGAACACACCACTAAACTAACATAATAATAATTATGAAATGCAACCGAGCTGCGCTTGAGCTGCTGACGCTACTGCTTTTCTGTAGACGTCCGCACCGCACGAGAGCTTGAAGCAGAATGTTCCACGGATTTATGTAGCACTTGTCTTGCACAAACTTCTTTTTATTGTAGTCAGCTTTCACTGCTTCATCGGATGAGGTCCACAGGCAGAAGTCCTGCGGAATCAGTAGAGCAATATAGGTAATTGTTATATGATAACAATATGAGAACGGATAGACGAAACGCCATTTTTACATAAAAATTGATAAAAAAGTTCATAAGTAAGTTACCACCGGTTTGGAAAGAACTTTTTGTTGAGAAGAGACCGGCAAGAAACTCAATAGTTGCTCATCTCAAAATCAATTTATAATATAACATAGTATATTTATATATAAGATTCTTATTTTTTACAGTATTATCTCCACTAGTTTTAAAGTAAATGCTGAGTAATTATGATGTGCTGCGATTCGGCGTTCTACATAATATATTACAGAGACCTGGTTGCTCTACGAAGGCATCAACTTGAAATAAAGTTTTTACTTGAAGCAGCTTAAGCAAAATTTTAGGTTTAAAAAAAGCAAAAAGAATCTATCAAGTAAATGTATAAAGCACACGTTATAAACTTCTTCCGAGTGGCATTATAACAAGTTTAATATAATTATTATAAGAGTAAGTTCTTTTTTTTTTCACATAAATTATTATAATGAACATACCTATTACGTGATTTCTTAAAAATATAGTTTACTATTAAATAAATTATAACTACCTATATGATAATAATATACTGTTTTAAAATGAAAAAAATCATTTTTGCCAGAAAAAATGTATTTATTTATTTTGGCTTTTGTTTTGGTCAATCGTTTGTGTCACTGTCACTGAAGTGACTGAAGTGTCAATGTCAATTTTTAAATACACGTGTTTGTTGTATTTGTAGGTACTATTAGAGTAACATAATTGTAAATTAATATAAAATGGCCGTTATTCAACGTATTAAGTAAATATTTTTAATAGTAATTATTGAATTCATGCAACAAATCTTATATCGGTTATTAATTAACCTTGCCAATATTCTAATGTTTTTACAGAAAACCTACAACACGTAAAGGCAAGAAAGTTCTGCTTTCCAAAGAGCCTAAACCTATTGAAGGACCAAAACAGTGTATATTTCTTCAAGGGCGAAATCCTTCAGAACGAACCAGAAAGTTGTTAAAAGACATATATGATTTAAAAAAACCTGACGCAGCTTTTTTGAGTCGAAAAAATGATTTTGTTCCATTTGAAGACTCTACCTTGATTGAGAAGTAAGAATGGATTTTGTTTTATGTTATTACATATTTCTTGACATACATGGATATAATTATGGTTATGAAGAAAATATATAAAATCAAAACACATGACATGCATGAATATGTCATATGTTTTTTTATAACCATATTTTTGAAACTTTGTTTTTTAGTCTTATTGAGACATGATTTTCAGCCAATTGTGGCCACTATAAAATTTTTTATTAAATCAAAAGCAAGCCTAAGCTATGAGCTAGCAAGTTTAATTGAGTAATAATCAGTATTCATCTAAACTAAATGTTAAATTCATATTTTATTCCAGAATGTGCTATAAGAAAGAAGCGGCTTTGTTTGGGGTTGGAACGCATAGCAAAAAGCGTCCTCATAATATCATTCTTGGAAGAACCTTTGATTATGGGATATTAGATATGATAGAACTTGGTGCTGACAACTATAAAGCTATGTCTGAATTTCATAACATGAAGGTATTGGCTGGCCTCAAGCCATGCCTTATTTTTAATGGACCTGCATGGGATTTAAATCAGGATTTAAAACGACTAAAATCTCTCTTCACTGATTTCTTTCACAGAGAGAAGGTATATTCTTGAAATTTTTGGAAAAGTACCGACTAAAACATAATATACAGTATGTCGCTACCTTTTTTAAATTATGGATTTTGTTTAACATTAATATTTTTTTATGATTATTGGCAAGTAGCGTTAGACGTGTGTTCATTTACTGTCGCGATGGTAACGACATGCTGTATATATATAACATAACTTGACCAGTTTTAATCTTGAGTTTCCTGTTAAAGTTATTGACAAAATTGAATTTTGTGTGGAATGTTAAGGCCGTTTTATTAACATTGAAAGATTTAGTTTTTTTTCTCAAAATCACAATGGCGCAAAATTCTAATTCATAATTATTGTTTCGGTTATGTTCCTCTATGGATTATAAATGTTTGTATATAATGATAAAAGAGAATGATGATATTGTAAACAATTACCTAAATTACATTTTAAGCAATTTTGGTATTTTTGTATGGATTGTTCTTAAGCAATAGCAACAACAATAAGCAACATAATATGCTTACTATAGCACACAATAGAATGTTTATTTAATTATTTAATTTTTCTATGTGATTTAATTATTTCAGGTAGAAAGTATCAGACTGCAAGGGTTGGAACATGTACTGAGCTTTACAGCAACTGAAACTGGATCAATCTTCTTCAGGTCTTATCGTATTATACTAAAGAAGAGTGGTCAGAGGACACCAAGAATTGAACTTGAGGAAATAGGTAAGTAAAAATATTATTTCTCATATATTTTCAGCATCATAAGTGTATTCCACTGGGCCTTGTCCTCCTGGAGGACAATCACAGATGCCATAGGTTTAGAGGGCTCATGTGCCAATAATGCCAAAAATAGTGCCAATGTCATCAATTTAAAAAATCTCACATCTTTTGAACTCAATCCTGTTCCATATTTCACCATGCTTATTTTGTTTTGAGTAATGGTAGTTTTTTGCCTAAATGGGTAATACATTTTTATGTATAGACAGAGGGTCAAAAAGCATGTGCACAAAGACCGAACAATTTTTGCTTCTAAAAGGACTCTAAAATTGATAACTCATTGAGACTGGTCTTGCATATTCTATAACATGACTTTCTGCACCTACATTTTAATACAAATTCCAGGACCATCAATAGATTTTAAATTAAGGAGAACTAAATTGGCGTCTGATGATCTGTATAAAGAGTCTTGTAAAATACCTAGAGAGATTAAACCACTTACCAAGAAGAATATCTCTAAGGACGCATTTGGAACTAAATTGGGTCGTATCCACATTGGTAAACAGGACATTAACAGACTTCAAACTCGCAAAATGAAAGGTCTTAAGAAGACACCAGAAGAGAAGAAACAGATGCTATTAAAGAAAAAAGTAGCAAGGCAGTCTGCACGTAAAATGAAAGCTACTGCTGCATAATAAAAAAATTTCTTATAAACACTTGTTTCATTAGTAGTAGTAAATCATGAAGTGAATATACTGAAAAATAATCTCTAATGTAAAATTAAAATGTTTAGTTAAATTGTTGTATGATGTAAAAATTGAAAATAAAATACATAAATAGGTGTTGGCCTACTAATTTGGTTAGTACAATTGCTAAGGCAAGCATAAGACTAGCGTTGCGGATTCATTCATCATTTATTTTCATGTTTTAGGATAATCATCTATTTTCGTCAATTATTGTTTCGGATCAGAATTATATTTGTCCTTGTTTCATTTGTTTCCAAAACTTCTTTGAAATAAGGTTATGTTATCCTACAGTAATGTTTTTTTCTTTCAAAGAGTAAGAAGTTACCAAAACTAAACAGCACTATGAAACATTGGTAATGTTTGATTATGTCGTTCAAAGTTTAAGTTTCTTAAATTACACAGATTGCTGTACACAAGTTATAATAAATCACAAATTAATCACATTGTTAAATATTATTTAATGTTCAATATTTTTTTGATTATTATTTAACATTAGAGCATTTGTGAACGAGAACATTCGCTGCAATGTTATGTACTCATAGCATTCTCAACATTAGAGTGAGACAAATTATCGAAATAAAAAAAGTTGAAGATATGAAAAGTTCACTTTTATAGACTACTTTACTATAACAGATGTTTTCGCTTTCAGTCCGTAGACTATTAAAAGCTTCATCGAAAGCAGAACTAGTGGGCCACCCAGAACCAATGAGCTTGATACGGCCCTCCGCGCGATGATCTCGATGGCCATTGACAGTATTAAACGTTGGATAGGGGGCGGAGAGAACGAAAACCGCCTTGGAACACGGGTGCTTGAGATTTCGCCAGGATCGTAGGCGAGCTGACTGTGTGTGTTACAAATGGCTTTTACGGTTAACTCTTAAACATTGTCGCTTAGAGTAGGGAGTCTACAATCACGTTACGTCAAGTCAACGTTACGTTGATACCACTCAGTCCCAGATGCGTAGCAGCTTATTTCAAATTACCTAAAGTTTATGCAGGTTTGTGAAGATAGTGGCTTACGGCCAAAGACATAAAATCTTATAGTCTAAGAGCCCGTGAACCCCAAACCTTCGTCATTTTATAAAAGCTGAAAGTTTTTCAGCGCATGTTTCCAAAACAGGTAAAACCATCATAATGAAGTTTGGGTTACCCTGGCTTTGGGAGGTAAACGGTACTAAAGGTGTAATAATACATGATTTAGTTTCGTCAAATAATAAAGTGCGGTTTTTTGGTATTACCTACAGAATTTTATGAAAAATCACGTTAATCAATTAGACTTTCAAAAGAAAATTTCTACCTTCCTCAAAGGCCGACAAAGCGACTACAAATTTCTTACTCTGGTGCTGCCATAAGTCCATGAGTAGCGTTGGTCATTCAACATAAAAACCACTTCTTCACTATAATAGTGGTTTATAAAAAGAATCACGATGACACTTTTAACTTTTCCTTTAAAAGTTACTATATATTTATATGTATAGATGAGATACGGCGAGGGAATTCCATATTGCACAATGCAACAATAAATCTTTTTTTTCCTATGTAGGTAGTTCACATTATCCTTGAGGATTACTTTCATTAAAAAGCCACGGGGGAAATCCTTTGGATTAAAGGCAGATGACAGCCTCACTAATTTATGTAAATGTTTGTTCACCTGGATTATCGAGTTACGAATATTATTTTCCTTGTGCAGTTACTACATAACAAGAAGAAACCCCGATTTCTAATGGTTCAATGTTTTAGCATCTCGCGTTTTACGAAGTCAATGTTTGTTATCTGGAATGTACTAGTGGAGTTTTTATTTCTATACTGAGTTTCAGTAAGGTAAAGGTTTTTAATCAATCTCATACGTCTATGCGCGTGCTTTGTAAAAGCCAATCAATCACAGCTATTCCTTTTTTTTTGTTTTTTGTCTGTATGTATAATACAGTTATACAGTATATGTTACCAGCATACTCCATACTTCAGTCAATGTTAGGATAATTTGTACTGTAATCCCAGTACTTTTTCCTATGAATATTGTGAACGCAATTTTACTACACTTTGTTTTGCCTTGTCCTTATATAACCTTATTACTAAGTTTACGCTATCTCTGTAGTTTATTGTAAAAATTTTGTGTATTAAAAAGTGGTAAGTATAGCTAAGAATTATTGACTAATTAATATAATGACGGTTAGGTAATAAGCCCAGCCTATGATCATCTAATTATATTTGATCAAATATCCAAGCCCTTCAAATTGCAAAGTTGGTTTTATTGCATATACAGACTTTATAAATATATTGTTATTTCTTTTAGCTGGAAATTATTTTACATATTTGCCATAATCTTAGTCATGTTAAATTTGTAGAAGTAACTCAAGATCAGCGACGACTTAGGGACTTCATGAAAACAACTTACTAATTTACTACGTCAATGGTTTGGTCGGTAATAGGTAAATTTCCATAAACAGCTGTGATTGCTCACCACCAGAGGGGCCGTTTGCTCGTTTCTCTCCTTTTCTACAAAAATAAAAAAAACAGTAGGTTCATATGCTTGTTACTTAGTCCTAGCGCATACAATTATCATTACATTTATTAAGACAAGTTCTCAAAAAAATCATGACTGTACTATGCTATCTAAATACATGTAATCAATTGCCATTATTCATAGTTACGTCAGAACTTATTTGAAACTAAGGTAGTACTTACTTCTAATTTTCTAACTTTACATAAAGTTGCAGGAAGCAGTAGCATATAAAATAAATGAATATATATAGCAATATTCCTTAACCTTTACTTGCCTACCTAGTAAAATTGAAACAGAATATGGCAAATTTTGTGTTTCATTCTTGTATTTAACTATGTAATAAAGATTACAGTACGTATAGTAGGTATTTATTGCATTGGGTTACTGAACGGCGCGTCTCTGACAATGACTTATATTTATTTATTGGTAGGTACTTTCGAGAAGATAGTCATTATATCAATATATGTCATTATATATCTCTGAAATAAAATATGGAAGCAAAATAATGCAACGGTCAACTTTCTGATAATGTACGGTATAAGTACACATTCACTTCTTTTGCAATGGCAAATAAATAAACCTGACAGATATACTAGATCCAATTCTTTTTCTTACGTCATGGATGGTTGCATCACAAACTAAACTCAAAATCTTTATCTTGATTAGCTTCTGAATTATATTTATTAATTTTATATGGTTACTAAAATACATGTTGATGTTATTTTTATATTAGATTGTAATTCACTTTATATGTTGGCTTGACTTTATCGTATTTTTGGCAATGCCCTTTCGGACAAATGTTTGGTATCATTTTAATTGATGAAATTCGCCATGGCAACTGCAAGCATCACACCTAAATCATCTGTATCATTTACGGCCATTGTGACTTAATAATCATATACCATGCAACATTATCGGAGACTCCTATCGACATACATACGACACACATAGGTACATCGACGGTGTGGCTTGATCTGCCAATATTTTTTTATTCGAAACATAAAGTAAAACTTTTGTAAAACGTCCTTACAAGACAGGATAATGTTATCTTAAAGTAAGAGCAATGTTTAAAAAAAATTAATAAAGAAAAGAATAAGGTGGTTTCCATAATTAAAGTTTTCCTTAGCCTAAAGCATGCTGTAGTTAGGTTTTTCGCAATAACTTGAATTTACTAATTTTATATATAAAAATTTTGCTTCTGTATTTTTGTTAAAAAATAGTCAATCCGAAGTTCCAACGGAAATGAAAAAAAGCCACAGCGAATGTGGCTGTTTTCGGCTAGTATTCTACATAAGTTATTACTTCTACCTATTTAACGCAATATCTTATACAGAATATTGATTTAATCAATTTAATAATTGATAAGATTTCATGACGAGATAGCAAAGAAAGAACCAAATAATACAAACAATAGTTATTCATGGTTGAATTAGTTGTCAAATTAAAACATTGAACTATTACTATTAACTGACATTATTTATCTGCAAATAATTCCGTTTAAATAGTTTACTCAAGTGATATGTTTAGAAGCGGTTTAGAAGAATCGCAATAAAAACGCCATTACGAATTTCTAAAACACGGACCGTGAGATATTCAAAAGTATAAAACTTCCACTTAACAATGGTCTTCTGTAAGCCCGTGGGGCTCCCCCCCATACCAGTCTGTTCGTTTGGGAGAGGGAAAAGCCAAACAAAAATGCAAATTGCTTAAAAATCAACGGGCTTGCCGTCGGTAACGCGATTCACACACAAGAAGTTTGTTTTATTTCAATTTATACTTGAATTCTTATCGTGCTGCCAAATTGACGTATTTCTCTAGTCATACAAAACCTTATCACTTTCGACTTTTCTTAACAAGCAAAAGTCTTATATACTCGACAAGTTAACGGAATATTCGACTTGACTTTGTTATTGTGGTTGATGCACAGTGAGTTCATGTAGAAACCACTATCCGATCTTTTTGTCTTTGGCGGCGCAAATTATGCGGCGAATTAGGTACTTATATGCTTTCTTAATAAATAGGATATTACAATGGATTTAACAATTTGTAACAATTGAAGCGATGAAATCAAACACTACTGCATTATCGGATCATATTTTATCCCATAATAACGTAAAGCACGCTATAATTGGGTAATCTATGATTACAGATAGTCAAAAGTAATCACAGATAGACCGCGATATCTAACAAATTTTTACTTAACCTACTGACGTGTTTAACAGAACGGACGTGTCACAACTTCACAACACGTCCGTTCTGTTAAACAATCAACAAGGTAGACCGTCACTGGTTTAAATATTTTCATTCTGGACATTTTTCATTTAAAAATGATAGCCTTCTGGTCAACACCTGAAGTTGATTATGACCAAATTAAAGCCAAACCAGAACCAATTATTTATAGAACTGTGCGAGTGATTGTAAAAAGAAATAAATGATACAGAACAATTGAAAATAATATAAGATGTCTTGGACTTGCACAGAAGCTACGGATTCCGCACCAACTGAAATATGAAAAAGAAAAAAATAAGCATTTGCGATAGATACTTCAATGTAATGCAATCATCCCTTTTTTGATGCGAATTAATACTGGAGCTGAAAAATGGATAGCATAATAGCATTAATTGAAAAACATTATGGTCCAAGAAAGATGAACCAAATAGAACCACAGACCATATTGAAAACTGAATTGGACCAGAAAATCAACCAGACCAGAGGTCCAACCACAAATAAATTATTAACATATTTCGGAAGTGCTGTCGTACCCACAAATGGATTACACATTGCACCGTCGCACTAAAATTTATTTAAACGTCTAGAAATCTTTTAAAACGGTAAAAACTTTGATTCTAAATAGCACTTGGTTGTTTTTTGCTAGCAAATGCTGCTAGCTGCTAGTAGAATTATGAAGTTACCAGAAAGATGACAAAACAGAATAAAAGATATTTGATTGATTAAAGTTCAGTTTCTGCAGAGAAAACATTGAGTTTTATTTCACACTCAAGACCGAAACTACATTCTTTAACAAACTGTTATATGTAAAATTAATAAAAAAGTTCACAATACGGCATAATTAACTAAATCATTGGTTCAAAAAACCATTTGTTTTGCGTAGAAACAGCAAGAAACGCTAGATGCTTTTCTTTATAAGAATATGTGTTCTGTTTTGAAATGACCTTAATAAATGTCGTGATAAAAAAATCTCAGTTATAGGTGTTTGCTCCTTCAGGGTTAACTCAGGGTTAAATCAGCCTTTTGTAGGTCTACATTCTGCCCGAGTAATGGGCCGAAATACTGCTAATAATACTAAGCCCGCGATATACATACCAGCCAGACCTTATGCCAATAAGTAAAGGTAAAATATGTTTGAACGACTGTTTAAACCAATATCCTAAGCATATTGGTTTAAATATTCGCCCGTTATAAATGAGATAATTTTTTTTAGCCGATTCATAAAATGCTCTTTACAAGCTTTTTAGCCTTTGGGTACGGGATCCTATTACTAAGACTCCGCCGTATCTGTATGTTCGTCTGTCAGCAGGCTGTATCTCATGAACTGTGATAGACAGTTGAAATTTAACAAATACTAAAAAACAGAATAAAAAATATTTAAGTGGGGCTCCCATACAACAGATAGGATTTTGTTTACCGTTTTTATAGATAAAGGTATGGAACCCTTTGTGAGCAAGTCCGACTCGCACTTGGCCGGTTTTTTATTAGTAGATGTCAAATTACGTTTTTTTAATAGACCTGGAAACCTGGTAACCTTTTGTGTTTTCCGACTCCGACAATGTCAAGATCGTTTCTATGTGCTAAAGCTAAAACATTCTTAATTTAATTGTTTAAACACAAGTTGATAGTCGTAAATATCTTATTTAAATTATATTTTAAATAGCTATGTTTATTATTTTTATATTATTCGAAGATTGATTTAGGCGCATAATTCCGTTTTTATTTATATATTTATATTTTTATTTATATATTTATTTTGCTTATTTTTTAAAAGCCAGTATATAAAATCATACTAAGAATTTGCTTACACAGATGTGAAGTAACCAAAAATTCTACCGCCTTACAAATTTAACATACAGTGCCTTTGAATGTAGTTTTCACATCAAATTATACTCATGTGAAACAATAACATCTTTTCAAATATCATTATAGCTTTATAATACATAAAAAGAGTTACAATCATGGTCTTATAAAATTGGTACAGTTTTAACATGAAGTCTTTCGAGTACCTAAATATTAGAAACAGCATGCCTCTAACCTACATATTCTTGTAGATATCTGTTGTTTATTTGTAACGCAGAACTATAAACGGGCCTTTGACCTACGTTTATAGTTCTGTAGTAAGGATATATTACAAGAGAAATGGTAAACAAATATTGAATAAAACCGTAATATCTTAATCAGAAACGAGTTTATCTATACATCCGAATATTTAGTTTTACTGACTTTAGTTAATTACAATTCGTTCAAAGATTTTTCTTTGGAATAATTTAAACCATTCGAAGTTTTTATACCCCGTAATATTAAGAATCACTTCATACAATTGAAAATAGTTTTAAAAATAATAGGAGGTTGAAACTATTAAAACATGAAACGACAAAATAAAGTTTAATTAAAATTAATTTAATTCAATGTTGTTTAATGTAATATCATTCGCTAAAATGTAATCAAATTAATAAGCAGACCAGTCTATTAAGTGATATCTATCGATGACGTTTTGTTATTTGTTTAATGGAAAATTGTACACAATAGATCACACTATTTAGCGGTCCTATTTCGTTTATTAAGTTTTGCTTTCAGATACAATCACTTTCCATACAAATCACATGCATATTATTCATTCTGCTGTTGCGCCGCGTCAAATACTCGGATTCTGTGGGATTATTTTTCTGTTCCAGATACATGCATTGAAGTAACAGCTTCTGATAGAAAATGTGAGTTTAATACAATCTCTAGGAACGGAATTATAACTTAAGGAGCTATAATTCCGTTCCTAGGTCCAAGGTTTCAAGGTCATTGTTATTATTAGTATTTTTTTGCCCATAATAACCACTACCAAATTCTTTTACGCTTGTAACTATATCTAAGCACGTGTATCTTGTTTGTCAGTGTCCATGTTATGTGGGGATACCGGTTATAAGTTACATATTGAAACAAATAACTCGAACTATCAATTACCTATGAAGTAATTAATCTACTTGTATTTATCTTACTAAACGCCGTAATTATACGACTTATAAATCGTGTTTTTAGATTGAAAATATAAAAACATAAACAATTGTTGAATTATAGGTACTTCGGTTTATGCTACGATTTTATTGGTTAGGATAAAATAAATCAGAGATATTTCTAATATATAAAATTCTCCTGTTTGTAATTGAACCCTAAATTTTCACCCCTCAAGTAGACGGAGTCGCGAGCAGCAGCTAGTAATTTTTATTACAATCATACCATCATTTTTATTAACAATTATTCATTAAGGACTCCTATTATTATTGTCTGCTTAGGCTGATTAATAATAAACGGGAAAGACAGAAATCACACCAAAATTCCCTTTATTTGTCCTTTTTTTTTGGTATCAGGGGGGGGGGGGGGGAAGTCTTCAAAAGATACCCTGTCACTTTACATGACAGGGCAGGGGATACCTTAGCCCTATTCTATGAGCCCGGTACTATAGGGCTGCCCTTTATTTGTCCTGGTTGGAACTGAACATACTACAAATTACCGCAAATTGGATATCTGGGAAACTAGCTTTATTTAATTATTAAATTTCGCTTGTAGTTCATTGCCCTGAAATGTCATATAGGTATGTAGACGAATGGCCGCTTTATTGTTATCGCAATGATTTGGCTTCCTAACTAGAAATTGTGATCTCGAAAAGTTGCAATAGAATTGCGTTGATGACATTAAAAGTATCGGTGACAAACTGTTACCTTTAGGACCTATCAAGATACCTAATTAGTTTTTATTAGTTGTCAAGAAATTGCGACATTGACAATGTTTTTTTAAAATATCTAGTATTCGCAGTGTCAAAACATCTACGTTTTACTACAGTGAATTGTCAAAAAGCGGAAAAGTGAGTTAAATCACTTATTTTCTTTTTTCAATAAGTTAAATCACTCACGAGTTCGCTAAATATTTAACTAATAACGGCGACAGCAAAATTTTACCAGTTAGTTTTACGTAGTTTATCCAATATTGGTGAAACACGTGAGATTTGTTATAAGATTAGGCTTTTTCAATGAATCGATGACGCAAGCTGTCTTTTCTTACGTCGTGCGTCGCTACGTTGAAATTCCGAAAAAACCCGTTTGCGGCAACTGATGTCAACAAAATAAAAAATCAAGTAAAAGAGTAGCACACCTAAACAAAATGCGCTTAATATTATCACTACATTACTAATTTTCTTTCTTATACAGCATGTTGAGAAATTGGCAGAAGATAGATCTATTGCAAAATATTTCTTTAGTCTTCCTAGTTCCAATCCTATACATACCGCATAAGAGATTACGTGATTTTCTTTATTACGGTCTCAAATTGTACCGTGTTTCGTACGCAAAAGATACTTCACAGATTACTTTAAATGTTATTTGAATGTTACTTTTCAAAATTAGTAAAATTTTCACAGTTATATTTAAATGCAACTGACATTATCAAAACCGGATAGTGTAATACTAGAGAGCCAAGAAAGACAATACGTTATTCACTTCATTTAAGTATCATAAGAAGATAATATAATTTATATTTGTCTATATAGGTAGATACGTTGTGCATAATAACAACGAATATCGATTTTAACGTGACCCTATTTTGAATGCGTGTCCCGCTCTCCGTTTTACTCGTTTTTTGTTTAATGCGGATACAGTCCAGCAAGGATTCGTATACAGCGTGTCGTTACAACCGCGACAACAAATAAACACACATGTAGAGGATAACTTTTAAAAATTATATTAAATATTTACATTCTTTCAACATCAATATTTAAAGAATTAATATATTTTCCAAAACAAACAATTTTAGAACAGCCTTACGTATAAAACTGTAACGTAAACTTCATTTGTAAAGGTCACAAAGCATATGAATGGGTTGAATGAATTAAAAAGAGATAAAATATACTGTTAGAAGGAGATTTGTACTGTGACATCGTGGCAACGAATGAAAAAGTCTCTGAATGTATGAATCAGTCAGTTGTAATGGTATAGGATGTTACAAATTTTGTTCCTTTTTAATTTAATTAGTTTGTTTGATAAATATTTTTTTTAATTATGGATTTATTTTAACGTTTATATATTTTTATGATTATTGGCAGGCAGCGTTAGACATGTGTTCATTTATTGTCGCGGTTGTAACGACACGCTGTAAATTGTAAAGCTAGTAAGTAAGACCAAATTCAAATAAACTTATCTAAGAATTTGTCTTTCGACAGTACATTAAATCGAAGAGAATGAACCGAGATTTTGACGGATGGGTTTTCTAAGTATAATCTTAATCTGTAGAAATGTCGATAAATATCTTTAACAATAAATTTATATTAAATTTTTATAGTGTTAGCACTAACAGAGATTAGTTCCTGTACTTAATATGACAAATTAAAATTTGTAATTTATGTGCTATAAAGGACATAACAATAGATGGGCCAAGCATTACTTAAAATGCGAAAAAACAATGTTGATAAAATAAGATTTAAGTATAATCAGAAGCCCTTACGCGTCACGCGGTTCTATTAAACACAAATATATAAATTGTCCAAAATTTTATGGAACATTTTGGAAGGATACTTATATATATACTCGTTTTAATAAGAATAAATGCAAATATTAACACACCTATGTATGTACGTAGATTGACATTCAAATTCAAAGTGTAATACGTCTTTCTTTAGGATTAATATTATATTATGATAAGGGTAGTCTAAATTTCAAAACATAATTTAAGGAAATAAAAGACGAGAGAGTAACTTAAGCTTTTACAAAACATTTCTTTTGTATTAAGAATTCTAGTCAAACGGGGGTCAGGTCAAAGTCAGGGGGTCAAAGATAATATTAAGTTCTGAAAAGTATGTATATCTTGTTCCTAACTTACCTAATATTGAGATTCTTTATCACAAACTTGCGGTCGTAGATAAAAACTAAATGCCATTAATATATATTTTTAGAATACCATTTATTATTATTTTTAATAACACTTCCAATGTTGAAATTTTTGTCTATTACGTGGTATTTACGATATTGAATAACAGGCTGGCAGCCGAGTCAGTGACTGGGCTGAGATTGGCTATGATAATTAGGTATCATATCAAGCTAGTCCGCGTATACTGCCGCCAAAAGTGGAAAAGTCGTATTGTAATGCAAATATATTTTATATTAAGACATAAGAAGAAAGTAAGGATACCTATATAATAATTAATGTCATTAATGTATATTTTTTACAATTTCAATAACCTTGCTTGGGCTAGCCAAGCTTCGGCCGTCCACAGTGAACCCGAGCAAAACCTTGAATGACTAGTTCGAACTAGTTTTCGTTTTTCCGAATCCTACGTGAAATAAATATTTCTTCTTTTTGTTTGGTGAGTAACTGGAGTAGCAATGCTGTATCTACCCTTTAATAATAAAACTTGAGTGAGTACGACTATTTCTTTGACTCCTGAAAATAGCGAAGCCCATGCCATATGTGTATTTAACACTATAAGCAAACAGCACGCATACTAATAGCAAAATTTGTTTTCCGTGTATAGTTTACTAACTACGAATTCTTAGAAACCACATTTTTCTAAATTGATCCGATGCTAAGAATAAATATTATGTATTACGTGATTAATAGAGATCTCTACTACAATTTTCTGATAATATTGTCTTGCTATAGATTTACAATTATCAGAATATAGCAACTACAAGTACTACTATATCAACTATAAGTAAATAGTAGAAGCGCGTCTTTATCTGCGTGGTGGATACCAATGGACTGGTTTTTGTCAATTTTAATACTCTAGTTATTTAAAAAAACCTACATGTTTTGGATACGTGATAATAATACGTAAAATATATTTTTCAACCGACCTCGAAAAAAGGAGAAGGTTCTCAATTCGATTGTTTGTTTTTTTTAAGTAAAAAAAAGTAGGTGAAGTAACAGCCTATTGATATCCCAATACTGGGCAAAGGCCTCCTTTGTACAGGGGGTATTAGGGCATAGTCCACCACGCGACCCCACTGCGGATTGGTGGGCTTCACATATCTTCGAAATATTTTTCGTGTTTTTATAAGTTATATTTGTATTTGCAGGACGTTTGTCACCGCCGAGCACGAGATAAATCAGCACTCAAAATTAACAATTTCATTGGTGCCGCCAGCCGCCAGTTATGAACTGATTTTAAAATTATTTTTGCATTGGGTTCGTTTAAGCTCTCATGTGGTCCCATATTAATTTCATTGGTATTGTATCTTGCTATCCAGAGAGACATCAGGAAACTCCTCATAATCAAATAGAAAACGGATATTGAGTAAAATATCTGTATACGGTTTTGTTTTCAGGGTTTCGTACCCAAAGGTTAAAACGGGTCCCTATTGCTAAGACTTCGCTGTCTGTCTGTTTGTCTGTCTGTCTATCAACCAGGCTGTATCTCATGAACCGTGACAGTTAGACAGTTGAAATTTTCACAGATAATCTATTTCTGTTGCCGCAATAATAACAAATACTGAAAAATAGAATAAAAAATATTATTTAAATGGGACTCCTCATTGTTGTTTTTGCCGTTTCATGATTTTTTTGCCGTTTTTATACATAATGGCACGGCATACGCGCGAGTCCGACTCGCACTTGGCCGGTTTTTTCATTACTTAAACTCTTTTTATTAACACTTTTGATAATGTGGCTAGTGAGCCGGGTTGCAGTTGTCGACGTTAAGGATAGTGCGTACCAGTTACGTCACTTACCAGAATAGATGAAATGTCGCTAGCGTTCGGTACTTCCCCAATCTGCTGGATGGCTATACTAGTGAGTAATCTTTTTGCCACTCTTTATTTTCATTTAAAAAGAGGTAGGAGTATTACTTATCTTCTTTGTAATTTTATATTTATCTCTTACAATAATGTATGCTATCAGGGCCTACAATTATAATTTATAATTGTACTAACGGATAATTGATGTTAGGTTGAATTACTTTTGTCTGTTGATAGTGTACATTATTTTAGCGTTAATTTAATAAATAAATAAACTACTCTTGCTCTAAGGGGTCTTTACGAAAATGATATCTTTTCGATTTTAACATAAAATTTTCCGGGATTTCCCTTACTCGTACTGTAAAAACTTGCATTTTGCATTAAAAAAAATGTTTAATTGATAACAAATTTCGATTAACAAATTACGATGACTCCGTGGCGCAGTTGCCAAAGTGTTGGCTTCGGCGTCCGGGGCCGTGGGTTCGCTTCCCACACGAGACAACTATTTGTGTGACCCACAGATAATTGTTTCGCATCTGGGTGTTTGTCCACGTGAAATTTATGTTTGAAAAACTTCCTTACAACACAGGATAATGTTATCCTAAAGTAAGGGTAATGTTTTTAAAAAAAATTCTGAGCTGCTGATTGAATAACTAAACTTCCACATAATAATTATTAAATACAACATATTAAATATTTGGGTTACCTGATTATTCAATTATTACATACTAATTTAATTATAACTTAATCACAAGCTCCTTAAAGTCAATGGCAATAAAACAATATCAAGTAAGAAGATTGGTTCATATAAACATGCCTTTGTTAACATTACTTCTATAATGTTGCTTGGTTAACGTTAACACTATAAGCATTTTTCGGTGCTTGTGTTAACCGCAGGGGCAGCGCGGCAATGTTTAGGCCGCGTGCGAGGTCCGATTCGATGCCTTGACCGTCTCTGTACTCACTCAGTCGCCGCGCGGCTCTCTACTGGCATCCTCGTGTCTACATTAAAAGCCTGCCGTCAGTGAGCACGTATAAAAGGGTAAACTTGCATCCCCTAGAACACCGCGCCTAAAGCGAGGCCAGCGAGATCCATGAGACTGGTGCGCTTAAGATTATTTGTTGTAATATACTATCAGTGTACGTGCTAGTGCTGTGACAATATGAAGTCAAGGAATATGGACACTGAGAGGCAGCCCGAGCTCCAGGATTTACTGCAGAAACACGCCAGTCTACCCCTGCTCGGAGAACGGAGGAGGAGCGCTAAACGTACGTTGAAATTATTACACTTTATAAAAGAAAACGGCGCTGCGCTTTTCGTCGATTTCGAGACGAGCATCCTCAGAGGAGAATAAAGAATTCGCTTCGGTGGTGTAATGTCGCTAAAATTAACATATTGTGTTTTGCTATTTTCGGTCGTAAGCTTTAACGTTGAAAATATTCGGAGGTCTGTTAGAGCGATTTATAATAAGAAACAAGCGGTGGTGGCAAGCGAGCTGGCGGTTCACCTGATGTTAAGTGATAGCCGCCGACCATAGATATTTGTAACGCCTGTAGGGTTGTATGCGTTGTCGCCTTTTAATAAAGTGCGCCCCGGCTACCTCACTCACCAGACGAAACGCAGAAGTATAACACTTTTACATCACGCCGGCCTTCTGTGAGGTCGTGCTACTTACCCGGACGGACTTGCCCATTCGTGCAACAGAGAAGACTGTTGCCTGGCCCTACCATAGTTATGATGAAAACCTATTGCAAATATCTCGCTCACTATACATTTTCTATTTGATTTTGATGACTCTCCTGATGTGTCGCCAGGAGCCAATTTCCAATATCAATGAAATTATTATTGGGCTACTTGGCACATAAAACACACCCAATTAAAAAAAAGAGTTTTCAAAATCGGTTCATAAATAACGGAGGTTTTGATTTTTTTTAATTTCGTCTTCTTATATCGAACTTAAGTAAATACATAAGGTCGTCAATTATATTTATTTTAATAAGCAAGATACAGATCGTTTTCATAGTTTCATGTTAAACATATATAAGAAATAACGATATTTTAATAGGAAAGACGAGTCAGACGTAACTACCTTAAAAGGCAATTTGTATTCATGTTATGCGTAAAGTAATACAATCAAAAGGATTTTTCACTGTCTCAATCGAAACCCTTATTTCACTTTACTTTTAACAACATATTTTCTTGATTTGTTTCGTTATATTAATATATGGAGAGGGCCCCATATGTTATATAAATACATATTTAAATGTGATATGGGGATTTTTAAAAGAAATCATATGATAATAGGGAATGTCGTATGAAATATCTAATAAAGCACCAGTTCTAAACGAGTTTAGATTGTTCAAAGTTTAACGACATGGGACCTGTTTTCTTAGTGTGACATGTAAAAAAAATCCGAACTTACATGGATTATTATTATTTGGTCACATATGTGTACGCTTCGTAAAGATTCACTTTTGAAAATTAAGTCGTTACCTTAATTGATTACTACAGAACGTGAAGCACAGTATACCTCGACTAACGCTACCCGGAGTTACGCCATTTTCAAATCTCGTCGATTCGTCTTTTGTGTGACGATGAAAAGCTGCTGGAATCCCACAGTAAGAAGTTGATAATTGAAATAATAAAAGTACATGAGCAAGACTAAGACTACTACTAAGACTTACAATGAGATACTTGTGTTTATAGACCCATTTCAATCAGAAGATCATGACGGTTGCAATTATCACAGAAGGGATTGAAAAATGGTTACCAATTTATATAAATATGTAGGTAGGTATCTCCAGCGAAAAGCATAATTCTTCAACATATTTTTTTTTCTAAATTATTGATTTCTGTAGCATTCAGTCCCAGTTAAAATTTGTTTGTATGTTTGTGCGATTATGTTTTACGCGAATTCGACTTACGCGGATACCATTGGGTCCTATCTATCGCTCAAGTTCGGGGTAAGTTAATTAAAGGATTTTTGCTCGAAAATTTCTTCCAAAAAATGTTCAACATTATTATTGTGTCGGTTATTGCGTCATGTCTCGGTCTCGAAATAAAAATGTGATTCCAAAAAAATAAGTTTCGGTCGTACCTTAATATTCACATACTCGTATTGCTGTCACAAGCTGTCTGTAAATATACATTAGAACATTTTGTCTCGTTTACTTCGAGATTTCGATGCCCCGAATGTGAACCACTAATATCAACACTGGTTTAATATTTTTCATCAACAGATGTTATTAACCTCTGTAAAGAGGAGGCTTTTGCCCAGCAATGGGATATGTATAGGCTACACTAATATACATTACATATAACACTTCAATATGTAAATGTTTCCCATTAGTGGCGTGATCCTGAGCTGCGATTATTTTTATAATAATTTACTGTTATTTATCGAATTAATACTATTTAATAGATATTTAAATAGCATTTTATTAAAAAGACAGTATTGCTAAATAAGTCTGGCTAACTCCTTCATCTTCTTCTGAAGGTTCTGATAGACTGGCAGAATTTTATGAAAATTGTTTTTGTGTCTACATTGTTGAATACCGCTAGTTTTATATTGCTAACTGCGTGTACAAAGTGATAGTACAAAAGTGCGCAGTGGGTGATTGTCAATAACCAATGTGGAATCGATGCAATTAATCTGGAAAAACCTCAGAGCGAGCATCTAATGAGCTTAAAGCATTTGCTGCTGACACAGCAATCGACTGACAATGTGATGTGCAGTTTTATATCGTTTTTTGAACATGTAATACTTATAGATATCGTAAGACACTCTTTTCACTCGCAGTGATCGGTATTTAGTAATATAGATGATTTATAATAAAGATGTTGTTTTAGATGGGTTTTTGTTTTTTTCATATTTCAATTTTACTCAAAACCAAGTTTAGAGCAAAGTTACAAATTCTTTTCATTTAGTTCCTGTTATTATTACGTCAATTAAATAAGTATAAAGGTATGATCGATTACTTTACCGGATGACCTTTTCATTTGCATGAAGTAGGCAGATAAATTTTGCTTTGAGAAGTTACTTTTATCATTCCATACAAATTACCTTAATTACTCCGATAGATATGTGTAAATACGAAATAAAATATATTTCTTTTTATTTATTAAGTAAAAATGTATTTTATTCTTTACTTTAACCGAAAAAGTTACCTTATAGGTTCTAATACGTTTGTGGGATAACATTTTATTGACGTGCAATAACTTAAATTTTTATACTATTTACATTTGTTTTATTATCTATATAAAAACCAAATATAAATATTAGATTACTTATAAACTAACAAAACGCAGAAATTATGATAATTATGATATTTCTACTCCACGAGCCTGGCACACCTATTTTGTTGCAAGTACCTACATTTTACGTCATGTTTTAAAGTTTTTCACTGGGTCATAACATTATAGATACTAATAAAATACCTAAACATGAAGGTAATAACTTAAAATCTTTAATGTATCAACAGAAAAATAAATAAAATATTTATCCCCTGTGCCAGTACTCTTTGTTTCTGAAAAAGACATTAAATGCAATTGATAACGGTGTAAATATAAATAGCTTGGAATAATAGGTAAATGTCGAAAAGTTGTTATTAGTTCTCATGGTTGGTTGCAAAGCGACCAACTTTACAGTATTATAAAAATTTTACGCTCATAATTTTTTCCAAACGCCACAAAAGAATATAAATTCGAAAATCGTAAACGCAACGGCGAGTTAACAACGAATTACTCAAATACTCAAAACTTGGACGACTTAAACTTTAGACGCTTACTTTATTGATGAACTCCAGTCAGATAATAGCTACCGATCGAGCCGAGGCTCCCTCAGGAGCCCTCGAGCTTAGTCACCATAACGCGTAATAATATTACGACGAGGTTCAGGCTAGGCGCCCCGTGCGCCAGGCCACCTGAAGCCCGTCGGAACTGTGAAGGCCCCTAAGGCCAACAGTGGCTCATCCAGCCCAAAAAAAATAAAAAAAAATTTATTGATGATAATTCATTTAAGTTTTTAGTTAAAAAATAACAGACATGCTTATGGATTTTTAGGCTCTGTATGAAAACTTAAAAAAATTTTGGAAGTATCAAGGTTCCAGCTTGCAACCGACATACTTTTTTGTTGAAATCATCTTTAGATATAAACAAGTACAATTTAAGTTTCACACAGAAACTTTCAGACTTCATTATTGCAACAATGATTGATGAAAGGAGCGGATGACGAATTTCGTCGTTAGTCATGTAAGTAAAATGGATAGATTATCAAAGGGACTGATTATGATCTTGGTCACAGTGGTCGTTGGGACTTACCACCCAACCCCTTTTAAACATTTCAGAAACTTTCAGAGAAATACTGGAAAGGGATGAAATTTCGTCGTTAGTCATGAAAGTAAAATAAACAGACAATTGTAGATATGTTAACTATAAAAATAATAATAAGGTTTATATTATAATAATAGCTGGCTCGCGCAACCTCCTCTGCGACAAATCTACCAAGTTCATACGTTTCGACATTCAACATAGCGCTATCCATTGGATACTTACTCAATCCAGCCGATAAATTTACCTAACACCGCCATCTGTTAAAATCTTATGGAACTCACAGATAACTATAACTCTTTGTCATCTAATAAACAAATTGAAATTAAGATTTAAATAGTTTGAAATAAAATAATATTGAGAATATAAATTGATATGCAAACTATCCTATCTTTCAAGTTGGATCAAACTGCACACGGTGTCCAAATTTGATTAAATTCGGTTTAGTAGTTTAGGAGTCCATCGCGGACAAAAATCGTGACACGTAATTTGAGTATATACAGCGTGTCGTTACCGTCGCGACAATAAATGAACACACATATAGGGGATAACTTTTTAATGTTGTATTAAACATTTAAATTCTTTAAACATCAATATTTACAGAGTTATTAAATTTTCCAAAACAAAGAATTTTAGAACACCCTCACCTATAAAAGCGTAACGTAAAGTTCATTTGTAAAGGTCACAAAGCATATGAATGGGTTGAATGAATTTAAGAGACAAAACATAGTGTTAGAAGGAGAGGTTTGTAATACGACGCTGTGGCGCGAGTTGTAAAGGATGTTACAAATTTTGTTTCTTTTTTACTTAATTAGTTTGTTTGAAAATATTTTTTTTTAATTATGTATTTTGTTTAACGTTAATATTTTTTTAAGATTATTGGCACGTAGCGTTAGACGTGTGCTCATTTATTGTCGCGATGGTAACGACACGCTGTATACGCACAATTTCCGTAAAAAGGGGTACAAAGTTTTTGCTTCACGTATTAATATATAGATAAAGGTTACCGACTGAGAACGAATTGAGCGATATTTATACGGTGAAGGTAAATGCGACGACTAATAATTGTTCGAAAGAACGATTAAGCGTATAAGATATCCTTGCGTAGACGTAAAACGTGCGTTGACCGTAGGAATACTTTTACGAAACAGAACGTTAAATGAATTCTTATCGACTACATATTGTAAAAAGATGTTTTAAAGCAATGAAGTTAAACCTTACTTTTAGCTAAATGTCTAGAGAGAAACTATTAAAAGTGATATATATTAAAACTAAGATATCCTGGTGGTGGAGGAGGCCTATTATGATATTGATCCTGTTGGTCTAATCTTCTTTTGTATATCTTGATTTATCTTGTTAAGTTGAAGCTTAAATTATTAAGCTGGCATGTCGGTACCTATTCGCCAACTGGTTCTATTACGCAGTTAAGTGCAATGCACTGTAACTTTTGTTTACCAAGTAAAACAACACAGGTTTAGCGTCAGTATTCACGCCTACTGCTTCCGACTGCCGCGACACTTCCAAGGTCTCTCGGATTTCTTAACGGTAAGTATACATCTGAAGGATTTTTTTTTATTATGTAAAAAGCCCGCATAACTTCCATCGTATGTTTTACTTGAAATATGTACATCATTAATTGTCAAAACCATATTTGGACGTTTCTTAAGAGTTTCTTGTTAGATCGTTTCCTTGAAACCCGATGATTGAAATATTTTTCATTCTTGTATTTGATATAAGCAATAATGAATTAATTTTGGAATTACCTGTATACACCTATTTTTATGAACGTAATATATCTAGCTTGCAGATGGAAAAATATGATATAAATGGTTCTAATTTTTTTCCCCACTCAGTTAGTACAATAATCGGTAGAAGTTGCCTTAAGGAGAAAAATAGATCTGCAGGCATCGTGAACTGGGAACATTTACTTCCTGTCTTTATCTCTGGATGAAAGGCGTGTACACACACATTTTTTTTACATATTTTAAACTACGGTTAATTAGGCTCCAATAGTTGTGTGGTTCCAACGTGGACCAAACCATTTTGTGATCCATAATATTTGTTCCGAGTCTGGTGAACGTTTTGGTGAAATAGTTTGTGGTACACGAATTCAAGGGCGGATCCGAGGGGGGGGGGGGGGGGGGTGTCATAGGGGTCATGACCCCCCCCCCCTGGCCTGAGTCCAGGACCTAGGAGGACCACTAATTAAAATTGTTAAACATAAGATTGATTACTCCGTGGCGCAGTCGCCAAGGTACTGGCTTCGGCATCAGGGGTCGTGGGTTCGATTCCCACACGGGACAAATATTTGTGTGGCCCACAGATAGTTGTTTCGCATCTGGGTGTTTGTCCGCGTGAAATTTATGTTTGTAAAACGTCCTTACAACACAGGATAATGTTATCCTAAAGTAAGGGCAATGTTTTTTAAAAAAATAAATAAGAAATAAATAATAATGTTTTTGTATATTTTTGCCACAATATACATTTTATATAACTACCTTCAATATTTAATTAAATTAATATAATATTTTAACCGACTTCAAAAGGAGGAGTTTCTCAATTCAATTGTTATATTTTTTTTTCGATGTATGTACACCGATTACGTTGAGATTTATGATCCGATTTACGTGATTATTCTTTACTTTGATGCAGAGTAGTTGCCATTTGGTCCCATAAAAAATTACCATAGTCTGGCCAACTAGTTTTCATTTTGTGAACATCTTTACAATATTTTAATGTTTGTCATCAAATGTTGCAAATTAAATTTGATCTACTTCCCGGTTACCGGTTGAGCTGAAATTTTGTATAGATGTGTAAATCGCGAGACAATGCAATATTTTTATGACATGGTGCTGATCTGATGATGGAGCTGGAAGGTGGCCAAAGAAACTTCGCAATGAAACGACAGAGCCTCATCGCGTTTGGGTACATTTGAATCGTATTGACGAGTAGTTTGTCTTTCATTGGTTACCAGGATATCAGATCCTGGTTGAAGCTCCATCTTCAGCCGTCCATTGACACATTTCTCCTTATAATAAAGTGGGCTCCGGCTACCTCACAAAAAGTCAAAACGCAGAAGTACTTTACGTCGATCTTCTGTAAGGTCTATGACGATCTTCTGTAACGACTCAACCCCATCGAGTTTCGGCTCGTTTGATTCGTCTTCGAGTTCTTTGGTGCTAGATGGTAACCAGGGTCTAATGACAGAGCTGGAATGTGGCCATAGGAACTCAGTAATTAGGGAACACTGCTTCGAGTTTGATTCGTCTTAACACGTTAAACGCCATGGGGGACACCATGTGCCGGCAGTTAACTTTATGCATGGGCCACACGAAATTTTATAGTTTGGTAAAAAATTAGAACATATAATAAATTGCATTAAATTAAAGATATGACCGATTGGGATGAAAAATCAGACTAATATTGAATGTCACTCACGGGTGACCCCCATGGCCCATGCCGAAGCAAATCCATTTTAGTCTACTGCTGAGCCATGCGGTCACGTTGTCGACCACGCCACTATTTCGCGTTAACCTAACCTTTTTGTCCAAACCTAACCTTTTTCTCTTTATTAAACACTAGCGGCCCGCCCTGGCTTCGCACGGGTAACAATACGGTTAACAAAAAATTTTAAAATTAAAGATTATCATACACACACATAAAACCTTCCGAATATTTCGTCTTTGGTGATTAATTTTATGAATTTCTTCATGTTTTAATGACCAGATAATGGTTCCGCTTTAATTACGGGATATTCGGGGCTACACGTAAAAGTGACAAATAAGTCTGGTCTCCCATAGCTTCGGACATAAGGCATCGCATCTTTGGTTATTTAATGCAGAAAACTCGGAGAACCTGTAAATGAATATGACGATGCAGATTACGCGTTGACCGATATTTGATGAGCCAATGTCTTGATTTAAAGCGTCTCTAAGATGAATGTTTCACCAGCCCTGTCTCTGGTGATCACGACATCATATGTAATGCCATCTTTCTGATATCTTTTTGCCATCATATCGACAAAGTATTGAATAAAAACCAGCCAAGGCAAGTCGGACTCGCACACGAAGAGTTCCGTACCGACCTTATAAAACAGGTAGCTCTAACCGTCACCCCTCCGACCGGGTTCCCGCTTTGAAGTGGCGGAGGGGCTTAGTAGCCGTGGCTTGGTCCCCCACGGCGAAGCTAAGAGGAACCCACACTGGGCCGGCCTGTGGTGTAAGGCCGGCCCGAGAGGGCCGCTCCGAGTGGGCTCAATGAGCCTACTCTGGATGCGTGCTGGAGGGTGCAGGGGACAGGTCGAGGGTGGTAGAGGTGGAGCCACTTTCCCTGTCTTCTGCTACCGAGGAGGAGTCGCGGGGAAGAGGAGTGTCGGTATTGCGTTGGCCGTGCTCCCTATCCTCCGCGACTCGGCGGGGCTGTACCGCTGATGCAGCTGTGGTGGGGTCGCGGGGGGAGAGGAGAGTCGGTATTGCGGTGCGCCGTTCTCCCTATCCTCCGCGGCCGAAACGTGGTGAGCATCGGAGCCACAGACCAGGACCGCCGCTGCGGGCTGGGAGGCTTGCTGCTTATTAGCACTGGCTCTCCTGGCTCCCATGGCCCCGGTCAACGAACTCGGGGGAGTTTGTTGGCCGTGAAAATGGGGCCGAGTAGGAAGGCCTAGGTGTAACATCGTGGAGGTTTTAGTCGGTGCGAGTCCGACATAACCCGCTCTTGCCCCCGCGAGGGCGGGTATGCGTAGGTATTTCCCCCACGTCAACAAAAAAAAAAAAGCTCTAACCATCAACCTAAATACATAAAATTGCATGCATGTCACAGTTTTGTTACACACAGTACCTGAGGAATAGTCAAATATTAACTGTCTTCTCCTATTACGACTATTAAGGTATATTTTAGTGGATCATACAATCGGTGTAACTCAGAGACCCTTTTAAGTTGGCCGTGTCTACCGTGCAACATTATATCTCTAGAGCATTTTTAGGGTTCCGTACCCAAAGGGTAAAACGGGACCCCATTAATAAGACTCTGCTGTCTGTCTGTCCCTCTGTGAACAGGCTATGAGATACATGAACCGTGATAATTACACAGTTAAAATTTGATCTGGGTATTTGTTTCCCAAGGAGGGTTGACGTCAGGCCGGCGGCTGGTTGTAAAAATATAGCCAAAACCGCTTACAACATGATTCATGTTGTGCCGACCCCACCTAGGTGGGATAGGGGCAGGAGGATGATGATAACTTGTATACTACAATACAATATATTATATATTGTCCCTCTATTTTAAAAGTTCTCGTCAAACGAAGTAATTTGAAAGATGCTATTGTACTTTCGGATGTTGGTTAAAAATGTCCATGTGATGGTGAATGATTATTTGTAAAAAATGTTTTTTTTGGGTTGTGGCGGCTCCTCAGTATTGGAGAGACTAACTTTTCCAGAAGCACAGCATATACCATTTGGTTCATCGACCCATTTTTTGGCAGAACACTTAGAGCAGATCTTATTCATCTCCGATTTGGACGGAAGACTGTTGAGCATAATGCATGAAAGCTGTTCTGTTACTGTGAGCTAAAACTCGATTACGAACTCTAGTCGTTGACGTTTGTTGTCTTTCTCGCTAATCTCGTGGGCGTTGGGAACGCTCAGAACTCGATTCCCTAGTGTGAATTTGTATATTTATATTACTATGCTTTTCAAGCCGCTGCAAACAATCTACTTGACTTTCTCCGACTTGTAAGACGATTTTCAGTTTCCGGTAAGAAGATTCCTCATTACGACGTATTTTTGATGCCCTCGCCTGGGAACTATTTCTAGAATGATGAGATCTTGATCTTTTGGGCATTTTAAAATGATAAAATAAATTAAACTGCCTTTGTATCTTAATAATTTGCTAACTGTTGAACAGGAATTACCAGTATAAATATGATTAAAAACTTATGAGAACTACTAAATCAGTCACTAAGCTGTTCGGATAGTTAAATTACAACATACTAACATTTTTAAACTTGCAATATCTAAGGAATGGAATGTCCGAATTTAATAATTCAAAAAGTTTTATAAAGACATTGAAACAGTCTTAAATAAGAAGTAATTTATTTTTGTAAGGATTAATACCAAGATACAAAAAAGAGCCTTTTCTAGCGGCGGCATTACAATCAAAATTTTAAAATAAAAGAACACTTATTGTGGCATAACTATAATAGTTAGACATATGCTGTCGCGACACTTTTTGTAAATAATAATGTGTTCTGTAAAGTCGTAGTACATTATTTTATTCTATCATCAATAGTTTTCGCAGCGCACGTGATGTAAAGAATATTCTAGGTAATTTTTGTACACCTTGAGTAACATTATTGGAGTTTTAGTAAAGATCCCTAACTTTGTTGAAAATATAATATAGCCTATGTCAAGCACGGATAATGTAGCTTTTCAACAAATTTTTCAAATCGGTTCAGTAGTTTCGGAGCCTATTCAATACATACAAACAATCAAATCTTTCCTCTTTATAATATAGATAAAATGAACATAAAAATAAACTATTAATTTAAGAATGTATTTGAGCGCCGAAATACCAGCGGTTTCGTAGAATAAATACTAGTGACGATGAAAATGAGACTGCTTCATATTTCACTTCGAAAAACTGCCCATCGGCAGGTTTGTCGAAAAACTGTCCATCGACCGGTTTTTCGTCGCAGTATTTCTCGCCTCTAAGCAATAAACGGAATATGTATAATACCTTACACTAAATTTCCTGGGCTTCCTCCGAATCTAAAAAGAAATATGGTTGAGAAATCTCTCGTCGATTTTTATTTTCTACTAGTACCAGATGAAGACTATAATGAGCCGTAATCGTTTCTCTTGTTCCGAAGTATTGTTACATGATCAAGATAACGTTCTAATAGAATATATAAAATGCCTTTTGGACAAAGGTCACACACTTTTCACAGATAACTAGTACGAGTATAGCATTATCTGGCCCGAAAACATCGGTACTATGGGTAAAACCCGAAAGCACCTTCCCAAGGATGAGCGCTGAATATTATGAATGAATGAATGGATAACTGAATAAATATTTTTTTTGTTATTTATGAACATTTTTTTAACGTGGACGATGTAATTTTAGTTTGTGTACGGCTATTTTAGGAGTTTTCATTTGGGTAGATTATATATTATTATTAACCCGTGTCCCGTCTTATGCTACTTGTCATTGAAGTGGAGCCAGCGTGCGGAGTAGAGGAATTGAAAATATTATACCAATACGACTACATAAAATCTGGTAGCGAAAAAATAAATAAAAATAAATTTCAAACATAACTAAGCCTACCAATAGCTACTTAAAAAAAAAATACTATACAGGTAGGCTTTTCTAAAAGTATTCATCAAAAAGTATACGACGCATTTACAAATAACTACCGCATTGTCAACAAGTCCTGTTTTTTAGGGAATAGAATACCAATAAAAAATATAAACATCCGAATTGATAACTTCCTTCTTTTTGAAGTCGGTTAAAAACGTGACTACGTGACCCAGCCCCGGCACCAAAGCTGGATCCGCCCTTGCGCGAACTATTATTATGTAGCCGTTTTATTTAACACAAAGCACATTCGAGTACGTTGGTTTAAATCAGCCGGCTAACTCTAAAAGTTACCAGTCTCCAGTGTCTAACGTCCTTGAGCTAGCCCGGAGAGGGGACGTAATATTCTGATACTACGCCAACGCCACACTTAAAATAGTAATGTTTTGTGTCTTTTTTGTGTATGAAACGTCACAGATATTAAATGTTAAATATTGACAAGATAAACTCAAATCGATAAAACATATAAAAATAAACTATAGAAGTAAAAAGCCCGTGCGTTGCTTACAAATGTCTTAACTATCGCTATTCGTTTCGTTTCATTGTTTTTGCCAGGTTGGCATTTATAACTGCAAACTAAAGTACGGTTGGGGTCTTGTAACATATTTTCGTTATCAGTCAACCTAAAAGCGATAAAGACAAATTAAATGACAATATCTTAAAGGCGTTCACTTTTACTGTAGAGTTGTATATTTATATTATGTTTTACCAACTATCCCAAAGCATCATGAGATGTCCGTGTAACCAAAACTATGTTCAAGTGTTGATTCTGTCTCCGTATTTGTAGATAATTCATTAACAGAATAAACAAACCAATAACCAAGGTTACTAAATATTGGAACATACAGCAGCCATTTAGTAATTTTAACATAATACATTTATGTTACACATTAATGTATTGACATGTGAAAAAGCAAGAACATCTTTCGACACAAGAACTGTGAGCTACTTTTGTTTTAGAACGTTTTATTATATGATATTTCATTGGCATGTAAATGATAACTAATTGCCAGAAGGAGGAAAGCATAATATTTTGGTGCCAAGGGCTATGACGATCAGCCCTGTGGTCCTGGATTCCTAAAATAGGACTAAAGTATCCCCTGCCTGTCGTAAAAGGCGACTTAAAGATACTGGGTTGCCGGGTGATCCGAGTGAGGGCCCTGATAAAGGATCTGGTAGGACTGGACAGGTCCGTCCGTGCAAGTACCACGTCCTCACAGAAGACCGGCGTGTTATACTTCTGCGTTTCGTCTGCTGAGTGAGGTAGCCGCGCCCACTCTATTAAAATGTGGCAATGCATCTGCAAGCCTACGGATGTTGCAAATGTCCGTGTGCGGTGGTTATCACTTGACATCAGGTGAACCGCCAGCACGCTTGCCATCTTTTCACATAAAAAAAGGAGTAGCCGTTGAAGTGGTCTCCTGCTGCCGCATGACGGTGAGGGAAAGAAAGGGACGGATAAGGATAAAACTTTTCCGAGGCGTGTACAGAGGGACGCCGGTGCGTTCCAAATGAGGTCCCAGACGTTGAGATTTCCTGAAGTGAGAATTTTAGTGGGTACGAAACCCACATAAACCTGTCTTCCCCCAGGTGGCGCAACTTTTTGAATATTTCAACCGGATACCAAAAAAGGAGTTATGATATTAAGGATCACCATTTTGGTACGATTGAGCAAGCTTTGTACAACGTGGATTGAATTACTTTTCTCTCAGTGCTATCATAGCTTATCATTTTATTATATATTTTTTTTCATTTCATTGTTTAGTCATCCAAAACTATTATCTCTAAATACGAAAGTTTTTTTTGTTGCTTTGTTTCCTCTTCGTTCACGCAGTGACGACTCGATTGGCGTGGGGATCAGTGCTCCTGCCTCTTGCGTCAGAGGGTGTGGGTTCGATCCCCGTTACTGGAAAAATATTGTGTGATGAACATAGTGTTTTTACAGTGTCTGGGTGTTTATATATACATAATAATTATGTATTTATTTACAAAAGAAAAGTATGTTTAAGTATGTCTATCAGTTTTCTAGTGTCTATAGTACAAGTGTTGCTTAGTTTGGGACCAAAGAACGTTGTGTAAGAATGTGTCCGAAAATATTTCTTATGATTATTATTATAAAGTTTCGATATGATTTATGATATGGCGTACTTTATGAACTGAGTAGTGACATTTTCGTTTATTTTCATCACAAAACCCTCTGATGCCGTGGGATTAAGCTGATGAACAAAAATGAAAATACGCTATCTTATATTGACAGATCTGTTACCTATTCAAAAAGAAGTTTGTTCTGAGAGAAACAGTATACTTATCGCACAGGGGAAATAATAAACCACAAAAATAGTTTCTCATATATACCTACTTGTAAAGACAAAATTATACCTCGAAAATATAATATCACTAATGAAAAAATGCATTTTTAGTAAATTATTACTAAATCATGTTACACAGGTTCTCATTTACGCCTGCGGATTGTCATTAAATCGTAAACCACGCGGGTGCTACCGTGTGTAACAGCTAATGTAAAATAAGATAATTACATGTGGCATTGATCTGACGGTACCTGTAGATAGGAAATAGGGCTGAAGGTTGCAGTACCTCACGACTACATAATAACTATCGTGTTCTTAAAATTAATATAAACGCAACGAAGAAACAACAAAAAGCATCTAAAAAGTCCATAGCGAGAATCGATACAAATAAATAAGAGTTGATTAAGGAGTCAAAATAAACTAGGTACTACTATAGGTTTTTTCATATTTTCCTATAAACACCATCTAGAAACAAGAACTAAACATTCTTTTATTAAATCCTCAGCGTTATATATATATACAACTTATAGACAAATACATTATACTGAATAATGGTATTTGTCTATAAGTTGTATATATATATATAACACAGACTTATGTTCATTTTATTGCAAATTAATGTTTCCGTTTAGTTTACATTTATCGACTTGACAGGATGTCGCAGCGGAGCATTTGTGTTTGCATGTTCAGTTTGCTCACAAGGTATTATGTCGCATATAAAAAAATACACTGTGAAATAAATTAAAATACAAAAGTTATCGTATTAGAACACACTGTAATGCTATACATCAAGATTAGCAAGGAAGCAAGGAAGATATTTGATATCAGTTAATAGGACGCATTAAAAGCAGTTAATAGGACGTATCTATATAATTTCATGTTTCAAACCACATTTTTCATATAATAGTAGTACTATTGGGTGACCACTTCAAGTAAGAAAATTCAAGTGTGAGTAAACATTTTTTTTTATTGTTTATTTTTTTGGGCTGGATGAGCCACTGTTGGCCTTAGGGGCCTTTACAGTTCCGACGGGCTTGAGGTGGCCTGGCGCACGAGGTGCCTAGCCTGAACCTCGGCGTACTATTATTACGCGTTATGGTGGTTATTGGAAAGTAAGGCCAAATTGGCCTCAAAGAAGCTCGGTGTGCTCAGCAAGGCGAGACAGTACTTCACGTCGGCTCAACGCCTAAACCTTTATAAGGCGCAAATTCGGCCCCACATGGAGTACTGCTCTCACCTCTGGGCGGGAGCCCCCTGTTACCAGCTTCTTCCATTTGACCGCATCCAACGTAGGGCAGCTAGGGTTATCGACGATCAAGGTCTTTCCGATCAGCTTGATCCTTTGGCTATGCGTAGAGATGTTGGGTCACTCTGCATCTTCTACCGGATCTATCACGGGGAGTGTTCCGAGCATTGTTTGGTTCCCAGCGGCTGAATTTCACCATCGGACATCGCGCCAAAACCAAAAATTTCATCCACACCACCTCGATGTCCAGCGTTCCACAACAGCGCGATTTTCAAGGCATTTCCTGCCTCGCACAACCACTCTGTGGAACCAGCTGCCGCCGGCGGTCTTTCCGAACCGTTACGACCTGGGAACCTTCAAGAAGAGAGCGTACTCATTCCTAAAAGGCCGGCAACGCATTTGTAAGCCCTCGGGTGTTGCAGATGTCCATGGGCGGCGGTGATCACTTACCATCAGGTGAGCCTCCTGCTCGTTTGCTGCTTTTTTCCAATAAAAAAAAAAAAAAAAAAGCTCGAGGGCTCCCGGGGGAGCCTCGGCTCGGGCGGTCACGCTATTATTATTACTGGTTTGGTAGGCCGCCAAGCTCTTAGGGCGCTTTGGCGGGCGCTCCATGGAGTGATCAGGCTTAGGCTGTCACTCAGCACGCGTTTAGCATTCCGATTCGAGGGTGCCCGAGAGGGCCGGACCTCGGCTCGATCGGTAGCTATTATCTGACTGGGGGAATTACTAGAGCTAACATTACAACCACTTCGTAGACCGTTGGCGCTGGGAGAAGAAGTGGCGGAAGAAACTCCAGCAACGCTTCTATCATTAATAGGGGAAAACCTGCCAGGTACGTGGCGGAACCTAGTATATGTTTGCCGCACTCGCCGGCGAGTGCGGTGTGTGTTGGTGTGTTTCTTAAGTTTTTTGATCCTTTCGATGGCGATAGTCGTCTCATCGTCAGGGAAGTCGAGAACGTGTCACGGTCTTCGGTAATCGCGGCGGAAAATATTTAGCGGCAGGGGCCTGTAGGTGACGGCACCTACGATTAGTGGGTTGGGATGCGCGGCGGCGGAATCGAAATATCGGCGCGACGCCGAATTCAGGAATAGCGCGATGGTGGGTTACCTAACTCTAGATCGACATGTAGGTCGATATTGCGCATGAACCAGGATGCTCCCGGGGCTCTGCGCAAGAATCGATTTTGAATCACCTGCCGGTGTATTTGCTTCGGAGCAATGTGAGCGAAGACGGGGCTCGCGTACGTCATGATAGGGCGAACTACTGCCTTATATAAGGTCACCTTATTCCGAAGGGACATTTTTGACGTTTTATTGAGGAGCGGGTAGAGGCGACCAAGTACGAAGGCCGCCCGGTTCCTGACCTGGGTCACGTGCTGGGTGAATTTAAGCTGGGAGTCGAGGACGACGCCTAGATATTAAACTTTATTAACCCATGGTACTGGGCTGTCCATGAGTTTAACGGGGGGTGGAATGGGTATATTCTTTTTGTGAGCGAAAAGGATGGCCGCGCTTTTGGCGGGATTGATCTCGATCCTCCATTGCCGAAACCAGTCACCGATGGTGATGGCCGCAGCTTGGAGGCGTCGATGGATCAATTCGGGTGTTCTGCCTGTGGTATAGATACAGGTGTCGTCGGCAAAAAGAGCAAGTTCTACATCTTTGACACGCGGCATGTCATTGGTGTAGAGTGAACAAGACTGGGCCCAACACCGACCCTTGGGGCACCCCGGCTCGAACGGGATGCGTAGCGAAAGGTTCGATTACTTAGAAAGTCTCGTATTATGCATACGAGACGGTCGGACACTGAGTATACAACCTAACAACAGTTTTGTATGACTATTATTCTATACGTGAAATTTTAAAGTGAAAACATTAGGTATTAATTTTAAAATAGGCTTATTAAAATAAAATATTAATAACGAAGATATTTGCAACATCTGATATTAAGATATGGAATTATTGTTATTATCACTTCTGTTAACTTCATATCACGTCTGGCATTAAAGTTTGGTTCCTATTATAGGGTGAATGAAATCGAAAGTTGCGTGAAACTGCATTTATATAGTAAGGGATATTTTTAATCTTTGATGTATTGATTACATAATGTTCTGCCAATTCATATAGTCGTCACCAATATTTTTAACTTTAAAATGAAATATATTTCTTTCCTTTGCATTATTATACTTGCATCCATATCTACGTTGGTCTCTATGAATACGAAGTCAAGGAGAGCATTGTATTTTGCTTCGCTATCTTATGGTGTAATAAATAATAAAAATTCTAACATATTCTTCTTGTATTCCGTGGAAGCTTTCGTTTCTTCAGTGTTGGAAGAACCCAACAACTTTCCCCTGCCCTTTACATTTTTTTAAATTAGTTGAAAATGAGTTAATTGAAAATAACTACATTACATTCTGTTAATGTTCATCGCGTGCTCAGTGGTGAAGGAAAATGTCGTGGTGAAACCTACATTCTTTTCGAAATAAGTAAAGTAAGTAAAAGTAAAGTAACAACCTATACATGTCCCACTGCTGGGCAAAGGCGTCCTCTATACAGAGGGTATCAGGGCATAGTCCACCACGCGGCCCCACTGCGGATTGGCGGACTTCACATATCTTCGAAATATTTTTTTTGTTATTATTTCGAAAATATGCAGGTTTCCTCACGATGTTTTTCTTCACCGCGGAGCACGTGATAAATCAGCACTTAAAGTTAAAAACTTCATTGGTGCCGGCACCGGGGATCGAACTCAGGTTGCTCGAGTATATTGAATTAAAGGCGAGCGCCCGTACACTGAGCTATCACGGCTCTTTTCGAAATAATAAAGAAATAAATGTTTGGAAGATGTGTGAAGTCCTCCAATCTGTAGTGGGGTCGCGTGGTGGACTATGCCCTAATGCCCTCTGTACAGCGGAGGCCTCTGCCCGGCAGTGGAACATTTATAGTCTGTTACTTTACTTTTATCCTTTAGCTCATATCATAAATGGGATCTTTCGAAATTAATTTCTTCAAAAAAAATTAAATAATTACAATAAAACTTGTTCAGTGTAACTACGTATTCATTATTTGACTTTTTATAATTTTCCTTTTCCATGACTCCGTAAGTTCAAAAGTCCTTTTTTTGAATATTTGGCGTAAAAATATAATACATAATTGTATTTTCTTTGAGGCATATTTTGTATCGACTAATGAATTACTGTGTTCAATCTTATCGCGGAATAAAAAGGTTTCAAAATAAAATTATGGTTATCAAAATTGAAAGGAAGTATTGTTTTATTGTATGAACTACCTACAGCCATGATAACTCAGTGTCCAGGCACTCGCTTTTAATTTAGTGCTGACTTATCACGTGGCGCTGCCTATTGACGAAATGACAAAAACATATTTAGAACTACTTTACTACTACTTGTATATAGAAAAGGCATTTGCCCAGCAAAGGGACATATACGAGGATATAAAATATAGGCTGTTACTTTACTTCACGTTTTTCACATTATATAATAAGGAAATTAAAAACTTAAAATTTAGAAATTAATTTTATTCACAAAGTAATCCTCGCTATAGCAACTCAGATTTTTTTAAATATTATTTAAATTTGTTTAGTATTTCAATTGAACATTTAACGAAAACCAACATTTTTGTAGGCCTCAAAATCAATGTAACATAATACAAGTTTTTGGGCTTAGATATTTATAAAGAGAGTTATTATAAATAACCTCTACCTCATTCACCAGACAAAACGCAGAAGTACTTTACGCCGGTCTTCTGTGAGGTCTATGAGGCTATTCGGCGAGGTTATGTTATATGACCACGTTCCAGCTGGAAGGTGGTCATAGGAAATCTGTAATGAAACGACTCAGCCCCATCGAGTTTCGGCTCGTTTGATTCGTCTTGGTGAGTACATTATTTTTAGATGGTTACCAGGGTCTGATCTGATGATAGAGCTGGAAGGTGGTCATATGAACTCAGTAAAGAAACGACGCAACCCTATTGTTTCGGTTGGTTTGATACGTCTTAACGAGTTCATTGGTGCTAGATGGTAACCAGGGTTTGATGACAGAGCTGGAATGTGGCCATAGGAACTCAGTAATTAAGGAACACAACTGCGTCGAGTTTAATTAGTCACGGTTAATGACTTTTCTTTTCGAAAAATAATCAGATGAAATAAACTTAGTGCAAATAAAAGGAGCAAAAAATAAGAACTAATTGTTAGTTTTTATATTTAAAAATATTCTTATATATCTTGTGCGTGATGTAAGAAACATACTTATCTTTTACATTTTGACGATTTTAGTAAATAAAGTTCGAATTGAACGTAGAGTAGAAATAAAATACGTGTTTTATAAAATTCAAAATATTTGGAATAAATTATAGATTTTAGAGGTCATTTCATGATAAGGATTGCAAATTCGAGTCCTCGCATAATTCCGTATCGTGAATTTATAAGCGTTTAATCGGAAGTGAAAATTTATTGATTTATTTATGATTAAGTATTCTAGTCTAAATGTATTACCTAATAACTGAACAAGTTATGAATATGTACTTACGAAAACTATGAAAACATTGCTAATAAATAGTAATGGGTTTCAGCTTAAAAACTCAAGGAGCGTTTCTTGTTGGCCCGCTAAGTTGTCGATGTGACGCAGTTGATACATTCGAATCTACGAAGGATATAGATACCAGATCCATACGTAAGCGTACACGCGCAGAGACCACACAGCAAGCCTTCATTGCCACGCGTGCGCCGCAGCACAACAACCACGTTGTGCAACTGCTCCATGAGAACAAAGCGGTCATTGCTTTAAAGCATGTGCTGTTGTTTAATAATTTTACGGTGTTTAATGAAACACACTGCCCTCGGGCACGACAACGCGCGATAATCTGTTTATTCATTAAAACTGACATTGAATCAATTCACGTTCATTCATTATAATTCTTTATTCAAAGAACAATTTCACGTTCAATTCAGATAGCTCATTCATTGTTTTGGTTGGCAGATGAAATCAATGGAAAAAATATAATACATTAAAGCGCTCGAGAAAGTACTGATTATTATTGCTTTTCAAAACTTTATTTAGATGAAGTGCTATATTGAAACTTTCTCGCAAATGAAATCCGGTCATTGAACTTTGGTTAACGTTTTTATTTAAATACATAAAAACGAACTGTTTTTTTAAAAGTTCGAGCTCCTAATTTAATATATCTTCTTATAACAATAAAGTTACGGTACAAAGTAACTGTTCTGATTTGAGAGGACAAAGTGACAGCATTGAAAATTTATAACAAGATCAAACCGAACAATATTGTATTACGTATTATTAATTACGTATTATTGTGTAATATCAAATAGTAGCGAACTTTAAGTCACCTTGTTACGCTGCTACTCGTGACGGATTAGGTCATTTGTCTTTGGAACCAATTGCAAGGATTTTCAATAACGGGTTGAATAGGAGGCTGCTATTGCAACACCGTGGGTACTTTCAACGGAATAGTGTATCGAATGCAAATTACGACCTTTGTGTACGCTGTCGATAAAACCGGTAGAAATCGTCAATGTTTACTAATGAATCACCAAATTGGTTGCATCCTGTTTCTTATTTGTCAACCAAATTCAAATTAGGGGGAGGTTGCTTCAAAGTGCCAGGAGGTTCTCAATTCGGTTTTATTTTTTGCTAGATTTGTTACCTCATATATCCGTAATTTAGGACCATTTTAAAAATTCCATACTCCCATGTGGTGTTATGTCAACTTGATTGGTATAGCATTTCAGACTTCGGAGGTACATATGGGATCGTTTTAGTATTAAAATGTACAATATATATAAGATATGAGTCGAGTTCTTTTTTTACATAAATTGTTGAAAAATTTCAGCCCGTTAGCCTGTTCATTTCTAATAATATCGGATGTAACGATGATAAAATTGAGGCCTTACTATTCGATACATATTTCTACGCTATGAAAAGGAAACTAAATGAAATAATGTAGATTTTCAAACTCGCAAGCGGCGAAAGAATAGTAGATTCTATATGTATTTAGGTAACAATTATATCTATTGTATATATGAAGAAATTTTCGAGTCGTTGTGTGACTAATGAGTACAATGAATACACAAATTTGTTTGAGTATTAGAAGATGATGTTAAAGGTGAAGTTGACGCAAATATAGAAAGACAAATAGACTCGATACTTGTACACATTTACATATGAAGCATCCACTTTATATCAATATAGAAATATTAAAATGTCACAGACGAATACGAAACCGATTTCTTTAAATTCTATAATGATATATTACGGGTCTTATACGCTGGACTTATGTGAAGTATGTTTGAGTACATTGGGAATTAATATTTGCTGCCGTCTGGTACCTGTAACTTTTTATAATTTGGTGATACAATTATATTTGTTGCATTGACATAAATTTGTTTAAAGGTCTAATTGAGACGGTAAAAAATGTTAATTAGTTTCACAAGGTTAAGGCGAATTATAAGTATGATTTTTTACCTGACATTGATTGCATTTGACACGAATCAAAGAAATATTTTTTCTAGCCAATTCTTCTTACTGCTATCGTTTATTTGCAAGTGGTTTGTTCACTTTAACTAAGAATCCTATTGATGGTAGATTATAAATCTTTTAAGTAACTGCTCAACATTACTTTTAATACATTATAATTAAAATAACGTCATATAAGGTGCATTTGTTTTAATAAGGAATTAGGTGTATTATAAAAAATGCAGATTTTCAATACGTCAAACTCTACGCTATATGTCAAATCTCTTCGAACTTCAATTTCTTCAGACTAAATATAAATTAACAAATTAAAAATCGGTACGGTTCAATACGGTTTTAAAATCGTAAATGCTTCTAAAACCAATGATTTTGACTGTGGATGATGTTCCACCTAATCTTTACGACATACAGGGGTGGGCACAATAAGTGAATAATAAATATTACGGCGCTGGGGCCACGCAGCAGCCTCGGCTGTTGCACGAAGGGGCAGACCCGTCCGGGTAAGTACCACGACTTCACAGAAGGCCAGCGTAAAGTGGAAGTATGACAAATATTTTCGCGTTTCGTCTGGTGAGTGTGGTAGCCGGAGCCCAATTTTCAAAAGGTTGTCAACGCATCTGTAACCCTCAGGTGTAGCGGATGTCCATAGACGGCGGTTTCATTTAACTTCACTTAACATCAGGTGAACCGTCTGCTCGTTTGGCAACTTTTCACATAAAAAATACTTTATTTAACTATGTTAGGACCACGCTACAGTGTTCGCTGTTGCACGAATGGGCAGGTCCGTCCAGGGTCACCAGACGAAACGCAGTAGTGTAACACTTCTGCGTTTTTCGTAGTGTGGTAGCCGAGGCTCACATTATTTATTATGCCCACTTAAAAGGTGGCAACGCATCTGCAATCCTATGGGTGTTGCAGATATGGGTGGCGGTTATAATTTGATATCAGGTCACCCGCCGGCTTGTTTGCGTCCTTCTCAAATTAAAAAAGAAACTTCTAAAATTAACCTCCACATTGCTTACATGGGCATTTTCTTTTCCTGATAAGGAATAAACAGTATTAAAGTAGCCTTTCTTGCACTAAGATTTTCATCCCGGGATGCATAAAACGTTAGTGAACAAATCTAAGGTTATTATTGGAAACAGCAGTTGGCTGTCGTCTTGTCCAAGCATCATTCTTTAAGCTACTTCGTCCTTGTTCATAACTAACCTTACAATGGAGGATACATTTTACAAACATTCCTTAAAATGTTACAGTAATCGTAGCAAAAACTGGTGTATCAATGTGTTATATTTTAAATATCCCGAAGTGCTGAAAATATTTACTGTAAATTGATCGAGATTTTTTGTTACATAATTGAATATCCAGATATTCATACATGTTAATAAGCACGATAATGTCCAAGTCTCAATTGAAAGTGCTCTTTTAACTAGATGCAAGCAAGAAGTTTCTTGACACTTAGAAAAATGTGAGCTAGGCCGAAACAAGTGTAAAATAAAACCGTCATGATATTTCGACCTCGTTTCTTTATATTCGTTAAAATATTTTCTTTCATTAGCGAAGCCAACTCCTTCCATCTGACAAATAATCCGCCAGTGTTTTGTTTTCTAATTAATATTTGGTAGTTTTGAAAACGGGATTGTTTTATTGGACATATAGTGGTTTGGGGCTGGTTACCATATCAGCTGGTTGGGATTTGGGACTGACGGTTTGGAGCTCGAATGGAGACCACGTCTCGGAAAACGTAGTGTCGGGCGTCCTCCTTCCAGGTGAAAGATACCAAGAACCATATGCTTTTGTATTAGGTCCTTACATATGAAATTAGCGTTTTGTCGTACTAACCATTTTGATCTGAAATATCTCCTCTTACGTAAAGAATTCCAAATTCAAATTTATAAATTGATTTAGCCGGTACATTCGAGTTTTGACACCATTCATTCGTTTCTTCCTCATTATTTTATTCCTTCGCGTCGCTTTACGTGTCGAACTCGTACCACGTATTCGTACCGTGACACCAGTGTTGCAGAAACAGCTTGAAGGATTAATGATGTGTACGGCGCTGGTGTCGCAAAAGAAAGTACGGTACGTTTTTGGTTTCAACGTTTTCGTTCTGGAAATTTCGACCTTCAAAACCAACTCCGTGGACGGCCGGAGACCAAAGTGGAAAATGAAGAATTCAAATCTATTGTGGAAGCGGATCTATGAAGCACTTCAGAGATAGCTGCAGGCTTCGGGGTAAGTGTTAAAACCGTATTAATCCACTTGAAGCAAATCGGGAAAGTAAAAAAAAAACTTGAACGATGGGTAAACCTCATGAATTGAGTGAATCGAACTTGCAAACACGCGTCGATTGCTGTTTTACTTTGCTCAACCGACACAATAATGAAAGGATTTTAAATCGAATCATTACTTGTGATGAAAAGTGGATACTGTACGATAATTGGAAGCGCTCGTCGTAATAGCTGAACCCTGGAGAACCAGCCAAATCCAGCCCGAAACGAATTGAGATTTGAATTGACTCAGAACTTCGTTCACTACAGCTTTCTAAAATCTGACCAAACGATTACGGCAGATGTCTATTGACAGCAATTGCAAACCATGTAAATAAAGTAAATTAGTATTTTATAAACCTGGTAATGTATTTTAAAATACTAATTTACTTTACAATTTTTTGTATGATTACGGGCATTAAAAGGTTATAGGAATATATGGAATATAGATATCTTATAGATATCTTAAGTCAACTGCTCGAGTTAAAGGATGTATGAAAATAAACATCAACTCTTGAACTAAAAGTAAATACCATGAACTGTAAAATATGTTTCATAAATTGTTTCGAATGTGTCAAACCAACTTTAATAGAGAATTATAGGCGCAGATGTATTCAGCATAAAAATCTTTAAGTTCGACGCCTAAGGGAAAATAATAGCAATGCAATACGATTCAAAATTATGTATTACACTTATGCACCTGATCACAGGCTTACAACTCCCAAGCCAAGCCGCTAGGGTCAAGTCGCTATGATTTAAACCAAGCCTTTGTTACAAAGCTGACGATAGCAAATCCGCGTGGATTTTCGTAATTTTCAAATGATACTCAAAGGAACTTACTTTCCGAAAATCTAAAAGAAACCATTATGTAGAACGTTACACGTAAAATATAAACTGAGGCGCAAGACCTAAGTACAGTCGATTCATAAATAGATTTGGATTGATTGATCTGTAGGTATAATTATTATGTATCCACTATTTATGTTTAAATTTCGAAAATTGATAGATTACTCAGCTGCCTGCTAAATTAATATAATAGTAATTTCTTATCACGGAAAAAGGTTTTGAGAAGGGCACCCGAGTCCTATGAGCTTACTATATTCATAATTGATTTGATTAGATTTCATTACAAAGTACACATTAAAATAAAATTCAATTGTAATTTGATTTCGTAAGTACATATAGAAACTTAGAGGAACTAATGTAATTTGAAAGTAATATACTGCGAAATGTCCTTTAGGTGGACTTGACCTTAAATTAGGACAAAAAATTTAAAATGTGTTAAAATTTTTTGATGTTAATTTTTAAAATTTTTCGTCTTTAACGTTTTTATGTAACATAATCAAATAGATATTTTCATAAATAAAAGTCATATGATTTTATTTTCAAATTTATAAATTGCTACTCTGACAAAGATCTCAACAATTCCTATCCTAGTTTCGAGGTTAAAACAAACTAATGGACATAAAATAAAACTTTACTTTTTGAAATACCTTTATACTGTGAATTAAGATAATGCAATTTATGTTCAAGTTTAGTGTGAAACTTCAATATGATTTGATTCCATGTCTATATTACAAATGCCGATAGTCTGAGGCACCTGCTTATATAAAATAGCAAATATATTCGTCAAATATTTTGCATTAAAGTATTAATATAGACATTCTAATGTCTGAGACGTAATTCTTAACAACAAATAGATATGATTCTTACGCCCGGATTCTGAAACATTGATCATCCTAGAAGTTAAATGGCTAAATCAGCTGCTTTTTAAATGTCATGTCGTTGCCAAAGGGAATGGCAAACTCTCCGAATTGATAAATTTCTATCTATACTCTTGGTAATTATTTTTCATTTTCCTATAAAAAAAACGCATTAAGCAAGGTGGATCCATGAAAGCTAAATGTCCGGGCGCTCCCTTTTAATTCCATGTGCTCGAAGAAACCTGAGTTCGATCTCCAGCGCCGGCACCAATGAAATTGTCAATTTTAAATGCTGATTTAACACGTGCTCAGCGGTGAAAGAAAACATCGTGAGGGAAATCTACATGTTTATGAAAAAAAAAATATTTCGAAGATATGGCAAGTCCGTCAATCCACAGTGAGTTCGCGTGGATACGCCTTTACCCAACATTGGGACTTATATACGAGTAGGTTTTTACTTAACTTTTTTATCAAACAGATTTTCGCTCTCAAACGCACCCAATTTTCTCAGAGGACATTGAATACAAATATGTTGACGCGCTCATCGTCATTACTTTTCTGTTACGTCTCACGAGCCCCTTGACCGCTTCTAGGTGTTCGTCAATTTGACTTTAACAGGCCTTGATAATACGTACAAATAAATTGAACAGATGATATCGACGTCATGTGTAATATTATAATAGAGATATTTCATCTAAGATATACTACTTTCATACATGCGAGGTAAGCCACGAATTCTGTTACACAGCTGCTTCCGCTGTTGTACGAATGGGCAGGCTCGTCCTCAGAAGTACTACGGTCTTACCTTCTGCATGGCATAAAGTAGAAGAATTTTATTCCAAAACAAGCAAATATTTTACTATGGGTAATAAAATAATAAACACACTTTTGTTATTAAATACATTTTATAGATAACTACATGTGTACCTGGATGTGTACCCAGACACTGGAAGTACATGTAGGTGAACAGTAGTAGGGATGGAACTCTCTAACGTAGTCGCGGGCAACAGTAAGTTTTTTATATATAAACAATTAATTAATCTCAAAGAACAGTGCAACATGAAAAAAACAACGCAAATGAAACATGTTTTATTAATAATAACTCTTCTTTCATTATAACATATATTGAATTAATTTATTTTTATTAAACGTATCTTCGTCTTGAAGTACAAGAACACTGAAATATTATTTGCTATTCACTTTATGATAGGCGCTTAGAAAAGTGTCAGTGTTTTAATTAAACATTCGAATCTTCATTGAGTACACTAATATTTAAACCATCAATTCATTTCTTTAAGTCGGTAGATAATACTAATATTTATAATTTCAAATCTAGAGCATAAAAATTGGACGTTTAAAATATTTTTAACATAAATAAAAATGTCTAAAGTGTTTAGTGTTTGTACTAGTGTTTTTTGACAATCAATAAGTAAGTGTAATTCTTCTATATTGAATAAAGATAAATTGAATTAAATTTGAGTTCTCGGATGGCTTTTTTTTCTGGAACCAAATGAAAATATCTGATATGTTTTCACTAATACTTGACACTGCAAGGCAATAATAGTAAACAAACTTTTACTGAGCTAGAGCGTTTACCATCTAAGATTACATTAGAGACAAGATCACTTTTTCTTTTTTTTTTAACTATTTTCGTAATAACGAAATATAAAAATTTAATTCAAGAAAATCATGTCGACTTTCGGTTGAATAAAAAACAAAAAGAAGCAGTATTTTTAAAATGTTTTATTTATGAGACGTTAAATTTATCTTAATAATATTTTATATAACTAACATTAACTGAGCGTACGTGGATTCACTTATGATATAGAGACCAAAGGTAGGGGTTCTCATCGTATACACGTCTACTACTTTCGGAGTCGTAGGTGTTCTCATCGTATACACGTCTACTACTTTCGGAGTCGTATACGTTCTCGTTCGACGCTTGAACTGTGGTCGTAGTTTTTGGTGTGCTCTCCGTAAAGTTGTTCCGTGGTTGTGGACATCGTCGTCTCTTCATTGACAAATTCTATTACACCGTCAAAAACTAGGTGGAAAACGTCGGAAAGCGTGTATTTTCCGAGTCTCCTCAACAAACGCACTTTGCACTCTTGAACGATGGCGCGTATGTATTGGAAAACTTGTGACACCAGATCGAGCACGATTTCTTTGACCTGGCCTTTTACCATTGCCACTATAGGGAGTATCGAAGTCAGGTCCATTGACACGTTCGCTTCGCCGGCAGAATCGTTCTGGTTCGGTTCATTCAATTGGGCCAAGGAGCCAAAAGTTGTGACTAAACTTTGGACGGTAAGGAAAGCTACGAGCGTTAAAACGATTTTCTGGTTCATCTGGAACAAATACATTCGTAAATAAATTACAATGTTCATAGTTAAAATTTGGACATTCTGTTTAAAATCATATTTGCATTGATTTTTTAATTTTTTTAACACAGATGTGTAAATCACCAGCTCATATACTAGTAATGAGAAACTTTTTTCTGATTTCATTAAATACTGTTTTATAACATACGTAAACGTGTAAATAACCTTTATTGACATTATTTCAGATAATGTGACAAATAGTACGAATATATTATTTAGGAAAGATATTACTCCATGTTGGATGAGATCTGTTACTGGTTTTATAACAAGTATATGATTAACAATTGGTTTGTTACATTATATACTAATGTTTAATATTGTAAATAAACTTTGAATGAAGCAGGAGTAAAACTTAGATAATATTATGAGGTTTAAATTGAATTAATTACAGAAAAAATAATAATAAAAAATACTTCCTTATTCCATAAATACGCCAAGAGTAAAACAATTAATTTTAATAAAAATAATGCCATAAAATGTTTTTACAGGCACACAGGCAGACGCTATTATTTTTTAAGTGAAACAGGAAATGTTGAACACGAATATTGCTCTTATTACCTCATGTCTAAAATAATTTTAATAATACAACAAACATATAATCCATTTAAAACTTTAAATTTGTGTGGCTTTTTGTACTTTTGTTTGGCTTTATTTATTTCTTTATAATTGAACGGCAAATTACGTCCTTCTCAATGAATATTATTAATTTACTAGCGGCTTCGCTCGCGTTGAAGCCCTTAAATAAATATCTTTTAACCCTTTACAAAACCTTTATCCAATTAAAAAATAACCTATGTCCTTTTTCAGGCTCTAGACTATCTGTGTACCAAATTTCATTTAAATCGGTTCAGTAGTTTTAGAGTGAAAGCGAGACAGACAGACAGACAGAGTTACTTTCGCATTTATAATATTATAGTAATGGATATATTTTTGAATTATTTTTTAAGTTTTTGAAATAATATTAATTCATTAAGTATTTATTAATGAAAAGTATCTTATTGAGTAGAATAACAATTAACTTCATTTTACTTCGCTTCGTCTTTCATTTAAACAGATTATCAGTAGATCGCATTATCATGGATTCTTTATAAGAAAATTATAACGAAAGTTTTTTTGTATATAAAAATTAACTTTATTCTACTTATCTATTTTTTGTCAATAGCGATATATATAAGCTTTGAAATAGTGTTTGATTCATAACATTTGAAGTTATAGCGTACCGACAGAAACAGCTTTGAGAAATAAAAAAAAGTATGGGATGTGCCCATACGTTCGCACTATAGCAAAAGTTCTAGCATGACTGCACCATAACTATTCGGTTTCAAACTTTCTAACCATTCTATACAAAACAGTAATAACTAAGTAAAAGAAACTTACTTTGTCAATGTAACTCCAAATTCGACTGTTACTTCCTTCAAATTAATTTGCAGTTTTTTATACAAATAAATCAAATGATTTTTGTACACTAGATGTACTCAATGTAGCTTAAAACAAATGAATATGACTGCCGTTAAATCGTAGCATATTTATATATAACAAATGACGTTCACTCTATTAGTAAATTAATCAATTAATCGTTGTTAAAGATATACATAATCACATATAATGACTTCATTACAATATTTTGCACAATCCCCGAAGTTAATGACAATAATAAGGTATCGATGACTAATATCCGAAGAATTCTAGAATTTGTTTGAGAGATTTGGTATAGTTAATTTTGATGATGACGTAAAAAATTAACTGTGAACAATTTTAAGCGGTAATTTACCACGCACCTATCCGAGAACTAATTAAAATATTATTTCGAACAAATTTAATATATGCATATTCGCAAAGGTATTGAACGAATTCTCTGTAAAGAAGCCACTCTTGCAAATTTTAAGCCGAAAGGTAATTTTTGAGGCATAGAATTTTCTTTAATTGTAAATAATGTTCATATAATAATGGTATGTTAAACAATAAAATATATTTTTGATGTAACGATCGAGAGATAATTTGAGCGCGTATCCCGGAGGAAGCAAGTTTCCTCCATTTTTCTACAATATTTTAAATTTCATCTTGAGTTCAGAAAATAACACAATTATAAAAATTTACGTTTTTATAATGTAAAAAGTTAAACTTTTTTTAAACTTACATTATTTAAAAATTTTAATAGCAAAGTTTTTGAGCGCGCTATCCTCAGGAAGCAGGTATAAATCCACAGCGGCGAAAAACTTTTCGTCCATTTTTCTACAAATTTTTGAATTCCATCTTGAGTGTAGAGAATAACACTATCAAAATTTACCACATTTTCGATAGCAAAGGTGCCATCCCTAGTTCTCAAATATTTCATTGTAAAATATTATATTATTAATAATAATAATCTTAAAAAAGGAACCATATTTTTATAACGGACTAAAGAGTTCTAAAATAATTTCTCTAATCCTTATGAAGGATAAAACAACATAAAGATTTCTAAATTTTTAACCGACTTCAAAAGAGAAGGAGTTTTCTCAATTCGACCGCATATATTTTTATTTTTTTTATGTGTGTTCTCGGATAACTTCGTCGTTTATGACCCGATTTTGATTTTTTTTTTTGGAAAGCAGATATTCCAAGGGTCGTACCACGTACCATATATATACTTCTGTGCATCGTCTGGTGAAGTTACTGGGGCCGTGGCAACGCATCTGCTACCCAACAAATGCTGATATGTTTTGATGAGGTGATGGATGTGTCGGATGCTGTTGCCACTTGAAGTACCATCAGCTCGCTTGCCACCTTCTCAAATAAAAGCCAAAAGAGTAATAGGTGTAATGAAATATAATGTATTAAAATTTGTAGAAAATGTACGAGTAATAGGTGTAATGAAATATAATGTATTAAAATTTGTAGAAAATGTACGAAAAGGTTGTCGCCGCTGTGGGAATCGAACCCACGTCTTCGGCATTCGCGGCCTAACGCTTTAGCCATTAAGCTTAACGGCTGATTGGCACACCGACGAAAATCTTAACCTCTTTTATCTACATTGTTTTTTTTAGCATTTGAAGCAATGTTAAAACTTGTAGAAAAAAAAGAGATTAATCTTACGTGAGATGCTTTAAGAAGTAATAAAAAATAAATATATCATTTATTTAATATAACAATATGATATATTTTTTCAACAATCGCCTATATTTTTTAGAAACACAGGCAATTTATCTGCATCTTCCGTAGTATTGTTGTTGCAAAAGTCAACTCTGCCTAAGATTTGCCACACAAAAATTAGAAGCAAAATTAAAAATATCGTCATCAACGACAAAAAAAGTTAAAGAATGAGGACTATAATACCCAAAAAAATTACTAATGTATATGTAAAATTGTAGTGGGCATTTTTCGGCTGACGATAATTATATTGATGTATAGTAAAATTAATAATTTAATACCTTATTGTTTTCATATGCAATTTGTGAATAACATTAAAAACTTTACCGGGTGGTAAATTTGTTTAAGTTCCTTATGGAAAGTACGGGAAACCCTAATCTCCTATACCGGTGCGGTCAACATGACGAGCAGTCACGAACCCTAACAATGAGCCTTTAATAAATTCGTTATCATACGTTACCTAGTAATCACTTTTTGCTTCCATGCAGTATTGCTTACTCATTGTTCAAGAGAAAACCATTTTACGCCGGGTATTATTAAAATAAAACGCTGGAATTTAAATAAAACAAAAAAAATAGCCAAATATTTTAATTCTGTTTTATTTAACATTGCTCCTTGTACTCTAAAGATAGTTTTACCAATCATCATCATCATCATCAATTCAGTCTGTGTGAGTCCACTGCTGAACACAGGCCTCACAGACCGCCACGAAGCATGATCTTAAGCCACCTGCGCCCATCGACTTTCCGCACACTTGCACAGGTCGTCACTCCACCTAGCGGGTTGTTGTTCTACATTACGATGGCCAGTACGAGGCTTTCACTCGAGAACCTTTCTTCCCCATCGATTATCGATCCTTACCGATAACCAATCAATAGTTCTGAAAATTGCTAATTGTTTACTTCTACTGATTGTAATATCCAATTACATATTCAAGTTTCGGATAATATCTAAGCAGATTTAGTGTCACTCAATAGACCAGTTTTAGTAGAGATCTACAATGAGCGTGAATGTAAGTGGACTTAATAATGAAGTTATATCAAAAAGATGTTACTTTGGGTACAAAAAGTTATAATAGATAGCACGTCTGTAATAACAGACAACACGAAAAATGTAATTTATCTAAAATGTAGTTTGTAATTAGTAAAAACTAATTTATAACGAAATAACATATTTAATAAGCACTGGTATGGATATTGTATAGTAATCGTTCTTCTAAAACACATAAATATATAAGACATCCCTGTGGCATCGTCATGAGGCGTATAAAAAGATCCCACAGACGGTCTTTCACACAAATTTAGATGGCAATACTTTTCTACTACTTTTCTACTAGTTCTGAGTAGTGTGCTTCCATTGCTCCGTTTGTTACAATGGAGTAAAAAAAACGCGATTGCACTTTTGTTCGCCATTTTTTCCAAGCGATTAGGCACGTTTCGTTAAGGTAAAATACGTCTTCATCTTTTCACGGAATACAATAAGAGGTGACTAGGAACTGGCGCGCAATTCGCAAATAGGATGTCTTTTAAATGTCGGGGAAGTACATACAATTTTTTTATCCCGGCCAATATACGCGCTGACCATAAGTCGTACATTGTTTTGTTATATCCGCATCAGGTCGCTGACTATTTAAAAATACAAAAAAAAGTTTTTTGATGGTATCAATTGTGTCACAAATAATCTTAAAACCGCGATTTAAACATGCTCGTTGTATTTATTACATGAGCGTCAATTGTCTGCACATACAAACTTATAATTAAACCAATGATTATCTTAGACTAATTTCAGGAGGCATTCTTGTCAATATAATATGCGTATGTACTATGCAGATATGTCTAATTCTTTAGCACGTCCTACACAAGGTACACCCGCGGTCCAGGGCGGTTCTCACCGCCCCCCAGCCACCGATTAGTTAAAAACACAGTCGACGGCCATCAGAGTCTCGGTCCGCACCGCAACTTCGATGGCTCTTAGATGACATACCGTAGTTAAACGCACGCATGAGCACATGCGCGGCCCCTACCCATAGCGGAGGGCCCATACCCGTGGGTTCTGGCTAGCCCACTGGTTCTGCGTCAGATGAAGCTTTAATAGTCTCGGGACTGAAAGCACAAACATCAGTTAATACAAGATACAAGAAGCACGTCCTAAAATCTTAGCCTATTGATAGATTTCAACGTAAAGATTCGCATAGGGTACATTATTTCAATAAGGTGTCAGCGAAAAATAAAATAGGAATAGTTAGTACTTTTGAGGAATTCGTGTTTTTTTATTTATGGACTGTTTTATTGCTTTCCAACAAAAATGTAGACAGTCTGGGTAAAGCGATTACATCAGCTTGTATATATTTAAATAAAACTCTATTTACGGGTTTAATTACATGTGAGCTTAATTTCCCGTCGTTTCAAGTACATAGTCACAGTATCTATCGTCACAAGACAGGCTAAATTGTTTTACGCCCTAATCTCGTAATTAATCGTACCTTTACCTTTGTTTATTATATATTTTGGTCCAATCTACGCTGAAAGAGCTTGTGTTGACGTGCTTACATTTAATTGTATGAATTATGCAATCTCAAGCTGCTGGTAACACCCAAATATTTGTCTATTGTTATGCAATTTGTTTTATATTTTCAAAATGATTGTTAATATTTTGTGTACGTTGAATTATATCCCAAAATAAACAATTTACTTAAGCGGTTGCAGACCTTGAACCGAGAACTGAGGATTGCAACATGCTCATTATACCCATTTTTAGGGTTCCGTACCCAAAGGGTAAAGGAACCATATTACTAAAATTCCGCTGTCTGTCGGTCCATCTGTTCGTCCGTCCGCTCAATCGTCCGCCCGTCCGTCCGTCACTGTAACGTGCACGTTTCACCGGGCTGTATCTTATGAACCGTGATAGTTTGACAGTTGAAATTTTCACAGATAATGTATTTCTTTTGCCACTGTAACAACAAATACTAAAATATGGAACTTAAAGTAATATTTAAGTGGAGCCTCCATACAACGGACATGATTTTTTGCCGATTTTATAGATAATGATAGTCCGACTCGCGCTTGACCGGTTTTTAAAGATACATCTGCAACGAATCTGCACCCCGTCAGGTGTTGTAGATATCCATCGATGGCGGTAATAAATTAACATCAGTGTCATCATCACTGTCTGCTAACTTGGTGACTTTTCACATAAAAGTCCTATCTCAGTAATGAGCTCCGCGAAACCTAAATATCCACTTATGACTATCTCTGCCGTTGTTTGTTTTTATTACGTCATTATGAATCTATGCTTTCAATGCCCTTTAAAATTTCAAAATATAACAATTTAATTCGTTTCTGAACCTTGAAAAATGTTGATTGCCGAAATAATACTCGATTTTTTTTATATAGGTATAAAAATATTTTTCGTGAATTCGCCGACGCGGAAATAAAAGAAAACAATTTCGCATCGTCTAAAGGACAAAGATCTTTCGTTTTTAATAACGATCACGTGACAATCATGTCCAACCTTTATTAACAATAATATGTTTATTGAAATGTTTATATTTAATAAAAACTTTTATCCAAAAAAATGACCTTCATGATGCATCGATAAGAACCAATGTTTAGTTTTTATTCAATACGGCTTGCATTGTATATTGCAATGCTTATATGCATTTCGCATTGTGTTAATACCCCGAAGATTATATAAATTTATAAATTACGGTCAAGTGCACCTCTTTAGTCATGATTGTAATAATACAAAACTGCGTCAATGATGCAGTAGTTTGAGTGTTCGCCTTATCATCTGCCATGATGTGGATTTGTTCCCCATAAGGCACAAAATAGTGTCAATCCTACAAATTAACTGTTTGTTATGACCCTGGTTATATTTTGTATCCATTAACTAAAGACTTCGCTAGTGAAGACACATTCTAATATAAGAAAAGAATCAGAGTAATAATAAATTATTTATTCTTATATCAAACCTAAATAATGAAGCTTGTCGATATCATTGTAATGATTCATTTAATAAGTTACTAACTGAGGTTGTCTTATGCGGTATGTGACAGAAAATTTTGTGTTTTGAACATTACCAGAAATATCAGCCTAAATACTAACTGACATATCCATAGAACTAAACTGAAATTACTGATATTAAGTGATTTAAAATATTGAGTGCTTCTTTAAGTTCTTAATTTTTATATGCCATAACGTAAAAGTCTGAATATCACACAATATAAGACTTATTAAGAAGAATAAGATTTCATTATCACAGTTTAAATCTGAGCTGCAGAATCGCGGCCATAATATCTCTACACAACGTTCTAATAAGTTTGTAATCCATCTAGTTCAAATACTCATAAATAGAATGAATGTTCTCGTCCTTAAACATTGTGTAAGAGCAATAAACTCCCTTTCGTAACGTTCTCGCCATGCCTCAAGTCAAGCATTTGAAATATGTACAAGCCACGTTTATAAGTTTACAAAAAATATTAATATCGCTATATTCTACTATTACAAATTGTGCAAATGTCAAATGTTTGCTAAAAGGTTATCAACAAAGTAATAAATACATTAAATACAGATTAAATGCTTAATAATTAAGTTAAAAGAAATACAGGAAATGGTTAAAATATAAAACGTAAATACGTTACGTAAATATATGGAACCATTATTGTCGCTCCAAAATGACTTAACGAAAAACTATACCGTGCGGCGCGGGGCTTATGAACTGTACCACGAGGCTGTTTTAGGGAAGACTAAGCTAACAAATAAGACCATTTTTGGTTGACTGCGCGTGATAACTGTCAGTGATAGTTGTGGTGCTATTTATTAACAATCACTTGTATGTACGTGCGGCTTCCATGTTTTATTAGCGTTCACTGATAATAACATGAGTATGCGTATAGTAACTTCTTCTATATAAAGTAAATAATAGAGACCGGCCGTTGTCGCACGTTAAAATACGAGATACATTTCAATCAATTCTTCTATTTTTCATTTGACACATGGCCCCTATGAAAAATATTCATTTAATTTCAAGTTATTAAAGTATTAAGCATCAATGATTTACCAACCCTACGTTTTCAGTGATGTATTTCCAAGTTGTGCTGGACAAAATACATTGTTAATATAATACGACACGCAGACGAAGTCTGGGGTATCGGCTAGTCTTTAATAAATTTACGTTTAGTTTCTTCATTTCATTCGGAAGTTTGTAATATATATATTTGGTGCCACGCATGGCAATTTAAAACCATAAAGAAAAATGGTTGATTTTTTTGTTACCATTTGAGTCCTTTAAAAAAAAAAAAATTTTTTTCTGTAAGATAGAAATTTCGAAATAATTTTTTGTCACTGTTTGAATATCCGATGAGTTTGCGCAATATTAGAAATTATCCTTAAGAATATAATATTGTAAGTATTATAAACAATAAGGATTATACCGACTTCTTTTTCAATGGTTTTGCATACAAATTATAACAAAAATTGACAAAAAAGTTGCACAAGTAAGTAGGTATTCAGCACGTGTTATTGCAACGCATGAGTCAGAACAACTAGTGTTTTGGTCGAAAATTTTTGTTTTAGCTTCCAGTTGCCACTGTCCACGTGAGAAGCACATTATGATACTTTATATTATTTATATTCTTGCAGCGTGCCTTACTGCTTCTACACGTTTCACCAGCTTTATCTTGGAAAATTTAATTTCGTCGACGAATCCACTTTTCTTTTATTAACTGATGGTTTTGCTTTCAGTCCCGAGACTATTAAAGCTTCATCTGACGCAGAACCGGTGGGCTTCTGGCCCATTCCCCTACGGGTTTGGGGAATCCACTTTTATTTTAGCTGACGCATGTCATTAGCAATGTGATTAAGAGTAACGATTTTATTTTTTTAATTTTAGCTTCCAGTTTCCATTGTCCACGTGATAAGCACATATGATACTTGATAATATTATTGACTTATGCCTTACTCGTGCTGCACGTTTCAACAGCCTTATCTCGGAACCTTTAATTTCGTCGACGAAGCCATATTCTTTTCTTCTAGCTAACGTATTTTAGTAACAACCTGATTAAGTCAAATTATTTTTACTGTGCCCTGCCAACGCAACGGAACAGGTTCCGCAACAGAAGTGGGTTTTCGTGTAAATTTTGCCTTTGTTACTTTCCTTCCTCACGATGTTTTCTTTCACCACCAGGCACATCGTAAATGACATATATATATTATAATATTGTAGCGACCCGCCCTATATACCTATAAACCTCGTGAATCACTTTATCTAGTAAAAAAACCACATCAAGATCCGTTGGGTAGTTTTAAAGGTTAAGCATACATAGCGGGCGGGCGAGCGGGATGACTTTGTTTTATACTATATAGTGATTAACAGTTTTATTATTTAATGGGAGGGCAATCATTTTTAAACATTATATTTTTTGTCATCCATTACTTGTTTGTTCAATTTGAGTCAATTTTTGCTAAAATAGACTTTGTCCTTTACCTGTCTCTTATCTTTCACAAACGGTTGAGTAAGGAAATGAGATTGTTAGGGAAATTAAAGTAAATATCTTGAAGACATTAGCAAAAAATGGGTCACAAAAAAAACATAATTGAATTTTGAATTTTGGCTCTTATTGAATAAAGTTTTTTATTGTTTACAACTACAACCCGTAAGAGACAGAATTAGAACTGGGAGTATCTAGCAGCCCCCTCTCAATGGAAAAAAAGCGAAGCGATTATAAATTAATTTTGATATCTATTACCATTCTCTAATTGAACTGTTTTTTGAAAAACAATACAAATCTTTTTTTTTGAAAAACAATGCCCAAAATTAATTCACTAAGGGTTCGTCTGTCTTAAGACTAATAAACGTAATAATACATACACACTAAAGTAAGAAGTAAATAAATAATCTCGCTATCTTCTTTAAAATTACGAGTATCATAAATTAAGTATAAATAGGTCAAGGATATTGTCAATAGATGCATGTATAAAATAGAATCAAATGATTTTTTTATTTGGGCCACATCCTTGGTTAGTTCCTGTATTTCCAAAACAAAACACCTATAAAACATCCGATTTAAGAATGGTTTCCGAATTTTCAATTGGCACTGACACACGGAGTTCCAACTTTGCAATTAGCATGAAGATACGGTGCGACGATGTAGACGGAATTTAGTAATGGTTTATCCGCGAATGTTATTTTACAAGGAGCGTGGCAATGAGATTCATTGTAGGCCGGCCGGCTGCGATAGGGCTTGCTTCAGTCTAATGTAACAAACACTTCGTAGCGGGTGGCTGCTACACTCGTGTACTGTAACGTTTTCCTCCCGCGTTTCACTGAGTGAAATTGTTATTTTTCACTTGACTTGTTATTTTTTACAAAAAATAATAAAAGGCTACCGACTTCGCTTTCTTGTGTATAGTTTCGGTGCGGACGCAACACGGTGGAAAGGAAACTAGTTTTCCTAATCATGAGAAAGTGTTTCAAGATGGGTCTTTTCAAGAGTAAGTATTTCAATAGTATCGATGGTAATAGTAGTGATTCTGGCTCGGATATCGTAAAGATTATATACAAAATTAGATTAAGTCATTGTGCTTTGTCTTAAAGGTACTATATTTGAATATAGATGCATAAGCAATGCAAGTCCCATGTTAAAGTCATCAACCTTTATACTAAAGTAATGAAATTGCCTATAATAGTTTAGAAAAAAAACTACTAATGTTGCTGGAATCTGTGTACTTTTACATACTTTTCAAAAGATTATTGATTAATTATTTATAGTCTTTAAATAATAAAAAATGGGTGTTTGAGAAATGTCAGCTCATTTAGCTCTCTTGACCTATATTCTTTCTCCATTTTCTTAAGAAGCGAGAAATTAGAAGTTATAGATATTTTGCGTAATGAGTGACAATTTTGTGGGTGATTTAAAAATAGAATATTTAGAGCTTTGTTGGTAAGGGCAACGGGTTTGTAACCGGTCTTGCATGTCTTGCAATGCATTTACAGTCTCTCAGTATTGGACCTGGTTGTATGTTCTGGAGATTTCTTTTTTAATTTTTTTTAAATAATTTTAATATATCTATTAAACGAAATATAGTACTTCAATATAGAGAAGACAAGAAAGTCTATTTTTAATTTTCTCTGGATTTTAAAACAATGCTTTCAGTTGTTACTCATTTTTCGTGTATTCAACTTTTAAGCAGTGATCATTATTTTTTTTATAATAATTTAAAAATAATATCTTTACTCACAGTCAACGCCACGTCATGTCCCTAAACGTAAAGAATACTGACTAATTTCAGTAACTTGGGAAGGTGCATAAAAACTCACGGGTGGAATTTATTTCAAATTTTCTCGATTTTCCTTCGTACGAAGTTTAAATAGACTTTTCCAATAAAATTTTCTAATGAACTTATTTAACTTTCAAAAAATAAGAACTTTAACGTAAACTACCGCCACCAATATTGCCCTCGCAGTGGACAATGTTTTTTTAGGGTTCCGCATCCAAAGGTAAAACGGGACCTTATTGCTGGCTCTATCCGTCTTTCACCAGGTGTCTCATGAACCTTGATAGTTAGACACTTGAAATTTTCATAGATGATGTATTACTGTTGCCACTTTAACAACAAATAAACATACTAAAAAACGTAATAAAATAAAAAAATTGAAGGGGACTCCAATACAATAGACATGATTTTTTGCCTTTTTTTATAGATAATGGTACGGACCCTTAGTCCGCGAATCTGACTCGCACTTGGGGTTGCGTGGGGAACTTTGCATTTGTATAGCTACAGCGCAGTTTAAGCATACATATTTATCATCGATCCAGTTTAAAGATTTTTTTAATTTCCAGAGTTGTTTTTTTATTTGCCTCTTATTATCTGTTATTATTTCATCAATCTTTATCGTTTATCTACATTTTAAGTATGTCTAAATTGTTGATAACACATCTTGATCAGCGAATTGTGATATAGTGACGCGTTTCTTGATGTTTTTAGGATAAAATTTTGATACGGAGATGGGCAAATTATAATGTGAGAAAAGCGGGGATCGTGTAGTGGTGTTACTAACATAATAAATCATACTATGAATATATTTTGCACCTTTGAAAACGACGATATTAAAATTGCCTTTTGGTATTCGATTCTAAGTATCTATCAATCATACATTTTTTTAATTATTTATTTATGCCTTATTTCAAACTCTTTGAATTGGGATTACGAAGTCAATACGATTTGGTACGCTTTGGTACAACGATAAAGTCGTGAGCTCGAATCCCAGTGACGTGAGCAAAAGATTTTTTTTTTTACTTTAGATTTTTACTGTTGCTATTCGCACCCGATGTATGGCTAAAAAGAAGTGCGTATTACATTTAATAGGGACTGTCTTCTGACGGAATGACTCCGAGACTGGGACTGATATATGATTATGAGAGAGATATGCGACAAGAAAAAACCCTGCAATATAATTATATCTACCAATTAAAGTTTTTGTACCTACATGGTTGCCTTACGGGTTTTGAATGATAAAACCCGTAATACAACAATTCAACCGATTCCGGCAATAAAATAAAAGCAGGGTAATTTCCATTAACAACGATTGAAAAGGCAAGTGCTATAATTGTAGCCATTGGCCAGTAATGTTACTAAAAAGCCTCTATAAAATATCTCTGTCTTCTAAAATTATTACGTCCAATCGATTATGATTCAGAGATTAAAGGTCTGTTTCGGTCCGTGTGACGTAAAGTGAAAGTCATATTAATATATTATGTGTTTAATAGTTTATACGTCATTTCGAAATGTTTACAAAGCTGTTTTATACCTTAACAAAATGCCTTGCTTATACCGCAACAAAAAGTAGGGACATTTTTGCAAAGATTATAAAACTTTAATTAAACTAACAAATTAATTATAGGCACATTCCTTTATTACGTGTAAACACACCCAGAAAAACGTAGATTAACAAATAAGAACTCTACAATAGAATCTAGTGGATGCATTTAAACTGTTTCATACTATTTCACACGATCGACGAGCTGAGATTTAAATCATAAAAAGTCAAATAATAAAAGTCTTGCAGACAACGACAATGCATGTAAAAATATTTGCAAACAAATATTTCAGGATAAATAAATTTTGATTGATAAACACACAATGCAATTAGTTTATCCCTTCGCTGATGACTGCAATAAAAAGGTTTTAACAAAAAATTATTCTGAAAACTAGATCTTTTAACTCATCGTGGCTAATCTGTAACATGCCTATTATTTCATACTGCGGAAGACTGCAATAGTAGTCAACCGTGAACCTTTACATTTATTCTATTTAAGCACTGTTGATTAATTTTTATTCGTTATTAACAACCATTTTTTATAATTACTGATTGTCATTTTTATTTCTGAATGTTTCGGTAAACGATGCCGTGTTTGATATTTCAAAGCTTATTTTGAAGTTATACTTCTTTGGCGCGTTTGGAAAAAAATATGTATAGTAATTTTTTTACGATTCGCGTGCACACGTACGGGCAAAAATTTTCATGTTGATGTTGGTTGACGCTGGAAAGAGTCCTTTTTTTTTGTTGACGTGGGGGAAATGCCTACGCATACCCGCCCTCGCGGGGGCAAGAGCGGGTTATGTCGGACTCGCACCGGAACATTCAGCGCGCCTTCCTACTCGGCCCCATTTTCACGGCCAACGAACTCCCCCGAGTTCGCTCACCGGGGCCATGGGAGCCAGGAGAGCCAGTGCTAATAAGCAGCAAGCCTCCCAGCCCCCAGCGGCGGACCTGGTCTGTGGCTCCGCCACTCACCACGTTTCGGCCGCGGAGGATAGGGAGAACGGCGCATCGCAATACCGACACTCCTCTCCCCCCGCGGCCCCACCACAGCTGCATCAGCGGTGCAGCCCCGCCGAGTCGCGGAGGATAGGGAGCACGGCCAACGCAATACCGACACTCCTCTTCCCCCGCGACTCCTCCTCGGTAGCAGAAGACAGGGAGAGTGGCTCCACCTCTACCACCCTCAACCTGTCCCCTGCACCCTCCAGCACGCATCCAGAGTGGGCTCATTGAGCCCACTCGGAGCGGCCCTCTCGGGCCGGCCTTACACCACAGGCCGGCCCAGTGTGGGTTCCTCTTAGCTTCGCCGTGGGGGACCAAGCCACGGCTACTAAGCCCCTCCGCCACGTCAAGGCGGGAACCCGGTCGGAGGGGACGCTGGAAAGAGTCCTGGCATAAGGGATAACAATTTTCGTTATTTTACTTTTGTTATGCTAAAGACGTATAATTTCTGACGTGCGTAGACGTACGTCTATAAGTACACACATTTTTTAAATTTAACTTTATGCCTTAAATATCTATTGAATGATTGTATACTTTTATTTGTACTATTTTGTTATTATTTTCACCTGCCACAATTTCTCTTCATGTCCCGGAATGACTGATAGAGCATACCAAATCGCAATGACTCCCTTCGTAGTCCTGATTCAAGCAGTTTGAAATAAGGCATAAATAAATTAATAAAAAAAATGTCCTTCGGTTAAATTTTAATATCGTCGTTTGGAGTGATAATTTTTGTACTCATTTGCACGTGGCATATCGTATAATGAGTAAAAAGTAATTTTAAACTACCAGCGTAGATAAGCCTAATTTTATTATTCTATTTTAATTGTTCATAGGAAAGCCACAAAAGATAGTTAAAATAATCACCTTGATAATTTGGTTCAATGAAGCTTTAATAATCTAATAACTGAAAGCGAGAATATCATTAACAAACCCAATGAGTTATCGATAAGGTGAGTTTAACTAACATTTAGTGATTCTTTTTAGGGTTCCGTACCCAAAGACAAAGGGAAAACGGGACCTTGCTACAAAGACTCCGCTATCTGTCTGTCCCTTTGAGACCAGGTGTACCTCATGGACCGTGATAGTTAAACAGTTGAAATTTTCACAGATGATGTTGCCTCTATAACAACAAATACTATAAAACACAATAAAAATATTTAAGTTGGACTCATGACATGATAATGGTACGGAACCCTTCGTGCGCGAAACCGACTCGCACTTGCTCTGTTTCATTTTGGAATCGTTACGGTAGCCCTATCCTTTAAATTAGAAAACACTCTCGATGAAAACTTTCCGTTGAATCAATGAAATAATTCCCACAAAACACCAAACCATTTAAATTATTAACAATTCGATATGTAAATTTAGATTAATTATTTTTAGGTTGCCTTACGGCAAATAATCAAGTCGCATAATAATCAAATTCACGTCATGTATTATTTAAGCCGTATGTTGTAAAATTACACTTTGCTTAATCTGTAACATATCATATTGCTTACAGATAACGTGTATTTGTTAAGATTAAGATATATGTCTCGATTTCAATCTATTGATTCTTAATTAAATCTTATTGATATACTTCCAACAATTATCTTGCGATGTACGCTGATTAACAAATGAGTGATAAGACACAACATGATCTAATTTGTAGATTAGAACTGAGTGTTCAAGTCAATGAAGATGGAGGTTAAAAGCAGACAATGAAACATTATTCAATATTTTTTTTTTAAGTAGTAGTAATAACTTAATAGTTGTTAAGTGATTACCGCCCCCTATGGACATTTGCAACAGCCGCAGGGTTGCAGATGTGTTGCCACCTTTTATTAAAGGGCCTCTATCAAATGATATCGTCTTTAATATGGGATTCAACTTTGAACTGTTTTATGTTTCTTTAGCCTCTGCTAAAATACTGATTCGAGAGCTTTATAGTAAAATAAGCTAAAGTTAAATTAGTTAAATATGTTAATTTTAATTTACATCCTTTCTTAAGATCTTTGTTTCTCTTTATATTTTTGTACTTAAGGTGTTTTAATTGTAGTTTTTAAAATAAAATGTGCTTTATCTGTATTCCTACATAAATTTTAGTAACTAAGTTCTTATTAAATGTATCATTCAGTTTTTTTTTATGTGAAAAGTTGCCAAACGAGCAGACGGTTCACCTGATTTTAAGTGAATACGGCCGCCCATGGACATCTGCTGGCACACCCGAGAGTTACAGATGCATTGATAACCCTTTGAAAATTGGTCTCCGGCTACCTCACTCACCATACGAAACGCGAAATTATTTGTCATGCTTCCACTTTACGCTGGTCTTCTGTGAAGTTGTGGTACTTATCTGGACGAGCCTGCCCATTCGTGCAACAGCCGAGACTGCTTCGTGGTCTTACCACCGTTAAAACCTTGTGAATCAAATAAAATAAAAGTGGGCTCCGGTCACCTCACTCATCAGACGAATCGCAGAAGGCCAAACGTGAGTCCGTAATACTTCCCCGGACGGACCGGCCCATTCGTGCAACAGTGAATATTGTTGTACTGCCCCCTACCACAGTTAAAATTGTTTTAAGTAATAAATTTTTTTCATTAACAATTTTTATATTTTTCATTTAATTACTCTCGATCCTTGTTAATATAATATATATAAAGTACACAGGTCACGGGCAATAATAAAATAATTCACACGGCTCGATTACTACACGGCCAATGTAATTTTGGCGACCCACCGATAACTGTTCCGTATCTGGGGTTTTGGGGGGTCGACGTCATGTCCGGTCGTAAAAGACCTAGAAGACTTACACGTCGTCAGACATAAACAGGTCTTCTGCAATTATCCCACCTAAATGGGGTCCACCTACGTAGGATAAGGGCTGGAGAAAGAGAGAATTAGCGAAAGGAACTTTTCCAGCCGGGTGACACAACACCTTGCCACTTATTTTAATTTAATTTATGAGACAACCCATACGATGAAATCCGTTACGTCGTCCGTTATCAAATCGTCTTTATCACCTCGCAAAAAAAACGACGAACGAATTCTGTCTCTCTCTAATGTTGTCAAATGTCATCTAGCTGTGTTAGTCAAATGTAATATAACTGTTGTTGGAATGTCATAACCTTTCGTTATTTTAAAGATTCGGATACGAAAACTGCTTTCTACTGCCTTGGTCCGTTTGATGACCGTCCAAAGTTTTAAATCAATATAAAATATCTGAATCAAATTCACTTTAAATTCCATATTAACAAACGAAATGTTTTACAAATAATAACAGCCAACAAAACTTCCTGTTTTTAACTTTGTAAACGATACAATTTACTTTCACATGAAAATACTCTGCGTCTTAATGTGTGAAAATAATCCGTGACCATATCTGAAAAAAATATTACAATCCGTTTGTAGTCAGTCTCATTACATGACATGTTTACCTACAAGAAACTCAGACCGGTACCGAATTTCATGTTTAATTGATTGTTAGTTAACCTTCTATTTATTAAGTGGTACAGTACAGTACAGTAACAGCCTATACATGTCCCACTGCTGGGCAGAGGCCTCCTCTATACAGAGGGTATCAGGGCATAGTCCACCACGCGGCCCCACTACAGATTGGCAGACTTCACATATCTTCGAAACATATTTTATTTGTTATTATTTCGAAAATATGCAGGTTTCCTCACGATGTTTTCCTTCACCTCGGAGCACGTGATAAGTCAGCACTTAAAGTTAAAAAACTTCATTGGTGCCGGCACCCGGGATCGAACTCAGGTTGCTCGAGTATATTGAATTAAAGGCGAGCGCCCGGATACTGAGCTATCACGGCTTAAGTTAAGGCATTAAGTGGTAATGACTACGATATAAAATAGAAAGAAAATTTTACCGTTTATAAAGATATCCATTTTTTTTTTAATTTTTTGACCACATTACCTATGCATTACGGTGCTAACAGTTGTATCATATCAATTTTGTGCAAATTACGACGCACCGACGGTACCTGTACGTTTTAACTTATTTGAATCAAATCTAAACAAGTTTTTGGATCTTTTGTTGTCATTCAAATCACGTAGACGTACATTGTATATTGCCCGCAGATTATTCAATAGCACTGGATTGAATGAAGACGTAATAAGTATGAATGTGTATTATGACGCATAAGAATAAATTAGTCTAAGTGATGTTTTGTTGGATGTGTTAGGTGACTGCCGAACTCAGGGGCTATGTTAAAAAACTCAACGAAAAAATTACTAAAAGAAGTTATACAAATAAATTTGTATAAGAATATACAGTGTGAATAAAATTACTTTAATATTAATTCAAAAAGTATTTGCACTCTCCAACTTTTCGTTCATTTCTTACACACATAAAATTTGTTAAACATTTAGTTTTTATAAATTTAAACATATCCTTGAAAACGACGTTTTCAAAACAAAAATACTTATGACATTGGTAAAAAACTAATAACATGTCGAATGAGAGTGTTCAAGTGGCTGGATACTCGGATTTAAGATCTAAGGTCGAAGATTTTGCACCTATCTCTGGTTTACTTTAATGTTTGATACGGTAACAAACTTGTCACTATGGGACTGAGGACTTCGCTTAAACGTGGATTGCTTCATCTATCTATCTAAATAGTCTTGCTTTGCTCAATTTTTTTTTAATTTATAAGTTAACATGAGAAAACAAATATTTTTCAAAGACTATCCACGAACAGTTTTTTTTTAATATTTTAGTAATTATCATTATTCTTCATCAAATGTTCATTCATCACATGTTCATTCATTCCTATTCGACGAATTTTCTCATTTCTTGGAACAATTACTAGAAACGTCTTGAGTCTATAAATAGCTTTATATATAATACATTGCAGGTAATTAAAGTCGATGTGCAGAATTAGTCTATGTCGTAACGTGTTCAATTATCACTGCATCACAAGCACTTCCCCAGACGTTGTTTCTGTACTTCGCGGTGCTACTGTTTATTATAGATTTTAATTATATCTTTATCATGTAGAGCACTGATCTAGTGGATTTTGCTTTATTTATTATTTATTCTTCTCATATTCAATTAATACAATAATACAGTATATTCAATATTCATAATACAGTATTATATATCTCAAATTTCACAACAGTTCACATTTCCTAATCGGTAAATTCTGTTGCATATTTTTTATGTCGCCTTTTCAATAAATTTATATTCTCGCCTCATTATTCCACAACTTAAGTCACTCTACTACATAAAAAAACTACTCTTTACTTTTTATTATTAAGAAATACAAAGTTGAGCATTAGTTACGCTCATTTTTATCATTTTCACATAAAATATCAAAAATCAATATAATCATAAATAGAATTATCACGTAAAAAATCAAAAGTATCTGAATGGACACTGCACTGCAGTAGAGTCTTTCAGGATACTAAACCGCATAGTTGTCGAAGATGCCCATGGGTGGTTGGTAACCATTTAGCATCAGGTGATCCGCCTGCTCACATTCATAAACAGAATAAATAGAGTAATGTGGATACACTTTGAATGACGCGTCATTTGAAAATATTCTTCAAAATGTTTCCCTATACATTACGCGTATCGCAATCTGACGAAATGTATGCACAAATCAAATAGAAGCTTCGTGTATTTACGCTAGCGGAACAGATTATGATTTCCTCCAGTTATACTTGATCACACATTCGTCGGCGTTTGGTCGGAACGTGTCTTTACATTAACAGTGTCTACATCGTGAGGATAGATGTAGGCTCCTTCACGGATAATAGAATGATTATATTCTTTCTCGTAAATTTCTTTGGTGTAATTTGGTACAAATCTATCTCTTTAGCCACATGGCACTTGAAACTTAGGTCCACTCCATATTCTGCAGTAATGCTTTTAAGCTCAGTTCGTCTTGCTCGGGTATGCAACCTTTAGGCATTTTCATTACGCTTCATCATATATTTAATCCGACTAGTCCTCGCAAAATAATATTGAACAATACATATGCGTAGCCGGCATGCCTCACAATGCCTCCATTAAAGAAAAGAAAAATAAGAAAGAAAGAGTATTTGAATTTTTGCTCTTTAGTTCTTTATTTAAACAATAATAGTATTACATTTCCGAAATATTTTGGTATTCCACCTAATTTGTTTTCAAGTTAATTATTGTTTTGCGACATTGTAATGATGAAATGTGCTAGAGGGCAAGGAATCAAGCACTTTAACGACGCAACCTTCAATTTGATAATTTTATTTTTTACTAACCATAACTACTATATGTTTTCTCGAAATATTTGCAGCTCGGTGCCGCTAGTAAGATCGAAACATAGTAAATATTAAAAATTAACTGTTAAATAATTTATTATTAAAATAAGAAAATCGGCCATTAGGCAAAGTCATTTTCTATGCTTGGCGCGAAAGCATTAAGGTTGTGAGCTGTGATTATTACTAACATAAATAAATAAAAATAAATGAATACACTATGAATCTTGTTATTATTTAAAATTTTAATGACATATCATTTAAACACTGAATTTAATAACTTTACACACATCAGGTTTTATTATATTTTAACGTGTAATAAAATAATTTAATCCTATATTTAAAAATATAGTTAAAATATTACACCTTAAAATATAAGAAAACTTACATGTCTAAAAAAATCAAAAATAATTATATAGGTATAACTTATTAGTTCACTAATAGCATGTTGACAAAAACTGTACATAGATCAATGCAAAAACAAAAAACTTGTCATACCGTAGAGCCGATAATTTGGGTAAATTTAAGTTTAAACAGTAGGTATCTTCAAAATTGTGCGACAAAGATGTAAAATTAAACGGCAACTTCCTTAACTACTTCAAACAAATTGTCTAAAAAATTCCAAATGCTTCGAAATATCTGTCGGCCATAAGTCAATGTAAATGAACTTAAGGCGACTCAAAGCGACGAGGAACTCATTTATAATGTATGTACAGTTTTTAGATACTAAGTAATTCTGGGCAATCCGCAAAAAAATTAAAAGTAACTTAATTTTTTACAGTGCTAATCTCTGCACTTAAGATTAAGCAAGCCTAACGAATAACTTTTCGTTCCTTTTTTCTACAACTAACGTTAACGTAACGTTAATTATTGTAGCATTATTAAAAAATATGCTGCTATCTGTATATAAAAATTACATACACTACAATAAATATAAATTATATGTATATTATAATTTTGATACAAATTTAATTACAAATCCAAGAACAGATTAATTCACATTAAAGTAGCTTATGTTTTTATATCAATTTGTAATTAATATTAAAAATAAAACATCCCCTTTGCGTGACACAAAAATGAAAAAGAATATCGGAATTCGTAGAAAAATATTATATTTTAATTTAGAATGCAATTACACAATATTCAATTAAGGTATTTTTTTTTTTATGTGAAAGTTGCCAAACGAGCAGACGGTTCACCTGATGTTAAGTGGATGCCGCCGCCCATGGACATCTGCTACACCCGAGGGTCGTAGATGCGTTGACAACCTTTTAAAAATTGGGCTCCGGCCACCTCAATCACCAGACGAAACGCAAAAGTATTATACTTTCCTGTATTTACGCCGGTCTTCTGTGAGGTCGTGGTACTTACCCGGACGAGCCTGCCCATTCGTGCAACAGCCGAGGCTGCTGCGTGGCCCTACAACCGAAATTTAATATATTTATACTGACTTTTAGTGACTTATGGAATAAAGTTCATTGAAATTTCGTTTTGTCTCGTGGTACTGCAATGGCTCGCCTATTCGTCCAGAAGCTGTTGCAAAGCACTCATGATAAAATAGTTTACGCTTTTATCATGTACATATGGACGACCGAAATGATGTTTCACTAAATAATAACGCTTATCGTCGATTGTGTCAAAGTCAATTGTCATATGATCTATCCACTTTTCATGTTTAATTCTAAGCTTTTAAAATCCTCCACACAATGATATTATATACAAATGCATAAATTATATATAAATAGTCTATAGAATTGCAATCTAATTACACTTATTGGTGTACTTTGTGTCCCTTAATTTCGATGCGCTAGTATCATATCTATTGTTTATAATGTCATTGCATATATAATGTAAAGCGAAACAATTTTCAAACGCCGCGCAGTATGAACATGAGTCATTGTTACTAAAACATCATTGACTCTACACAATAAACTTATTATAATTAGAATAAAGTACTTATGAAGTCATGAATTTTTAACTATTTGTTAATATCTATTTAATTTTTAAGAAGTCGACTGAAATATATACTTCTGTTAGTTTGATATAAAGCTAAATATTATTACACGAAATCTGTTATGTTTCTGTGTTTTTGTAGTATGAATTGTGTAATAAAATGTTGCCATTGAGCCTTGAGATAACGCACAATGTGTGTATTGGTCTTAACCGACATATTTTTGTTCTCGCTCTTTTAAGAAACATTTTCTTGGAAATGCTATTTTTATTGCTATAAATATTGTTAAGATATTTTTATTTCACTGTTTAGACGAATTTTAACTGCTTTTTCCTCAAATTCAAACCAACTATCTCAAAAGTCATTCATCAAGTCATCCGATGATTTTTCAAATGACTGACAATCGCTTTTTAACGTAGGGGTTCTGCAAAGTATTAACTTTAATCTCATTTTCATTTATTTCTCTTAGCGATATTTTACATCTTCATGAATACTACTTGAGATAAAAATAAAAGCTAAGCTAGCATATTTTCTTTTTGTAAACACTGATGAGGAAAAAGAAAAAATATATTAGAAGGGTATTTTGCGAGCATTCATTTGTTTTCTTTATTTCTCAAAGGTGAACTTCAAACGAGGATCGCCTCGTTTTTTACCAGTATAATAAATGATTACACGCGGCAGGAAATTATAGTGTTTAACTACTGAGTTTTAGGATGGAGGATTTAGTTGGGTTTATGGTTGGTTTCTCGTATCTCTTACAATGCATTTGTTTTGGAATATAAAACCAAATATAGAGTCGATAAAAACATGTATATTTTGATGACAAGGTAGGCGCATTGGTTAAGTCACGAGCTTTAACACCTCGGATAGTTGTTGGTTCGATTCCCAGCAAAGACAAGTGTTTGCATGCCCGCGGCGAGAGAAGTGTTAGTTCAGTGGAAGAAGAAGAGGGGAAGTGGTTTAACGTTGGTAGGGCCACGTAGCAGCCTCGGATGTTGCACGAATGGGCAGGCTCCAAGGGCGGATCCAGGGGGGGGGGGGGGGGGGTCATGGGGGTCATGAGCCCCCCCTGGGCTGGGTGGACCACTAATTAAAATTGTCAAACTATAATGTTTTTATATATTTTTTGCCACAATATAGATTTTATGTAAGTACCTTCAATATTAATTTAAATTAATATAATATTTTTAACCAATTTCAAAAGGAGTTTTTCAATTCGACTGGTATATTTTTTTTCGATGTATGTACACCGATTACGTTGAGATTTATGATCCGATTTACGTGAATCTTCTTTAGTTTTATGTAGAATAGTTGCCATTTGGTCCCATAAAAATTTACCATAGTTTGGACAAGTAGTTTTCATTTTTTTAACATTTTTACAATATTTTAATGTTTGTCTACATGTGTAAATCGCGAGACAATGCAATATTTTTATGACATGATGCTGATCTGATGATGGAGCTGGAAGGTGGCCAAAGGAACTTCGCAATGAAACGACAGAGCCTCATGGCGTTTGGGTACATTTGAATCGTATTGACGAGTAGTTTGTCTTTCAAACGTAACCAGGATCTTATGATGGAGCTCCATCTTCAGCCGTCCATGAACATATGCATTGGGTTGCAGATGAGTTTTCTCCTTACAATAAAGTGGGCTCCAGCTACCTCACTCACCAAACAAAACGCAGAAGTACGTTACGCCGATCTTCTGTGAGGTCTATGAGGCTATTCTGTGAGGTGCCTATGACCACTCTGTAATGAAACGACTCAACCCCATCGAGTTTCGGCTCGTTTGTTTCTTTTTGGCGAGTACTTAATTTTTAGATGATTACCAGGGTCTGATCTGATGATGGAGCTGGAAGATAGTCATATGAACTTAGTAAAGAAACGACGCAACCCTTTTATGTCTCGGTTCGTTTGATTCGTCATGACGAGTTCTTTAGTGCTAGATGATAACCAGGGTCTGATGACAGAGCTGGAATGTGGCCATTGGGACTCAGTAATTAAGGAACACAACTGCGTCGAGTATGATTCGTCTTAATGGGTGGATCGTTTGTGATGGGTGATGGGTGAGAGGTGGTGGTTTAGTGGACGTGAGTATGCGACCCCATCTTTGGGAAATAAAGTTTGTTCGTTCCGTTTGTTATGAATGTGGATTCTATCTGTGATTAGATGGATTAGATGGATGAGCGCTGAATATTATGAACGAATGACTGAATAAATATTTTTTTTCTTATTTATGAACATTGTTTTAACGTAACGTGGACTATGAATTTTTTATTTTGTGTACTATTTTAGGAGTTTTCATTTGGGTTGATTATATATTATTACTAACCCATGTCCCGATAGTCCCGTCTTAGGCTACTTGTTATTGAAGTGGAGCCAGCGTGCGTCGTAGAGGAATTGAAAAATGTTATAACCATCCGACTACATAAAATCTGGTAACGAAGAAATTAATAAAAATAAATTTCAAATATAAGTAAGCCTACCAATAGGTACTTGAAAAAAACTATACAAAAATACTAAACGGCTTTTCTAAGTGTATCCATTTTTTTTAATTAAATTCTAGACATAAATAAAGTTATATAAAAACGATTAATATTTAAAATCACTCGTAATTAATTAATTACATTCATTTGAACTTATTTCAGAAAGTGCGTAATTTATGGGCAACTCATTTATTTCATAACTAACACGCACACAAGTTCGTTTCAAAAGTATACGACGCATTTATGAATGACTACCGCATTGTTAACAAGTTCTGTTTTTAGGGAAAAGAACGCCAATTAAAAAAAAGGTTTGTTTTTATTTCAATAAACGGTTATAATACCGAGTTTGCATGTCCTGTATGAATTTGGGCACCTTTATAAAAGCCACCCTGTATAATATGTAATAATAAAATGCAACGAATTGTTACGAACAAAAAAAGAATTTTGCAAATCTGTCTATGTATGACGAAGTTATGCCCGAACATACATAAAAAAAAAATAAACATCCGAATTGATAACCTCCTTCTTTTTGAAGTTGTTTAAAAATACCTACTTTTTACTTGTCTCTATCTATGATTATAAAAATTAAATTATAACTGTTGTGTATATAAATTATATTATAATACCCTCAACAATAACTTCTTATCACTTGACCACGACTACGTGACCTGGTACCAAAGCTGGATCCGCCCTTGACAGGCTCGTACGGGTAAGTACCACGACCACAGAGAAGTCTGCCGTAAAGTGGAAGTATAAAACTTTCACGTTTCGTCTGGTGAGTAAGGTGGCCGGAGCCCAATTTTCAAAAGGTTTTCAACGCATCTGAAACTCTCGGGTGCAGCAGATGTCCATAAACGGCAGTATTCACTTAACATCAGGTGTACCGTCGGCTCGCTTGACAACTTTTCACATAAAAAAAATGTTGCAGTTTAATTTTTAAAAAACCTAAAAAACAGGAACGTGTTCTTATGTCTTCAGTGCGGACAATATATTTTTAAATAAAATAAAAACCGACCATGTGCCAGTTGGACTCGCGACACGAAAAACGTCTATTGTATGGGAGTCCCTTTAATATTTTTTTATTTTATTCAGTTTTTTAGTATTTGTTGTTACAGTGGCAACAAAAATACATCATCTGTGATAATTTAACCTGTGTAATTATCACGGTTCATGAGATACAACCTGGTGACAGACGGACAGACGGTGAGACAGACAGCGGAGTCTTAGTAAAAAGGTCCCGTTTTACCCTTTTTGGTACGGAACCCTAAAAAAAAATTACTTCTACGTTAGTGTTTACAATGTATAGACTCCATTATAGCAATTTAAATGTTATAATGGAGGTATAGATGGCTTTAAAACATCATTCGATTAAGATAACAGTGTTCCGGAAATCCATAACTCTCTAATTAGATTATAGCAATATAAACATAATGATAACCAGAAGCATATCTTGTTATTAATACAACTCATGATTACTTACTGTTGTTTAAAACTTGTTTAAAAAAACTTAAATCATAGTCGTATTCTAATTTGTATGTCACAGCTTGATTAACAAGCTTAATTCATTTTTTAATATCCTAATAAAGATTTTTCTCAAATACGATCCCTTTATTTAATAGTACGTTATCCTTTTAATTAACCTTATGAAGTGGCATCTTCACGGTTGTAAATAAAAATCTTACTCTTTGTTTGTTGAAGGTTAAAAAGGACAAAAAAAAAGTTTAGTTTTTTATTAATAACGTTTTCCAAGCTACTTTATTTTAAAAGATATTTATCGTTGAATCCAAAAATACGACCAAACCTTAAATTTCCGTGTTTCAGTTTTCGATTTTGTCATCATTCTGAGTAGCAATTCTTTCATTGTTTCATATATATATAAGCGTTAGCGTCTTATACGTAGGATACTTATATCCCATAAAAACTCTTTTATTTATAACTCACTTCGTACGTGCCCTCTATGTGTTGTACTCTTTTATTGCGAATGTAAACTTTTCATCATTTTTTTTTAATTGACTTTATATGTAGATAAATTGTATAAAGATAGTTTCGGAGCTTGCAGTACATAAGAGATAGATTCACGATAATTTATCAATTACAGTCACATTCTAAAGTCTTCTTAAGTGCGGATTAGCACATTTGAAAACATTGAGAGAGCTAAAGTGAATAAACATTCATTTAACTCTCTCAATGTGTGTAACCAACGAACGAAATGAGGGAACATATAATGTAACACAGCGATTTGCGCTAGATGATTGTCTATCCAGAACAGTGACCGGGCCGGTAGGAGCACGTCAAATCAATTTCATTGGCTTCCGGAGACGTCCCCCAGCGCAGTTGTCGTCGAGCCACGTACCTCCGCACAATCTAACGCCCAGCATAAATTGATCGATAGAAAGAAACATATATCCCATTATATTGAGCAATGAGTGAGACAGACGTAAACGTAAACACACGTTACATTTTTACAAAAGAGCATATCAAATCAAATCAAAAATATACTTATTCAAATAGACGCTTGCGCGTTCTTAGGAGTCGTCAAATTTTACAGAAAAAAATATACATATGGGAGCCGTGATAGCTCAGTGTCCGGGCGCTCGCCTTTAATTCAATATATTCGAGCAACCTGAGTTCGATCCCCGATGCCGTGCCGGTGCAATGAAATTGTTAATATGAATTTGAAGTGCTGAATTATCACGTGCTCAACGGTGAAGGAAACCATTGTTACGAAACCTGCATATTTTCGAAATAATGTAAAAAAAAATATTTCGAAGATATGTAAAGTCCGCCAATCCGCAGTGGGGCCACGTGGAGGACTATGCTCTGATACCCTCTGTACAGAGGAGGCCTTTGCCCTGCAGTGGGACATGTATAGGCTGATACTTCTTTTAAGGTACCACCGGAAAGCAGTTTCTGTTAAGAAGAGACCGGCTAGAAACTCAACAGTTGCTCTTTTTCAAAAGTATACAACGATATTTATAAAAGAAAACAGTTTGTAGAATGTTCAATCGAATTTTAAATAATATTTCCTTTTTTGCTAAGCAGAAGTGTATTATGGTTAATAATGCGATATCTTTATTCTCTGCTATCTCGTTTTGTTATCTTAAAGCCACGCTCTGAAATTTTATTTACAGATATGACATTGCCTCTCTAATCTAATTGACACTACGCTTACAAGTCTAGCCAAACTATAGGTATCTAGACTATAAAAAATTGTCTTTATGATTCAAAGTCCATATATGAAAATTAAAGTTATGAAAGAGCCAACTGCAAATGGTAATGAGCACCTACATATTACGTACATATTACTCATCATACAAGGTTTATAATATGTTCTTCGTTAATTAGAAGAGTATTCTGTTACATGCACCAGGCATTATATAACCGAGCACGGAACTTCTACGTTGCCAGCATAAAATCTAATTTAATGGGTCATCAGTTCAGGTTGTGACACTTGTATACCGAATGGAATGGTGCGTAACTCTGACGAATTGGCCACCATACTTTTTATTGGACGCTCAACAGGAAACGACCCACCAGCCCGTTTTAAAAATTCTGTTTGGGCTCGATTTAATTTAATTTTTTGTGTGTTTATTTATTTGAGAAGGTGGCAAGCGAGCTGGCATTTCATGTGAAGTTAGAATTAATTTAAAAAAAAAAACAGATATAATATTCATTTGTTTAAAAATCACTTTACACATTTTATCACACTGTTATTTGAGAGAATTACATCACCTATCTTCTATTTCACATCCTAATGTGACTTTTAAAACTATGGAGTATGGTTTTATCTGTCCCTACTTATTAACTGAATTGTAGCTTTCGCTTATGGTAGGTAATATTATATTATATTTACTTACTTAATAGTTCATTTCTTACGGTTAACTTCAAAGTGAAAACCGATCTGGAGTTAGAAAGTGGGTCATTGTCGATTGTTGCTTAAATCTAAACGCAGTTATTTGATATATATTAGTAATTGAAAAACTATTGCAATTGCAACATATATGTATACCAATTTTTATTATGCAAGTGTGAAAAATGGGCAATCAATTCTATTTAAAGAATCCAATCGAAAGTGCTTAATTTCAATAGAGCACATTACACATCTTCCCAAAATTATTGTTATTATAAATTATAAAGTAAAAGATTATATTAATTAATTAAACTGCCAATTTTATTAACAGTTTAGTTCCCTCTCGTGTAACTAAATGGATTACTATAAAGCTTGGAATGGATACACAGCCATTGAGTGTTATAATCCCTTTAATATGAAAAGGGGTGAGACGCGTGCCGCTTAGATAACGAAAGGAATTATTTTTTCAATTATTTGTAATTATCATGTAAAAAAACCTTGGCCCTAAATGCATCGCGCTGTCCGCGAGATGAAAAATAATGTCACTAGGTCCATTACATTTGTTTATAAAACTACGCATCACAACTCGCCACTCGCACATGTATCCAATCCATGTATTGCAATCGGGAGGCATATTTTCTATCACTAACACATATACAAGTCGGTCCCCCGTCCACCGGGTGATTCGACTCTAATATTCATATTCACTTCTCCTGAGGAAAAAGGAAGCGGAAATCGAAGCGTCTAACAAGGATAACAGTAGTAAGCTAAGCTAATATGCGTGATTTCCGAGATATTTTCCGTCAAGATTCAAACACGAACACTTGGAGCATTCATCACGGCCGTAACGATACGGAGAAATCACAACTTAACGACACAATAAAGGAATATGACTTCTTCACATAACTAGAAGACAGGTATACAAAGACAATTCTTAGGAACATTCTTGTAAGAATGAAGAAGACAAGAAATAATTAGGTGCTTGTTAGCGTCGCGTTTTTCTAACGAAAATTTTTTCGAACTCTCGGACGGCGTGAGCGTTAAAAGAAGTAGAAACGATGCCTTTTGTCGTAGGTCGTTAGCGTTGCAATGAAGATCATTGTCAAGGCGCCGCCGGGTGGTGAGCGGTTAGCTAATAATTGCTTGCGCGCACGACATAATCACCGACAAGTGTGAACGAGGCACGAGGATATTTAAAATTGACATTATCTCGACTAATTCGAACGTATGAACGTATTGAACGAGATAAATTATAAAGATATATCATTTACACTGTTATTTAGATTTCCAAAATTCCTTCTTAACTTTTAAGAAAAGTTCTAAAAGCACAACAGGGGGCAAATTAGTAAAAACTTTTCACCCTTATTAAGGTGTTCTGTATGAAATAAGGACAGTAATAATTTAACCGAGGAAGGAAGTAGGAATTATTATTCGTCCTATTTATTGTTAATTTGTTAGTTATTTTTAAGAAAAAGTAAAGTATCAGCCTATTCATGTCCCACTGCTGGGCAAAGGCCTCCTCTGTACAGAGGGTATCAGGGCATAGTCCACCACGCGGCCCCATTGCAGATTGGCGGACTTCACATATTCTTCGAAATATATTTTTTGTTATTATTTCGAAAACATGCAGGTTTCCTCACGATGTTTTCCTTTTATTCCTAAAATTAACAATTTCATTGGTGCTGATTCCGGGGATCGAACTGAGGGGTTGCTCGAGGACATTGAATTAAAGGCAAGCGCCCGGACACTGAGCTATCACGGCTCTCTTTGTGGTTTAAAAACAATTAATTAGAAATATCTACGTACTAAAAAGGAAAAATCGTATTTAAATAAGGCAATGAACACGAATGCATGTCGCATTACATGTAGAACTGGGTCAAGATTAACGACCTTTAACTTGCACAGACCTAACATAGTTATGCATAGTGACATTCACACAGCAATGACCCTTGCGAAAGTAAACAATTCAATGAAATCAAAACAACATTATACATCGCCAGTGCAGGGTGATTAAACTGATTAATACTCGTGTTAATGTTTGCAGAGATAGATGTCAAGTGCGTATCACATAATATAAGACACATAATATAAAGAGAGCTAATCGAGCAATTTATTACCTAGCTAAGAACCACTAAGAAATTTGTTTACAGACAGATAGTCAAGATAAAAATATTGACTGTAGCTTCTCAGTACGTATGCAAATGTTATGTATGTCCATTAAAACAAGAATGAATTTTCAAGATTTAGTAATGTGCATGAAAAAATACTAGGAACAAGCATAAATTAGTTCTACCCTCATCTAGATTGCGAAGAATAAGTTAATCTTTTATGGGACAATTTCGTTTACAAAAAAAATTAAGAAAACGTTCAAAATGAATCTGTTGCTAAATTCAAACAACTTGTAAAGGAACGTTTGTGTATTAAAGGCTTTCAGTGATTATTTGAATAACTATCACACTCTGGAAATTAATTAATCACTCCAGACTTTTTCAGACAGTATTTAATAAATTATGCATATCTTGTTATTGCAAATACTCTAGGTTCTTCTCAGATCAGTGGCTTTTTTCCGAAATGGTTGTAGTGTTTTTTTTTTCAAACAATAACTAAGTGTAATGCTTCTAAATAGAATAAAGATATTTGAATTTGAAATATAGTGACACAAAACATCGCTTTTAAAAAATGGCTACTCTGCCCTTTTTTACCATCGATCCCTAAGTTTATAAAGTCTTAAGCGTGGCAATTAAGCGGTGGTAAAAACGAAACTAGTACTTGAATTTGTTTAGTTTTCACTTAAAATTATGGATCGATGGTGAAAACGGGCATTAAACTATCAAATGATAAATTTTAGTTACCCAAAAGTTAACTAGGTAAGTGTAATCACAAAATCAAAGAAAACAGATAATTATATCACTGATATTTTCCAATAATTGTCATATCCTTTACTATTACGTCGCCGATCATCTACGGTCGTGGTAGATTAACTAATATACATACATATCTCGAACAGAATTATTGCAAGAAATCAAATATCCTCTAGCTGGAAATGGTCACTGCATTTTATTTATTTTCCGAAAACGTCTAACAGGTAACTCTCGTTTCTATAACTAGATCTGCATTGTATTAACACTGCATTATATTATCATTAGAGAGTTAGACTATAGTGTACTAGGAGTTGATAAGATTTTGTATTATAGGTCATACTACAGAGTACTAACATTGATGACATTTGTAGCGTTGGTCAGAGTATAGTGCGTTAGGAGTTTATAAAATCAAACTGCCTCGATATTATGGAGAATCAGATGATAAGAAAAGGCCACAACATATTGCTTACCTAGTCCAGTATAGCAATTGCTCTTTGGCAAAGGTAACATCGGAGGTGTTTCAAATACGCCAAACAAATACCTACTAATGGACTTAAGAGTCGGCAGCTTTTAAGGAAGGCTCTGTTCTTAAGGGTTCATAAATCATATAGTTTAGGAAATATCAATATTAACCACTGAAATTTCTCACCGCCTGCATTTACTCACTGCAAACCCAGATCATTTACTTTATGAGCAGTTAATTTAACGCAATCAAAACACGCACGCAATGAATATAAAGCGCAGCGACGGCGCTACATGGACGGGCTGCATTAATAACTAAAATACACGCGCAAAATAATTCAAGGTTGTATGTACCCTTCACCGGCACACTCGAAGTTTTAAAACCAACTATCACTTACTTACCGCGCGCCTATCTTTAGAATGTTTATATAATTTTCCCTATAAGTTGAGTGACCGTACCGAACAGACCACCCCAATTTCATGACATAACCCTTTTTTATGTAGAAAAAACTGAAAGAAAAGTGTAAATTAATAAATGTCAATGGAAATTAATTTAATATCTTATTTAGGTAGGAATAAATTTTAAACATCATACATCATAGTGTAAGATAACAATGATGTGGTATGAAGAGAAAAATTCTACTAATCGCTTTTTTATTTGGATGAAAAATATATTTTATTGCGATTTCTTATATCGGACTAAACAGATAGCCGCCCTCTTAAATATTTTTATAACTGATGTTTTCGATTTAAGTCCTTAGACAATATTGGTAACGAACTAACAATCCTACTGGTATTATGAATGTCAATGGGTGGCAGTAACCACTTAAATCAACATTTAACCATAATATATAACTGGAACTTTTGGTCTAATTTTAAAAGTTTAATCTTTTAAAATTAGACCAAAAGTTCCAGTTAGACAACAATTACTGAATATAAGAATATTGATTTGCTGAAAGCATTGACCCTGAGAACCTAGTCAACATAGTCGTGACATGGTTATATTGTCATACAATGTTGTGTTCGTGAACTTCATTCTTAAAATCCAAACTCAGTCAATAACACTATTTGCATATAATATGCACGACTTTTAATAAAAAAGGATATGACTTGTACTCGTATCCATGATCTTTTTGTGCAACACGGAACTGAAATGAATATTTAATATTTTTATTAAAGAAAAACGTCTGTGTACGTTTATTACAATAAAGATTTTATCGAAGAATACGAGCTAAGCGGAAAAGCAAAAAATACTGTAGTGATCACTAATATTCATATTGCTTTTGAATAAAAAAGTGGTCGTAATTATGTTTTCAAAATATTTAAACAATATTTATACGATCAATCATTTTTACACTGTTATACCCCACCTGGGTGAAATACAGGAAGATGAGAATTATTAAAAAATATTAAATAATCTTAACTTTTGTTACGTTTAAAAATATGTATCAATTTCTTTTTCAATTCTTTCAGTTATCCCGACGCAAAAGAACAAAGAAAAATCACAAGCCACTGCGTCCGAAGACCAGCCTGATGTAGTCTCGACTGTCATTGGTGACTACGGGCGTTGGCAACTCCTCATGACATTTCTTTTAGCTATGTTTTCATTCCCGTGTACATTCCACATTTACTTGCCAACGTTTACGGTAAGTCTAGCAAAGAATTGTTCTTTCATATTAAACCAAAATATTACAACTCCTGAGAACATACTTGTTTTTTAAACACTGCCCTTATTGTAGGATAACATTATCCGGTGTTGTAAGGATATTTCAAATAACCAAATGTCACATGCTTTAATACTGAATATAACAAAGGAAAAATAACAATGAAACTTAACAACCGAAACGAAATCTTAACGATTAAGCTCTTGTTTAGGTGCTAGCCAAGAGCATAGTTATTATATAAGTTTTTAAACCGGCTAATAAACCAATTTAAAATCCTCAACGTAACCGATAGCAAACATTATTTCGCCTTAGTTTAAAAATAGAACAGTCTAGGTCACAAAACAAGACGGTAATAATATTCAAATTCAAGTTCATAGTAATACGGATTATTTATTTACATGCCTTTTTGTTGCCCGTACAACAGCCTCGTAGATAAAGAGACAAAGAAAAATTTGATTTATTGCGACACACTTGTACTTAATGAATATTAATCCAACTAGATATTCGTTTTTACGACTAGTATTAAAATTATTTTTGATAATAAACTAGTTTTATAATTAATAATGATAACTATATTATTATTAAATAAATCTATTATACGTTAATTATTTCGTTAAGATTTTTATTATTACGAATAAATACATCCCGGGTCTCTTTTGTAATTAAATTATGTCATAGGATCATACTGAAAATAACTAATTCTACATTCCTTATTTTACAGGCTAAATCTACAACATTTTGGTGTCGACTACCTGATAGTCTAGCGGGTCTACCCATCCAAGATTGGATTAATTACAGTCAACCAGTCGACGCGTGTTACGTTCGAGAATTGCCTGATGGCATTACCGCGGAAGGCATCCTGAATCACACGGCACCTGTTCTAGATACGTACCAGAAGTGCCAACAGTGGGACTTCGACCGTTCCGAAATCGGGGATACTATCATATCGGAATGGAACCTGGTTTGCGACAGATCAGGATTGACCAATCTAGCCGAAGTGGTGTTCTTGATTGGCGTCGGAATAGGCGGTGTTGTGGGTGGATGGATTTCTGACAAGTAAGGCGACTTAGCTTTACCACAATAACATAAACGAACCACAAAAACATTCAACATAAATGGACTCATTATCACGCACCTGCTATAGGAAATATTAGTTTAACTTTCCAAATGTATGAGGAAAATTCATATGCGAAAATCCATTGACAATAAACAGTTATGGATTTCACTTCGTTACATATGCTCATGTTACAAATAAATTTAAATATTTAAATCTATATATATAAAAGTAAATATAATTTTTTTATTCAAATTGCCAACCTTGTAATTTCAAGTTAGTGATCCTAATGTGTCTACGAGTGCTCGGCTTTAATTCAATATACTTGAGCGACCTTTGTTCAAATCCCGGTGCCAGAAACAATGAAATTGTTAAGCGCCGACTTATCAAGTCCTCAGCGGCGAATAGATCGTGAGGAAACCTACATAATTTCGAAATAATAACAAAATCGTGGGTGTGCTTATGTACGCACATAAGAAGCTATACTTCGTTAGCGTAAAAAAAATAACTAAAAGTTGTATCCCCTGTGCCACTACTCTTTTTTTGAGGAAAAGACATTTAAATAAATGTTAAAAGGTTGTTATTGGTTTCTATGCTAATGCCGTAAAGTTGGTCGAAGTTCCACATCGCAAAAATTTTACTATCACAATTTTTCCAAAAGTTCCAAAAGAACTATAACTTGAAAAATGTTTCGAAGATATGTGAAGCGTGCCAATCCGCAGTGGGGCTACGTGGTAAATTATGTTTTAATACGCTCTACAGGCAGTTACATTACTTTAATTATATCCTTACGTTAAATCATTAATAACCTTTAATTTTTTTTTACTGCTGCTCTCAATAAGTGGTTAATGTCTACAAATTTTAAATTGTTAACTAAAGAAAGGCCACGCATTAACTGTGATGTTTCACAACTGGGCAAGCTCGTCCGGGGAAGTACAGCTGAAATAAGAGCCCCGTGAAGTGGAACTACACTTTCACATTTCATGTACATGGATGATTGCAATCAGTTAAAATCAGGTGGATTGCCTGCTCGCTTGTCAACTTCACATGAACAGATACATTAATCGTTTCTTACAACTTACAGATTTGGAAGAAAACGCATCCTTATGGGCATGATGATTTGCCAGTGTACCCTCGCCATTGCTTCATTACTCGTGGGGTCTTACATCCAATACGTCATAGTACGCCTAATAATGGGCCTGGTTTCGGTTTCCGTGGTGTATGCCGCATTTGTGCTCTCCGTCGAGCTCGTTGGTGGCAACTGGGTGACGATTGCTGGTGTTTGCAACTTCTTCCCTCTACCTCTGGCCTATGTAATTGTATCGCTGCTGTCCCTACTCCTGCCGAATTGGAGAGATTTGCAACTGGCGGTCTCCCTGCCCGGATGTTTGTTGTTATTGTTATGGTAATTGCAATAGAAAATTATCTCATTAATTTGGTCATATATGTATATTTAATGTTTATATCGTATACATGGCGAAGTCGCTAAGCTATAGAATTCGGCGTCGAGAGTCGTGGGTTCGATTCCCACACGGGATAAGTATTTGTGTGACCCACAAATAAATGTCCTGGGTCTGGGTGTTTGATTCCCCAGGAGGGTTGACGTCAGGCAGACGGCCTGTCGTAAAAGCATAGACAAAACCGCTTACACCATGATTCATATGTGGGCCAACCTTACCTAGGTGGGATAAGGGCAGGAGGATTATGATGATGATCGTATATAACTTAAAAGTATTTACATTATATGATACTGATTGACATGCACGATGAAGTAAATTTACTGCATCGGAGATTAACAAAAAAATTAATAAAGTACTGGTTAACACGTATCACTTAAATATTTAAAAACGATTGAACAAGTCATTGAGAGTTGAATAAATGGCACGTGGCTTACGTGACGATTTTTAGCGACTGACACCTACCGCACGCCTAGTTGATTTTTTTCTAAATGTTACAGATTAAATAATACTTATTGTTAATATTACGTGTACACAATATATTTATAAGGAAATTGTATAAAAAGTGATAATATGATAAATTTCCAGGATCGTGCTGCCGGAATCACCGCGATGGTTAATTAGCAGGGGGCGAATTCAAGAAGCGAAAGAGATAATTGTAAAAGCGGCGAAATTCAACAAACGCGAAGTGCCGGACGATATGGACAAATTGATGATCCTGAGCAAGCCCGACACTGAGGTCGAGCAACCCAGCGTTCTCATGCTGTTCCAAGGAGCCCTCCTGAAGCGCACGTTCTGCCTGTTCCTCGCGTGGTTCTCCATGACAATCGCCTACTACGGCCTATTGTTGAACATCGGCAACTTCAACTTGGGCAACCTGCACGTGACGTCCATCATACTCGCCGTAGTCGAGATACCGGCGATCGCTATGAGCATCCCGATATTGCTGAAAGCCGGCAGGAGGATACCAATTTTCATCAGCATGCTAGCGTGCGGACTGGCATGCGTCGCGAGCGAACTGTTCTCTATATCGTTCGACGACGACTGGATCATGATCGCGTGCCTGATGGTGGGCAAGTTTGCGATTGGTGCGACGAACATGATGATGCCGATATTCACGGCGGAACTATATCCGACTCTGATCAGGAACCTGGGCGTTGGCGCCAGCCAAGTGGCGGCTGGGTTTGCGCTGATATGCATCCCGTATTTGTGGGAGTTGGTGAGTGATTGTATTCCCATAATTATAATAACAACTCGAAACTTCGTTGGATGCAGGCCACTTCAAACCGATCGAAGTGGAAATCCCTAGAGGAGGCCTATGTTCAGCAGTGGACGCCTACAGGCTGAAATGATGATGATGATAAACTATAATGAGAGATTATAGTCCCATAGTTGTAAAATAATACATAATAACTAATGGTTAGCACTAGATTTTGTCGTCCCGTAACTGCTCATGAAAACTGAAACTGATTTAATGGTCAATAACCCTAAACCAACATTTTCCTCTTTGTCCCTTCTTAAATTCAGATGACATAATATACACGTAGAGCAAATCAAATATTGTTTCATAAAGTTACTGACACGGGGCAGTAGCATTTTTAGACAAGTTTTTTTTAATGCGAAAAGTTGTCAAACAAGCAGACGGTTCATCTGATGTTAAGTGAATGCCGCCATGGACATGAACATCAGCTACACCCGAGGATTACAGATGCGTTGACAACCTTTGAAAATTGGGCTCCGGCTACCTCACTCACCAGATGAAACGCGAAAGTATTTGCCATACTTCCACTTTACGCTGGTACTTACCCGGACGGGCCTGCCCATTCGTGCAACAACCGAGCTTGCTGAGGCCCTATCACAAATATTAATAAAGCAAGTATTTATCACTTGGAATAAATACCCATAACAGCGCACATTCCTCGTGTTTTTCTTAGCATACTAAAGAACCAAATCAAATCACCAAAAATAAATCTTATCTTATTTTCAGACCCTTTTGAATGAACATCTGCCGATGGTGACCATAGCAGCATTAAGTGCAGTAGGAGGCGGGATCGTACTGCTTCTACCGGATACGACAACAATTAGCGATAACAAAAAGTAATTATTATTTGTGTTTTTATTTAAAATACGCAATATTCTAATAGGCTATTATCATGATTGTAAAACATAGCTTCAGAATACAACTGATAAAAACTAAAGAAAAATATAATTAGTTGATAAAATAGTAGTAAATAGATATTTCACCTTAACTTATTATGTATATGTACAATATTTAAGTTTTTGACATATTAAAATTTATTCGAAAAATAAATATAAATTGAAGGATGTAAATTGCTTGAATCCTGAGAAATAAAAATAGCAAAATTCCAACAGTATGATTATTTGATTAGCTTGGCGAATTTGTTTAAACTAACTTCGTTTAAATTTTGTACACAAATTAAAGATAAAGAGGTCATAAAAAAGGAGTTTAAATAGAGAAAAATTTTACCAGATCTACCTTTGGATAACTTCGATATTTTTTTTTCAGTATTGTCTTTTTTTGTTTGTAAAAAAAAGTAAAAATGCGATATTTTTTTGCCCTCTCAACATTTGTTTGGTGAATTTATGGTATGTTTTTATTTCTTTACAGAACTAATTTCGACAACTCTGCGCCATGCAATGGGACTTTTACTATTACCGACAGAGGTCACTAGTGAGCGAAACATGACACCGGGAAGCGTAATAAAACAAAAGAGTAACAGATATACAGTGTAAATATTGTACATAAACACATCTTTTGTGACATGAAAGTAATGATCTAATTCCGAATTTTAATACATTGTAAGGTTTATATATGTATAACTTTAGTTCGAAGTAATTATAAGTTTATTGTAGCTTTTAACGTTATTGCCTATATTAGGTAGAAACAAACACTCTTTCAACGTTATTTTTCAACATTTCCAACAAAGTTATTTTAAACATTAAATATTTTACATCGTTTATACAATCTCTTTAGGAGTTTGTATACGCGATTATTATTTAACCTTTTTTATATTTTATGCGAGCAAAGCAAATTTCTGTGATTTTGTAATAAGTTATTAGTTTAAAATTCATTAGATATAATACTTATTAGCGTCGGCTTATAGTTTTATTAAATTTTTTTCTAAATGGCATGCCAATCGTCGAAAGTAAAGTAAGTAATCATCTAAAGTAAGAAAAGTAACGAACGAGTAAAATGAATTTATAACGAGCTGTTAAAATATAATGTCTGTCATTTAAAGAAAACCTATATTGAATGATATATTTTCTGTCTTTCAATAAAAATATTTTGATTTGGTAAACACTTGCTCTTTTTGTGACAGAAAGAGTGTTTTATTCGATTTTACAGAGAAATATGGAAGAAAACGGAATTAACTTTAAATGGCAAATTATACTTTAATATTGGAAGAACTTCATATTACTTCTTAATATGATATTAAAAAGAAATGAAGAAGGTAATATTAAATCATAATACATAGTACTAAATAATATCAGAGTTCAGAAAAATAATATTTTGTAGCAAAGTTAACTTAATAAGTAAAGCTAGTATAAAACAAAAATATGTTATTCTTAAGATTTAATTGCATATTGTATGGTACCTGTTATCTAAGGTTTTGCATGTCTAAGTTTCATTAAGAAGTATGTTATGAATCCAAATAGGCTTATGTACTTATATAAACTTATCATCTAGTATATCAATTTTATAAAGAAACACTAGGAATCATAATAAAAAATGTCCTTAAGATTATTGGTTTTATTTCACTCGTTTATAATAGTTTCCTTTGCGATTGAGATTATTTAATCTTGCGTTTTCTGAACCTAACTTGGTATTGTTGGCCGTTATATAGTAACTCAGTTACCAACAGAATGCAAAATATACAGCAACAAACATTATATCTTCCTTCAATTAGTACGTATTCCTTCAACACATTTTATAAAAAGACACTAAAGAAGACGGCGGAAAATTAAGAAAGGGGCTGTGCCTACCAAGGTATTGTAATGTGTCCATAATTTACATTGAAAAATAAATATTGAGTTTTTGTTTTATCGCATGGTAAACCTCATTTTATTATACCCTATTTTTCAAATATTATTCGAAAATCCTCATTAATATTTCAAGGAAAAAAAATTCAAATCAATGAAAACAAAACTAGTCATGTAAACAAAAATATTTTTTTATGTGACAAAGTGGCAAACGAGCTGGTGGTTCACCTGATGTAAAGTGATAACCGCCGCCCATGGACATTTGCAACACCCTTAGGGTTGCAAATGCGTTGCCACCTTTAAATAAAGAGTGCCCCGGCTACCTCACTCACCAGCCGAAACGCAGAAGTGTTACACATCCTCATTTTAATGGTAAACTATTACTACTAGTATTCCTAGGAATACTAGTAGCATATGTAACAACGTATATACATTAACGTGTGTTATAAGCGACACGGTATCTAGTCAGTGATATTATATACAAATACGATTTAGGTATATATGACACTAGCGCACCCAGTGTCCGATTAAGCAAGCGCAGGGGCAAATTCTTTCAAAGAGCCCTTGATCTGCTATGGGACCTTAAATATAAAGTGGTAAAAAAAAATCAATACTCAGTACGTTTATTCAAATTCAAAATATCTTTTTTCACATATACGCTTGCGCGTTCTTATTAAACCACAAAATTTAACATCAATACGTTAAATTAAAAAATGATTACGTTCATTATTGACCACCGGTTCGGAAAGCACTTTCTGTAAGAAACTCAACAGTCAATCTTTTTTAAAAAGATTAGTGTACAATATAATAGTACAGGTATAAGTCTTATTTTAACCTATGTGGGTATCAACAGTATTAACTCCACACATTGGCGTCGTCAAGATAGTCCGCAATGGCCACGGTTAAATTGATCAGTTGACAGAATATCGACTATGGGATTTTATTATACATGCGCACACTTTGTTGCCCCATGAACAACCTATTTACTTTTCTTAGATTAAACAGTGGCGTAGTTACTTTTCCTTATTTCTAGTATTTAATTTATGTCTGTCACTATTCTAGGTAATAATTAAGATTATGTCTAACATACAAAATATTACAATAAATATATTGAGACGCAACAGTGAGTATAATTAATCTCTTTAAAAAGATATCTGAGTGTATTCTGGCCTGCGATGTTATAGATTTCTCAGACAGCTCTTTTTTGAAGAATAAATATAGATTTTTATATCAGGTACAACCCACAAAAAAAATCCCTACGATAAGATGCTGTGAAAATAACTAAAGTAAACAAGTCTGGCAATGTCGATGTCTAACCTTCGTAATCGTGGAATATTTAATAATAAATAATTTATAAAACTTTGCCTTCTTACACTAGGAAGACTAAAATGTATTATACATTTAGTATTTTGGCAACTTAATACCATATTTTTAATGGTAAACCAGTAGATGATATATAAAAGTGCATCATTCACGTCGTCATAATTTGATAAATTTCTGTCAACCTTAAAGATGAGCAAAGTATCGTCAGCAAACAGTACAACGTCACACAACTCTTAGATACTTTTTGAATTCTATTACTAAGGTAAAAGGCAATGAGATTGAGGGCGCTGCCACGAATGCCATAATGAGTTTGCGAAGAAGGGTTTTGTGGTCTATACAGTCAAAGGCTTTTGAAAGGTCACAAAAGACACCTATTGAATCTTGTGATCTTTTCCAGGCGTTATATATAAATATGTTTGATAAGTGCGATGCCCGCATCTGTTGTCTATCTGCCTTTAGTGAAATCTGTATTCCTCATCGTGAAAAATTTTGTTCACATTCAAATGTACTAAGAGTTGATTTCATATTAGCCATCTATAGGTTACAATTTTGTGGGTAATGTCGTAGATTACTATAGGACCTGCTGCATACGTATTTATAAAACACAATCATTAGATTCATAATTATTTTCATGTTCTTATAGAGCGTATCTTTACAATCGCGACAATAAATGAACACACATATAGAAGATAATTTTTTAAAATTGTATTAAACATTTACATTCTTTAAACATCAATATTTACAGAGTTATAAAATTTTCCAAAACAAAGAATTTTAGAACATCCTTACGTATAAAACTGTAACGTAAAGTTCATTTGTAAAGGTCACAAAGCATATGAATGGGTTGAATGAATTTAAAAGAGACAAAACATACTGTTAGAAGGAGAGGCTAGTAATGCGATACTATGGCAACGAATGAAAAAGTCTCTGAATGTATGAATCAGTCAGTTGTAGTTGTATAGGCTGTTACAAATTTTATTTCTTTTTCACTTAATTAGTTTGTTTGAAGAAAAAAATTAATTGTGGTTTTTTTTAACGTTAATATTTTTTTATAATTATTGCCCACTGGTTCTGCGCCAGATGAAGCTTTAATAGTCTCGGGACTGAAAGCACAAACATCAGTTAATACAAGAAGGAATATGCAGCCTTCAAGATGGTTATGGAAAAAAAAAAAGAAATTTACCTAATTTAACACGTAGTACATAATCACAGTGGTAGGGGCCCGCATTAGTTCGCTGTTTCACGAATGGGCAGGTCCGTCCAGGGAAGAACCACGATGTCACAGAAGACCGGCGTAAAGTAGAAGTAATATGTTTCTGCGTTTCGTCTGGTGAGTGAGGTAGCCTGAGCCCACTTCATCAAAAGATGGCAACGTCTTTGCAACCTTAGTGTTGCAAATGTCCATGGGCGGCGGTTATCACTTACCATCAGGTGAAGCGCCAGCTCGCTTACCATCTTATCACATACAAAATAAATCATGTTGAGAACTTTATTATTGTCTGTTTTTCGAAAAATATTGCTTTGTTAAAGTTTCCTTAGCCACACACAGTTGGAGAGGTAAATAATGGGTCGCTAATAAACAAATCGATTTAATTAACTTCCCTTATAATATGCAGATATGTGAAGATTATCGTTGATTAACATTTATCTTGAAATTTTATTTTATTAAATTGAATCTGAAATCAATAGAAATTAAAAGAATGTAACATCTTTAAAACAGAGGCGGCAGCAATATTCTATTAGCTATTTAAACCAAGAAAGACAATCATTCAAGACAGGCGAACACTAAATTGCCAGCCAACGTGATCAGTCTCAATATGGCAGCATTCCACAAAACGTTTATTATTCACACGCAAGTAGACTTTACGTAACGATTGTGTTGTATGTATTATTTATTAGAGTATAAATACGAGACAACATGTGTTGCATTGTGTTGGAACTAAAGAGCTTTTTGGAACAAGTTCGTGAATGTTTTGACATTAGGTTGTTTTACTTTTAAACTTTGATTTAAGAAACCTTGAAGAAACGAAGTAATAGTTGCTCCCCGAGCATAACTTTAAGTTCTTATTATTTTCGAATAATTCACAGAGTCGCCTGAATTAATCAACGGCCTCATCAGTTTTAAGTGTTAAGTTTTGTCGAACTGAACATTTTATTGGTATAAAAATAACTGCAATACATTGAGGATGAGACAGTATTTAGCTGCAGCGTAAAGCGGCTATCCATAATGATAGAAAGACGGATATACATAAAATATGTATATAAATAATAGCCTATGTCTTATTCTCATGTATAAGCTATATCATTGTAGTTTCATTAAAATCCATTCAGTAGTATTTGCGTGAAAGAGTAACAAACATCCATCCATATATACAAACTTTTGCATTTATAATATTAGAAAGGATATTACCAAAATGAGTGCTCTGTTCGCCCTAACGTTCTCTGCGTTGCATTCAACTTCTGGCAGTCGTGATCGTGCTGCAATCCGACGTTTAATTCATAAATGCGAAACAACCGGGACGATGGTTGATGATATAGTGCCTGTCCGTTAAAGAAGCAATATTATTTAAGAATAATCTATGAGAGTGTGCCGTAGTCAATTCCAAGTCTCAAGGACTTGATCTTTCTGTGAGCTCTTCGATTGACATCAACACAGAGTTCAATTAACTGGAGAACAAAGCCCGACTAAAGACAAACGCTAACGATGGGATTCAACACGATACAAGTGATACAACCCTTACATCGGAACCACCTCGTGGCCATTTTGTCCAAAAATTGCGATATATTTTAATATAACGTTTTTGCTCTTTGGAATAAACTTGTACCAGTATCATATTGACAGGTTGTTTTATGTAAGGTTCACCTAAAGTATTTTGTTAAATTGCGTGAGATTGTTTAACCTTTTTTATAATCAAATAAAAAAGAATATTATAACACAAAATTATTAACGCAGTACAGTCATTGAGAAATCTGATGAAGATCGATAAATTGAAAAGATTCAATTTATCGATATCGATACATATGTACCTATTTATATATATATATATATAGTTTATATATTAAGGGTATAGAGCCACGCATACCCTCGGCTGTTGCACCTAGGCTCGTTTACGATTCAGAGTATTATTACAATAAGTTTCGTTTATATTGAAAATTATGCAAACCCTCGGGTTGATATATTGACTTAACATTGCGTCTGCTCGTTTGGCAACGTTTCACATAAAAAAAAAAAAAAAAATTTAATGAAAATTATATTTGATATATATTGACTTTTGCTTTTGCACCTTTTTCGATTATGATATATAATCGTAATATTGTACATTTGTGCGTATATATATCATATTGCCATTAGGTCAAGGTTGTTTCAATGAAACCAATAAATAATGAAACAAGAGAAGAGTAAAACAATCGCATATTCGCCGCAAAAGGTTGCTGTAGTTCCGTATTATAACACAACCGAGTTAACTGGACCACATCAGGTCACGAACATCAGATTGTGTCATTGTCACTGGATCACCAGTTATAAGGTTGGCATTCGTGGCTTGGTAGATGACAAAATCGCTATGCTAAATGTATTCTAAGTTTACATGATACTCACGCTCCAGCATAAAATAATGCTGAAGCATTCTTCTGCCTCGTGCATGACTGAGGTGAAGTGTGGCAATGACTAGCCACTAAATCTAAGGACAACATCATTTTAAATCTGACTATCGGTATCTTCTCCCAATCTCTAGTAATCCATAGTATTAATTTATCCCTCGGTTCCGGTCAATTCCCACGTACGATTATTACACAAAGTTCTAAATCGTACTAGCCGAAATCATTATCATCCTATATGCATTTTGCCTTTTCGTTCTAAAAGCTCTTGAGGCCTGTGTACATAAGCAACTTTCTTTGCTTATATTAAAAATAATCCATTGCGTACATAGCGTTCCGATGACGGTCCATTCAAGTGCGAGTCAATTTAGTACGCCGAGAGTTCCGTGCCTACCATTTTCTCAGGAAAGTGTGGACCTGTTGAAATTTATACCAGATACTGAGGTATATAGTTTATATTAGAAGTATAAAAATTAAGGTCCTGAGTCAAAAAAATAAAAAGTTATGGGCAAATTTAGATTTACGCGAAAACTGGTAAGTTTGATACTTACCAGTTTGGTACTTACCTTAATTTACCATTACCATTAAAATTTACCTTACCATTAAAATTTACCTTAATTTTGAACTTTTTTTATTAGAATTTTTCTTTATTTGTGTTGTAAGGTCCCGCTTTTTGACAAATTTCGTGATTCTAGGTCAACGGGAACTACTGTATAGGTTCCGATCACAAACCGGTCGACCTCGAATTGTCAATTTTGATTAAAAACAAACTCTTACAGCCCAAGTAAAGGGAAAATTCCGAAAAATTAAAAAAAATTGAAATTAATGTAAATTTTGATACATAAAAATATAAGTACCATTGTATAATATTCGCGTAGAAACAAAAAATCAAAATGTATCCGTTTTATTTTAGACTAGCTTTTTGCCCGCGGCTCCGCCCGCATGTACTACATTTTATAACGTTCTTAAAAAGTACCTACGGAACCCTTCGGCGCGAGTCCGATTCGCACTGAGCCGATTTTTTTTAACTTTATGTAAACTTATAATCATCATCATTTTATAGACTATAATATATAGTATAATCTACAGTTTCATCCAATTCAACTGAAGCTATTATATGCGTTGTGTGTTCAATGTGGTTCTTTAAGTTGATATAACTTTTTTATTTATGAACCGATTTAAATAAAACTAACACTAAATACATGAAGCTTACTACAATTCAATAATGAAAGTTGTACCCAAATCGTTAATCCGTTTCAGAGATTAGGGCCCTCAAACGCACAGACAAACGGACAAAAATTTTAACAACCTTGTTTTGAGTTATACAGTGTTGATAAAGGCCCACAATAAATTTTTTTCTTAATTATCTCCCATCTAAAGACAATTTGTTACATATTTATCATATTTTATGTATATAGATAGATTTGCGCCAGTATGAACATGCATCACATGTTAGATCCCAGCTTAAGTATTAAGTCATAGTATCACAATTTTTATTTTCTATCTTACAAGGCCATCTTTGTCTTCATATTTAAGGGACAAATTTCAATATCACATCTTAACGTAAGATAATATCTTCTCTCCTCGCTCTTCCAATAATAATAAGATTATCATCCCTCCAAAATTTACCGACTTATTGAGTAACTCCTATACAGTCAAGGCTACATCATTATTTTGGTATTTGTTGCCCAACGACATAACACAAGCACATAGGAAGCGATATTTTAAGACGTGAGCATTTTTTATAATCCACAAACGTCACGTAAAAACGTTAATCTTATTTTTTCGTTATTATTACTTTTTATATTCGCTACTACGTCAGCATATTTGTAAGATTATATGTATGTACATATTTATGCATATGTTATTTGTATATATTTATAACGTACGTAAAAGTTTATCACTGAAAGCATGATATTCTTAATTAAATGATTACACCTGCATAAAGAACTTACTACAATACACGTCGAATTACCATTTAATGCCTTAAGGCATTAAGTCCGTTTATGTTCTAGAATTTTTATTAAAATCTAAGAAAGATTGAATAAATCAATTATTCAATTTGGCCTTTCATAGATTTCTCAGCGGTAGCTGTGTAGTAAGCAACACAGCAACAAAAAAAAATAGGAAACATTGGCTGAATATGTTAGAATCATCATAGCAACTACATTACTTCAACTCTTAACATCATTATCATTAGTTAGTAAAACTTTTTGCAAAATCTTTACATTTCGTGATTTTGATCACTGATGACTTAACGATAACCTTCTTCCTTTTTATAGGAGTAATTTGACAGGACGTATTCGTATATTTTATGCTAATATCCTTGAATCAGAAACGAATTTGCACATATTCATACGATTAATTGAAGAATAATTACATAAATTTTAAGGGTTTAATAGGGAGAAATCTTCGACGTTGAAATTGAAATAAGTACGTGTCTCAGTTTTTTTTAACTTTTAGCATCGATAATATTGCAATACATACACCATTTCAGTATATGTTTAAACTTCCGCGTCAACGTTTATTTTTTCATCAGAGATCGAGAAAGTTATATTAATTAAAAATAGAAGCAAACAGTAAGTTAAAGCGTTGTAAATACATTGTTGTTTATACATGTTTTATAAATGCAACCTATTTATTTAATTACATTTTCCGTAGATTCCGTTGTTTTTCTTTCTTATTAATTGTATATTGAAATCTACGTTAATAATCTTTTGATAGGGAATTTTATTTAAAATAAAGTTACGATTACTTTCAAATTTATATACATACACATAGAGAGTCACTTTTTTCACCCAGAGGGAAAGATGTATCCATTTTACATGTGAATTAATAATTTCTCTGAGAGAGTCTTCATTCATGGAGTCTACCCACGAATCAAAATTACCAAAACATCCCCTTATTAACTTTTCTTGCAACATTCACTACCACTTTACAGCTTTTCTTTCTCCGTTTTTTTTTTTTCATTACTTGTTCACCTTGAAACCAATAGTAATTCTGAAAAACCTAATAACATTATTGGACCTTAAAATATTTTTAATTACCTTTATAGGTAATAATCATGTTATATCTGTGTAAAGGTAGATAGATATATTGTTAAATATTAATACATTGTATGATTGTATGAGTCGTGCGAAAGCATTTAACTCAAAACATCCCCTCTGCGAAGCGTTAAAGAGTATAAATAAAATTAAGTTTTTTTTTAAATAATTTTATTCGAACGTCGAATTTATGATTTGAAATCATGAAACTTTTTAATTTGGATCAGTCAATAAAAACCTAAATACATCAGCTTCTAAAAGCAATCTTAGCTCAAATTCAACCCTAATTTTTAATATTTGTATTCACTAAATGAGATATCATCATACTGAATGAATTGTGTACTCAATTGTTTGCCTAAACGCCAAATATACAAAGCCTAAATAAAAATTTCGCGACCCTGTGTAAAGTTTTACCACACATGTGTATAAACAGTATTCATATTTTGTATCCAACGGAATGCACCGTTCAGGGAAGAACAGAATAAAAATTTAACAAATATATCTAATAACAGAGCAGGACAATGACACCGTCGTCTAGGGCTTCACATTCCCTTAGTTGTCATTACAAAATGTCGGTAACGGTGGCGCGACCGAAGCGGCGTCACCCGCGACGTGGGTCGAATGAATAAAATGCTAATGTACGTACTTACCTTCCAAACAATTTTATATAAAATATATAATTCACATTTTATGTGTACATATTGTAATGGCTGAAAATAAAGTATAGTTTAGGACTAATCATAGACAATAGATGCTACAGGAATGAAATAAGACCATAGTTAAGTAAATATATCTACATATAAGTGTATTGAAAACGCGAAGACAATATTTTCAAGAAAAAAATTATATGATGAAATAGAAGAAATACAAGTAGAGAACGGACTTCGCTTTCATTGAATATCACTTTTATACGCGCGTGCTTATTAGTGACTAGCATTAATTAACGGGTGACTGACTTAATGATTGGCTACATTATTCCTAGCATCGTAATACCAATGTTATCATTTGTTGCATCTAAAGAACCGTATTAAGTCACTTTTTCTGCGCTTCAAACGTATATTTATAACTATTAACCTCACGGATGACGTAATAATTAAAGTGAACACTCTCCAATAGCCTTTACGGAGTGGATTGTGGGGTTCGATCCCCGTACGAGTCAAAATTCTGTGTGGCTAATAAATATGTTGTTACTCCGAGTCCGAAAGTCCTCCCACAGCACAACTCTTATTATGTAGCGAGAAATCTCTTTAAAAAATATACAAATCAAATAATTTAATACGATACCATATCGCCCCCTGTTGTGAGGATGAGTCATTGAACTTGTATATACTTCCTCCTGACACAAATACATTAAGCGGCAAATTTTAAATAGTATGAATATGACCCCGAAACATGTCCTATTGTGACGGCAAATAGAGTATGCGTCGTGTCGAATCAGAAGCGGCTCATTGGAAAAGGCGATACGGGACAGTTAACGGAGCATCCGTTTCTCGCTTAACCACTGTCCCGGCTCAATACAGTTATTATTGTCAAAAATATCTAAATAGTGCTTTAGTAATCTTCCGGTTGAGTGTGGCAACCGCCTCCACGCATGATTCGTATTACGGGGATTGCGATAAACAAAATTTCGAAACGCATTCGTCTTGCAAATACACTGGGATAAGCAGGTCGAACTTTATACATCAGCCACTACACCCGTGCCAGGTTATAGTTTAGTTGAAATACTGGCAAATTCTAAATTTACCGTTATAAATTTATAACAACTTTAAAAAAATGAATAGAAAGCAATGTCAGGATTTGCAAAAACGAAAGGCTCTTGATTTGTTTTTCAAAAATCAGTCGTGTAACAACGCAAATACATAGCGACACGTACGTTGAAATCAATGAATCTACATTTTAAAGTTTACCATTTACACATGAAAATACAGTGCAGGAATAGTCTCCAATTATGCAACGTCACAAGCTAAACGCTGCGCGGGGAATGAACTATTATGGCTACGCTAACTCTCACTCGTTTGTGTTTTGATGCTGTCGATACACTTTCCTGTATGCCTGCGTGACCAGACTACTGCGCACGCGTTGCTTAAAAAATCGCTGATGTAACGCCCCGTCTTGTTATCGCACTAAGAAGAGAGGAAGAAAACGGAAAATCTAAATGACAGTGTAGCAAATGAATACACCATTGAAATAAATAGAACACCCCTCAATATAAACGGCGATTGCTTGCTAAATACTCTCATGTGATCACCCTCGTTTTTTCATAAAACTTCTACAAAAAAGAATATTATATTCGTTAACTGCATAGAAATATCAATAAAACGAGAATTAAGATAATAACAAGCTCTAAACGATGGCTATAAAATATTTCGAACCATCCATTTAGCCCGTTTGACGTAAAAAGTAACGATCTCGACTCTTACCACACTTGACACATGCACGTCGTGAGCATTTCGATTGAATTACAAATAGGAAAAGAACAATGCCCAAGTTGTATACTATCACAAGTTGTATTGCATCACACCTTTTATATGCACACATCTGAAGAGTCCTCCAGATCGACAATGACTAGTTCGAATACAATTCAAAGCCTCTGGCACTCGTACAATTGCTTAGATATGCATCTGTTGTTGATAGAACTTTGATACGACACTCATATCAATGAAAACACACATGTATACCCAACTTTTTTAAACGTAATAATTAAAACCTGTTTAAAAAAAACCTTTTTCTATTCTTAAAACTTGAAAAGTTTAACGGGGTAATACAACGCAATCATATTTTGAAATTTAAATGTTGGGTACGAAATTATATCGCTTAAACTCTAATCCATGATAAGTTCACAACAGTTTTCAGTGGAGAAATGGTGGCTAGAAGTGGTGGTATGTGTAACCTGAAATTTGAAAAACAATTGGAAAAATCGCACGGCTATTAGATATTACTTAAACACAACTTAAAGAAAAATGGACATAAACTTAAAAACTGATATAAACCGTTAAACGTTGGCACAAAATGTGACAAGCCGCCGTTGAATTTTAAAAAGAATTTTTATAATTAATTGGATCGTTTAGCGGTATCATCGCGTCCAGTGCAACCAATTTGCGTAGTGATGCATTTCATTAGTTTCGTATGAGGTTGAGTGCGCGTTCGTAGTCGGTCACCTTGCAATAAGGTATGGTGGTCGCGTCGGGAGCAGTGCGAGAGTGGGCGACCTCATATAGCCGGCGCGGGAGGCGTTTCCTTTATTTGTTGGTTGTACGCCGCGTGACTGTGTCGTTCTACAGGACATCATGCGGACATTACTGGTGAGTATCAGTGATACACGGAACTGGCAGTGCAACGTGTCATCCTTATTTAAACTAAAATTTTAACTTCGTATCATTTTGATTTCTAAACAATAACACCTTGGTTTAGCTTTTGTACCTCAGTGTTTAATTTCATTTCAATTTTTTTGTGTTTATTAATTATTTTACGAAGCCCATACTAATCAATCAGCCAATTGTATACAGTGTGTATAAAAAAGTCGCAAGAATTTTTTACCCTACTGTTTTTTAATATTTCCGCTGCGCCATACTAAATTGAAGTCGATAAAAGAAAACTGTATCAGATTCGCAGCGTGTGTCCGCTCATAAACTACAATGCATTAACAGCTCCGATATTATGTTGCCGGCATTCAGATAAGGTATTGATTTCGCTTAGCAGCCTTGAATGTAACTATCGAGAGGGCGGCCGCGGCTGCGTGTCTAACCTTTCGATTCGGAAAAATGAATCTGACATATAACAGGAGTCTAACGCGTTCACTTGTTGTAGACATACCCCGCATTCGAACTAAGAGGTTCGCCTCTTAACTCATAAAGTCAAAGGTGTGGAACAATCTGTCTGCGTCCTACTTTCTGTTTATTACAAAGTTATTTTTGAGTTATTAAAGGCTTTTATTGAGTTTAACACTAAAGACTCAGGTGGGATGGTAGCGTTAGAACATCAAGAGCTATCGTGGTACCTGTGATAAAGAAAATTAAACACTAAACATTCGAAATGCGTGGCGCCCTTATTGTTTCTCGGCGCGTAACGAATTTTCAACTAGCGGTATTCACCGAATAGTTGTTAAAATAAAAACTCGCTATGTCGTAAAAACACGCAGCGCCCGCGGCGGGCAAATTCTTCAACTTGCCCGCGTTACTACACTCGCTCAATGTTATTACAAACCCGCTAGAATTAGATACGAAACACTGATACGCGTAAATTTCAACAAACGATCGGACATACGCAATGTCGAGACGAAAAAATCGAGAATAATATCCGCCGCACCCGCTTCTCTACGCGGCCCCGTACATGGATTATCGGTAAAGAAACCCATTGAATTTGAGCAACAATAAGGCGCTTTAAAGTGTTGTGATAACCAACCTTTATCGGCGGAAAGGTTAACATCATTATTTTTTGCGAGAGATCGTAGCCGATGTAGGAAACAAAAAGGTATTGGCAATAAGGAGATCCTTAATTTTTTCTATATGTATTAGCATAGTTGAGTTTCAATTAGGAAATTTTATTTAAAAAAAATGTGTGGGTTCAGGTTTAAGAGGACCAACATAAAATTATTGCCTACGACAAATTTGTATCAGCATAAGGAGTTAAATGCCTTAGAAAAGACTTCAACGCACGACATCCGCATTCCACTGACACGAACTGTACTTAAACTTTTATAAAGCGTTGTCTATTAAATAATTCAAGTGGAGTAGTAAGATGCTTTAGAGTGCTAATTTCTAATGTATTTTAGGAATTCTGTTTAGTATCCTATATTTTTACAGTTGTAAACATATTCTGTGCGTCGCAGCCCAGTAATATTAATAAAAAAATGTTTGGCATATAAAAATCTCCCTAGAGTGCCAGTATGTTTCTATTATATTTAAATATTTTTGTGGATATTTTAGACTACTTATACATATTTTAAATGTTGACGAGTTGATGATGAATAGCAAAGGTAATAATAAACTTAGCGATCATTTTGTATTGTAGACATTGGTTTGATTTTTTAAACTTAAATTTTTTTAAATACTTTATACAAGAGTGACTTTAACAATGGGCCGAAGGAGTTTAACTTCCCTTTTGAGAAACTAATTCGTTAACTTTTTTTCTCTCACACCTCACTAGTTGTCAATAGAACTAGCTGTCTCTCTAATCCGCTCAGGGATATTAGAGATGGAAGCTTGTACATCTCGTATCATAAAATACAAGTTTCGGATATGACATCTAACCTTTTGCCCGCAATATCTCATCCAAGACAAAGCATTACGGAACGCAATTGGCACTTTGGAGTTCTTATTGTCATTCCTTGGCTCAAACCCGTTCAGTGGCTGTCGCATAATTTCCACGCCGTTGCGAAATTCGGAACGCTTTCAGCTCAATGTTAATGTCCCTAACTACATGTCTGAATTATACAACTCTTTGTTAGTTTCTCACTCGACCGCTTACCATTTGACTTTATGTAAACATTTACGCGTTGTGCATGTTAATATTTCGGTTATGTTGAACATCCGCAGGCAGTCCGCCGTTTTTGTTGATTGCCGGAACCAATTAATCGATCCACTGTTCGGATTTTCATACGCCTCTGTAACTGCTTTCCTGTACATAAGCGATTTTAATTATCGTTCATCGATTACGGCACCTTTAATGAATTGCTGATTGGTGGCTTTCGATATTAAATGAGTTGATCGCAATTAAATATCTGCTGAGTTGAAATCGAATCATAATTCTACATTCAAATCTAGTCAGTTATATCTTCAAACTAGCTTGAAGCATCTCCAACATAAAAAAATCGAATATACTTCTATATAGATCAAAAGGTGAGAAACTATTCGCGTTGAAGGAAATGAAAGGAGCATTTTACAACATTAATACATTCCGGAATCACACATTGCAACGCACGTTGAACATTGATAAAAGCGCAGCTTACTCAGATCTAAAGATTTGTCACCTTGACTGGCGGAAGTCTGAGCTACCCGGGCGGCCTTACCACTTTCTGAACAAGGCTGCACCCGCCCTAGCCTACAGAAGCTTTACATTCCTACTGCTACTCTTGGAGCAATAAGCAATAATAACGAAAATATCACGAACTCTTAATTACACAAGTTATATTCAAGTTCTTTCGACATGTCCAAAATAAGCTTGCACTGCCATCAAGTGATATTTACATAATATTTATGAATAGATTAGTGAATTGACTAAAGGAAACGCGAGTAATACATACCCAATACCTAGTTATGCAGTTTGTATCTTGACCCAGATAAAAGACTACTTACATATAAATATTCTAGTTGCATTACATTCACATAATTAAAGGTCACGTTTGTTGATCTATCTATATAATTATACGTTTATGAGTGAGCGTATTTCATAATATTGTTAATGTGTGCGTGCACGATCACAATTAATAAATCAACTTAGTTTAAGATCTTTTCCGCATTTCAGTTTATATTTATACCTTGACGATTTAGCAAACAATAATATTATAAAAGCGGTTATTCGTTAGACTATTTCATATCTGCCAGATCTGCACAAAACATGCATGTTGTTTAAGCTAAATCTTATCGGGCTCTTTCGCGACTGGTACGCGATCCGCAGTAATTAATGTTGTGCATCAAAACTGTCTTATCCGATAAAAAATAATGAACTGTTATTATTTTCTTTGAAATCATGATCTCGTAATTCTCTCAGGTCCGTGAGCAACTTATGGTCAAAAGCACACGTAGTTTTTGCAAAACCTTGCAAAGCCAAAACAAGATCCAATTAATGCATAATTGAGAAAAACATTGATAAGGAAACATTGAGATACTCATAATTTCACGAAAAGTTTACTAGTAAGCCGAATTTATGGCATCATACTCGTAAATGTTTTGTAAATGCAATCTTTACTTCCGTTTAGCTATTGAATAATACCAATTTTAACTTTTTGATTAATAAACAGATATCATTCCCGAAAGTCAAATGAAAAAGTGAATATAATTATATCATGCACGAAATTTTTTTTCCTTCCAAGTCTTAACAAATACTTTGATCCGTTAAAAGTTACTGATTTATGGCATGATCATTCTTGCTAGACTATTTGATTTCTTTCAATTAACTCTCCTGTTGAGCTTCTTAATAGATATAGGTACCTAAGACTTACTGCAATCACTTACACTCGTTCGTTCGTTGATTGTTCAGTTCTGTACCTGATGAACTTTTATCAGTGCATTGATTGTTTTCGAGTATCAGTTCGACCTTTCCACATTTCTTACAAAGGATTCCTTCCTTTGTAAGAAAAGTGGAAACTTGGAATTTTGGAAAATAAAAAAACCATCTGGACTCGAATCGGGGTGCTCTGATTTGGGGACCGTCCGATTTCCCATCTGAGCTATTATTACATTGTAGGCGGTTAAATTTACCTTTGTATTCTAATGATTTTTAGCAGTTTTCCATTACCTGAAAACACTAAGGAACTAAATCCTAGCTAATACTATTTAATACTCAAATCTTAGCCAATACTAAAATAATATTCTGCATTGAACATCAGGGTTCAATGCAAAATAAATAATGTTTAAGTAAATAAGAAGTTTAAAATATAAAAATCAAAATGAGAATGCATAAAAACTATTTAAATATTGTTATATCATTTTATAATCCAGAAATAAGTTGAATGTTATGTCTATCCGTTTGGAATACAGAAGGTGATATGTATACAAATCAGTACTTCTAAAATTGCCACGATTACTTCCTTTATTTTTTATTATTTTACAAAATGGTGGGTTTTTCAAAAAGGTAATAAAATTACTATTTTTACGAATTATTTCATTGTGAAGATTCAGCTAATAAACTGAAGTTCGCTTTTAAATAACATAGTTCTCGTTTCAACACAAAATATTGTTAAATATAAATATAATTTGAATTAACCTTACATTGGAGGACATTTCCAAAGCTTAAGTACCTAATAAAATTATCCGCTAACGATACAGGTCACGTCATGTAGTAATAATGCTTTTAAAACATAATAAATTTAACCGTCAAACTAGAACACAATGTACTCCGCACGGCCGCAAATCCAGTTAGTCAAGTGTCGGGCCAGAATGACTCCGAATCGACAAGGTTCAGCAATTGAAAGTATGCAAAACTCATTCATTGCGTGGCAAAGTATTGCGCTAATAAACACGTAGATTTTTGCATTTTAATTATTCTTCTAGCGTGGCTGCTGTTTAAATTTGTTCTAAGAAAACCCAGAGTTTATAACGTCAGTACGTAGAGAAACGATACATGTATATGTACACTTAATCGTTAAAAATATAAATGACTAGTGTTAATCTCAAAAACTTTATTAACTCAAACTTAATAATTTTACAGTAATGACAAAACTTGTAGAGCTAATAATAAGACGGCTGAAAAGCTGAAGTCCGAAACTAGTCGGTACATACACCGGGTTTACGTGAGTTTAGCCGTCTTATTATTACGTTAATAATGTCTCACGAAAGTTTTAATAAACTTGTAGAGTGAGCCTAATTTAAAACATTACGAAAAGTAAATCATAAGAAGTATGACTCTCTCAAACATTACTAAAATATTTTTATAACATATTGCTTATTTCAGGTATGCATGCTGTGCGTAGTCACAGCCTACGCCCAATTTGGATTCACCTACACCTCCAAGGCTCCAAATTCCCGGAGCGATACCGCTAGGTGGCCCCAGGCAGGGAGGTTTTAGACAAGGGAGACTCCAGGCGGCTGGACCACTTCCCGGCGCAGTCAACAGAATCAGAAGACCTGGATTAGCCAGGCCATCTTTCAAATCCGTAGACGCCGCGCCGAGACCAAGTCTACAATCGCTTGAAGAAACTGCTAAACCCGTCACAGAGGAGCCAGAAGACGAAGTAGATATTAATACACCCACAGCTTTCATACCAAATGCTTTTTCAACGGCCGAGCCGCAAAACGATTATTATGACATCACAACTACATCGCAGCCAAAACCTCCGATCGTCTACAATCCTACACCGTTTACGCAAACTACGCCCACACCGCCGAGACCGGAACCCATAAGACCAACACAATACAGGCCACTAGTTTCACCGCAGTCTTTCGCTCCCCAAAGAAACGAGGCTCCTTTAAGGCCGCAACCAGCACGTCTGCAACCCTTATCCAGCAGACCACAGAGGCCAGCATTCCGCCCCGAGCCCAAACCTTTTATCGATGAAGAAGAAGAAGTGCCGATTCAACCCGTAAGGCAATATTCCCGCCCACAAGAACCGATTAATCGTGCCCCCGTGAAGAGCGTACCACAGAAGTATCAACCATCAAACTCTAGGGAGAAGAAACCAGTTGCACAAATCATAAGGAAATTCAGAGAAGAAAACGAGGACGGAAGCATCACCTGGGGCTTTGAGAACGATGACGGTTCGTTCAAGGAGGAGACAATCGGCATTGACTGCGTAACTCGGGGCAAATACGGCTACGTCGATCCAGACGGCTTGAAGCGTGAATATAATTATGAGACTGGTATCCCCTGCGATAAAGCGAATGAAGATAAGGAACAGAAGGGTTTCATTGATTATCAAGAAAATAAGGCCGTATTGCCCAACGGCATTACAATTGATCTCGCAGCTATGGGCAAAAAATCTAAGAGGCCATTCAGATCACCTAGCATTCATTAGGTTATAAGTATGTTACAATATTTATTTTAGGAACAATCTATTAATAAGTAATATTTTCGTTTCTTGTCATTATGTTATGTTAAACAACTGAGTTGTTTTGACTGGTGTATGACCATCTGCCTCAGCTAAGAAATAAAACGAAAATATAATAATCATTAAAAATATAAAAGAGAACTATTTTTCTTTCCCGAAACATACTATTGGTATAGTAAATGATACGTTCAATGAAGTCTTCATTATACAAGAAATAAACTTTGCTGACGTCTATCACAACTGGAAATCATCTAAATACGTGACACAGATCTGTTGTAACAATCGGGACATTGATGTACTATTTTATTTTTTGGGTTATCTATCTGTTCATACATGTTTCTGATATATGTACATCAACATACAATATTGGTTGACTAATGAACTAGGTATGGGTTAAAATTTGAAAATAAAACAATTGTCAATGTTTTAAGCGACATTCGATATTTATTTTAGTTTAACGTCTTCATATCGATTTCGATATATATTTTTGCAGCTTTTGATTTATATTTAATGTACTAGATTCTCTTTAGATGCTTCTAATTAAATAAGTCGATTAGCCTCTCCTTAACAGATAAGTTGATACCTTTACATTTTACAATAAATTATGAGCACTTGCCTCCAGTTTTTACAGAAGTCTCCGTTAAATACCTTATTTGCCTAGCATCTTTATTGCTTCAACAGTGAACGTGCCCGCCGGACAATTGGCTTGACAATTCATTGGCTTCCGTGGGTGCATTATAGCACAAAAACAGTGTAGTATTAAGAATAATTCTTTTAAACATTACTTACTACATTTATATGATTTTTACCACCAATAAAAACGTTAATTTTAAGTGCTGACTTATCATATGCTCAGTGGAGAAGGAAAATGTCGTGTGGAACCTGCATATTTTCGAAATAATAACTATTATAAAAAATTTATATTTCGAAAATATGTGAAGTCCGCCAATGGGGTCGCGTGGTGGACTTTTTACGGTTTCGTTTTACCCAAAGGGTAAAACCGTCCGTCTGTCCGTCTGTCACCAGGCTGTATCTCATGAACCGTGATAGTATGGCAGTTAAAATTTTCACAGATTTTTTGACAGTTGAAATTTTCTGTTGCCGCTATAACAATACTAAAAACAGAATAAAAAAAATAAATGGGGCTCCCGTACAATAGACATGATTTTTTTGCGGATTTTAATAGATATTGGTACGGAACACTGTGTTCAGTTGTGCAGGTGCTAAGCTATCGGTTTCGGCGACGAGTGTCGTTGGTTCGATTCCCACACGGGACAAGCATTTGTGTGATCCAAAGATAATTGTTTCGGATCTGGATGTTTGTTTTCCAAGGAGAATTAACATCAGACAGATTCACATGTTGTGACGCTCCCACCTAAGAGGAATAAGGGCAGGAGGATGATGACGATGAATTATACAAAAATTACGATATAGTAATTTTTGTATAATTCATCGTCATATACCGGTATTTTTTATTATTACTGATACTGTTTAAGAATATCGATACGATAAATATTGTTACCTTTTTTTCACTTACCATCATTATGAATCTTTTTGAGGAAACCGGAACCTACATAATCCTAGTCATATTCCGGTACCTCCTTTACCTCTCATCCTTTATTGACAATTTTCGGACATAAACATTACGAGGTATATAAGGAAAATCTCATGTTGAATTTGTAATTGTTTGTGGATTGTCATGACCAAAAACTAATTTCTTATTTTAGCCAGTCTAGACCTCGGAAACTTCAGAGTGTCACCAAGGGCCCAACGCGATGGGGTATTTTTTTTTTTTGTTCTCGAGTATGCACAGCGACGGGAGCGTTAAAATGTTTAAGGGCTTAAAAGGTGCCGTAGTCCCTCACGTGGACCTAAGCCATAGATATCCCGTATCGCTTGCTTACACAATACAAATATTATGTTTAAACCGGATGCGGAACCCCAAAGTAAAAAACCGTACAATGTAATGCTGTGAAAAGCACAATAAACGAATATAGCTATTGCTTCGTTTACTAGCTGCCTGATCTTGCGTATGCAAAGACGGCAGTGCTCAACTTCCTTGCAATGTTTTCTGTATGAAATCGCCATTGCAACTTGGATTCAATGCTTATTCCAAGTAAAGTGTGTTGTTGAATCCTGAAAGGGTAGGATTTTCTTATCAAGATTACGGGCTTACGAGATAATACGCTTGAGATATACCTGCAACATTCTGTACCCGGCCTCAAAGGTACGAGTATCGCCGTATACCCGGTGCTAAAACCCAGTATAAAAATACCTACAGGTATTAGGTATGTTCAGGCCTCCTTTTGTAGACTCGATCGAATCAAACGAATAGAACCTTTGGAACATTTAGATGTTTTTTTAATAAGCGCTGTCTTTACTAACGTAAAGAACCCTATTACCAAAAACAGTAATTCAAAATAAAATATTACTTTTTAAACTTATTACGCAATTATTTATCTACCTAATTGTCATAGAGATAAAGAATAAATTTATCTCAAGGAATTATTTGGTATAAAATGCCACAGGCGGTCGAGCGTGAACGTTATGAAACACCGCCACCGTCTGGTCCGGAACGGGCCTCTGCCGTACATACCCGGTCTGCGTACTGGTACATACATACTGGGTATTTTTACCTGTACCAGTATATACGCCTCGAGACAATCAATTTCCTAACAAATATTGTATGATCTGCACAGTAAAATGTCTTGAAAAGGTCAGAGAAAACACAGAAGGTTTCATAAGACTGCAGGATGTCCGAACCTAATTCTTTTTTTTTTTTTTTATGCGAAAAGTTGTCAAACGAGCAGACGGTTCACCTGATGTTAAGTGAATACCGCCGCCCATGGACATCTGCCACACCCGAGGATTACAGAGGCTTTGACAACCTTTTGAAAATTGGGCTCCGGCTACCTCACTCACCAGGCGAAACGCGAAAGTATTTGTCATACTTTCACTTTACGCCGGTCTTCTGTGAGGTCGTGGTACTTACCCGGACGGGCCTGCCCATTCGTGCAACAGCCGAGGCTGCTGCGTGGCCCTACCACCGTAAAAAATTCTATTCCTCTGTCAGTTCTAGATCTAGCTTTATCAACTCCAAATTGGTGGCGGTTAGAAATTTTTATTTAATAAATGAACTATCATCAGTTCCACCATTATTTTCTCAAATACTTTGCTTAAGGCTGGGAAGACAGAGATGGCACAGTAATGAGCGACATTTTCTCTTCAGCGTAATTTATAAACTGGCATAACTTTGGTATATTTCATAAACAATGGAATTATGCAATAAACAAAATATGTATCACGTATTTCGGCTAATACGCAATAATGATTATTGTAGAAAATGAAAACTCTATAAATAAAACAAAAATTAATTTCGTAACTACCTAGAAAGCATGTTTAGAACCTGGTAGACTAAAAGTTAGTCTTCAAAAACAGAACTGATTCATACTACACAACTCTGTAATCTTCAATTTTGTCCTCCACAACATGCCTCGAAGAATGAAAAAAGCTTGCGGCATATCTATTGACAATTTCTTAATTTATCAACAGGGTTGTAAAACCCTAAATATCCAGTTTTAAATATTGTTTCTAAGCCCTTTCGGAGTCCTATACTTTTTAAGGCGTTTACAATAAAAATATTTACACTGTCTAACTTTTGTCAGAACATAACGCCAAGTAACTTTGATATCTTTGATAGGTCAAGCATTATATATTCGCTGTTGGACGAATCGTCAGGTCCGTCCAGGGAAGCAAGATGACCTCACAGAAGACCGGAGTGAAGTAGATATATAGATTGATGTAACCGGGGCCTACTTTACCCAAAAGGTGGCAACGCATCTGCAACCCCTTAGGCATATGTCCATGGGCGGCGGTTATCTTTTAAAGTGAAACACCAGCCCGCTTGCCACTTTCTCACATAAACAAACAAGCAACCAACATTTTCTACAGGCAATCAATGTCTTCAACTAAAATCTCCATACAATAGCTTGATAAACGTGTTAAATCGAAGGAGAAATCTCCTCCTGGATGTAATCACTTTATCCTAATCTATGATAAAGCATCTGCTTTACAATGGTAATTTTTTTTTTTATGGAGAAAAGGGGCAAACGAGCAGGAGGCTCACCAGATGGTAAGTGATTACCGCCGCCCATGAACACCTGCAACACCCGAGGGCTAAAAAATGCGTTGCCGGCCTTTAAAATATCTTGCGTGATCTGTTCAACAATTCTTGTCCCAAAGTTTTGTCCCTATATATTATTGCAATCCCTATACCAAGCAGAGACCTCGCCCACAATTCGCCAACACTAACATCCTGTTTTCAAAGAATACAATGGGTTTAAGGAAAACAAAATGTTGTCTGGATAGTTATTTACGTTCACGCTGAACTGTTGACTGGGTTTTCCGATAGATTATCGATCATCACCACATTAACATTACTTATATTCATTCATATCAATTGTACATAATTAAAAATCAGGATATATCAATGGTTATAGAACTTTTGGAGGGAATGAATCTAGCACAGGGTGACCCCCTTTCCCGTTTATTATATAATTGTTGCCACAGCAATATTTGCAAAAAAAAATAAGAAACATATATAAAATCGCGTGTCACAATGTTAGTTACCTTACTCCTCCGAAACGGCTATACTGATTTTTACCAAATTATATTATGCAAAATATGCATATTCAGTAGGTCTGAGAATCGGCTACTATCTTTTTTTCATACCCCTAACAGATAAGGGTTGTTCACCCTTAACATTTTTTTAAATTTTTGGACAAATTTTTTTGTTTTTATTTTTTTATGATACAGCATACAATAATACATACAACCCTAAATTTTCACCACTCTACGCAGACGTAGTCGCGGGCAGCAGCTAGTATCTTTATATATCCCAGTATACTGACGAATTCGTGCTATACTATATTTGTTAGAGCACCTGTTGGTGCTAAGTACTTTTTGCTATTCCCCAAAATTGCTCTTGCTTTAGCATACGAAACATTAAGCGTGATTGTCCAATTACCTTCCCACATTGGTATTACAAGAAATGTTGAATACGTCGTTCGTGTTGATTATTCAACTTTCTACCAAAACTTTTTCAGTAATGTTAAGAAGTTTTACGCTCGATTATGGTCTGAACATTTTGATAAATGATCACAAAAGAAAGGTATTTGCTATAAAAACATACAACCAACCTGTGCCGTTTTGTGTTTGTGTGTTTTCAAGCAAAGAATGAGAGTGTAAAAGGTGCGGCACACCTTGTACACTGTCACTCTTTGCTTGACTCAAGAGCCATTCTAATCTAGCTCAGACTGTACTGTACATAAGCTTCGCTGTTGGGTCGTCAATCACACGTGTGTGTGGTTCCAGCGAAGATGTGTACTGCTGTCCATAGAACCTCTCAATATTTTCCCCTCCCGGTTTGTCATCCTGCAGTGTGGATTCCTTCTGGCTTCATCATGGGTAACCACGCCACGGCTTCGTAGCCCCTCCGCTACGATAAGGCGGAAACCCGTTCGGAGGGGATCGGGATCCAACCTACTTCAATATCTATTCGGCAAGCTCTTAAGATTGTGAGAAGGACCAATTGCTGTCATAGCAGACATAAAAAATTCTTCGCATCAAGATAAGGCAGGAAGACGCGGACGCGAACGTTACTAGTGGAATAACGACGACAACGAAGATTTAAGAGAAAACAGGATCTGTCCGCTTATATTAGAGACCTCGACTTTGCCGTGCTCAACGATGTTCACCAATAAAAAAATGAAAAGGAAAAGCATCACCCAGAAGAGATTAAGGCGATAACGAATCATCACCACATGCGACTAACTACACAGCTTCCACGGTAAATAAAATAGCATCCGAAGTAAGAAGGAGAAAGGAGGTTGGACGCGGTTGGACGAACAAAAACCCAATGATAATCTACCAGTCCTAATATGCGGAATTCAGATGCATGAATGCGGAAGCATAGACAGAACACTCAGCATAAGACGGAACATCGAAAAAGATCCGTTGGGACTCATGCTCAACTAAAAAAACAAGCCCGAGGAAGCCACAGCAGGACATAGCCCACCGACACAAATGGAGGTACCCAACGCCGTCATTCCATATTCGACTATTTCAGATTACCGTGTTAATACAAGGCAAGCAAATAATCCAATACATCTGGAGAACAGAATCATTTGGGTGGAACCCCTAATGAGGAGGAGCAGCGAGATCAAACAAGGGATAAAACTGAGCACTATCGTATTTTCATGTGGGATCCGGATATCTATTTTTACACATTTATTATGACTGGTTTGTTAAATATAGTGGAATAATAATAGTCGTACTTTAAAAATAATAGTACTCCATGTTATTTAGTTAATTAGTCTGTAGTTTATACAAATGTGACTAAAACATTTTTTGTTTATGCAGATTTGAATTTACACTTCTTTACTATAACACTCCCTTAAACTAGGTCCAAAAAAGGCCTTGGTACTTGCTGCATATCTCAAGTATTTTGCTTCAACATGTTTGTAACATTTTACATGGCACACCTCAGCCAAAACACACAGACAATACATCGGCCTTTATACCAAAACCATGTAACGTCAATTTGTTCTATCCAAGATTTGCTACATAATAAATTGTTAATATATAAAATAAATAGAACTTGGACTGGCACTTTGGACATTAAACCAACTATCACCTTAACATAGTAAAAATTGCTTATGATGTTACCAATTACTTGTTAATCTTTATCTTTATTTATATGATCATTGGCTATTTCTTAACAATGAAAATTATTTTGAAAAATCATAGTAAAGGAGGAATACAACATCATCAGTAAAAGAGGGCAAAATAATGGCAAAATAACAGCTACATCTAATGCTGAAAAGAATTGATATCAGTAAAAGATTTGATTCAACAAGCCATAATTTACAGTATATGTATAGACCACTATCATATTTATACAATAAGAAGATTGTATTTTTAAAGGTAATAAATCTTCTTCTGAATGCATATAATCTCTTAATTAAATGACATGGTATATCAGCATTCCAAAAGAAAACCTGGCCTGTTTTATAATTTTGTCTTCTATATACAACATGGCGCTACTATAGTGACTCCTACAAACATATAAAACTGTTACATAAAGTTATTTTGTAAAGGTCACTAAGCATATGATAAATATATAAAATCTCTTAAGATAAAACATAGTGTTAGGAGTAACTTCTAAAGCGACATTGTGGCAATGATTGAAAATGTATGAATCAGTCAGTTGGAGTTGTAAGGGTTGTTACAAATTTTGTCTTTTTTATTTAAGTATTTTGTTTGAAAACATTGTTTTTATTATGGAATTTTTTAATGTTTGTATTTTTTATGATTATTGGCAAGTAGCATTACAAGAGTGTTCATTTAAGGTTATGGTTGTAATACCATGTTGTATGAATAGAAAGGTAAGGGTAGTATAATGCATTAAGCATATGTTGGGTTAGATAAAGAACAAAATAATAACACATTTTCTTTAAAAATACATTGTTTATAAAACAAATTACAAATCCTAGGTTATGCCAAACAATTAAGTTTAATAGAGTAAAAGTGGCTATACTACATAGCACTTGTAATTGGCAATGCAGTCAGAGAAATGGTTCAAAGATTAACTTCGCATACTTTTTCATAATTTAACACAACCCATTGTGAAGTTTTACCTCAATATGGACGATTGTTAACATAGGGTTGTGGGCGCCTCATTGGTGGAGGCATTCTGTTTGATGGAGTGATAGAAATATCTAGGTAGTTACCAATTTGGAATTTAACTTGTGATAAGGTTTTGTTATCGTCACCACCTCGCTGTCCAGAACAAGTGACACCAATTTCTCTCATACGATATGTTGGAGATCTAATATCAGGATATACTATAGCAAAATCAAAGTATGTCCCTTTACGTCTTGTCTCAGGATTAACTTCTTTAACTAAACCTGTGAGTTCTCTTAGTGTTGCATCCATCCATGTATAAATCTGAAGTTCATTTTGAGGTACATTGCCTCTAGCATAATCACCAGGTGAATTATGTCTTCCCGTAGAACAAAACACACGAAGCAAAAGAGGGCAGGTCTGAAATAAATCAAATTTATATTTGAATTAAAACTACATACTAAAGAATTGTAAAAACATTGTATATTTAGTTTAAAAATACCTTCTCCCTATCGACTGGCTTAACCTCTTCTACAACCATTGATTCAAGTCCCGCCATTTGCATTATTATATAATTATTAATTAAAATCACTGTACCAGAATTGAAATATATTATACTTTCTTACAAGCGATTTACTCGAGAAAATACTTTTGTTTTTCTATTTTACACACTGTTTTGACTTTGAAGCCGCAAAACTTCGTTTCGTCAACAAAATATGCTAGGGGGATGAAAAATATCGATATACCGATATTTTTTTAAAAATATGTCGATATTTTTGGCCGATATTTATTTGGATCCGATATATCGATATAAAAATTTGATTTGTCATAAAAATTATTATCATTTAACCACATAAGTAACTTCGTTAAATTGTCGTTCAGCATTTTCATGTCAAACAAACAACTATTACTAAATTCTCTAGATCTAGGCCTGTATTTTAGGACCAGGTTACTACCCGAGAAGCGCTTTCGTCCACCACTAGCCATAGATAACCGAGCGACCCAGTCATCTGCAGCTGCTATAAAACAAACCACGGTTAGCGACGTCAGACCGACTGGGACACCAGTTCCTACAACAGGAACTGGGCCATCTGTGACCAGTGTGCAAGAGACGAATGTGAAACTGCGAAGGAAAAAGAAGCAGGACACACCAGGAAACACTAATCTGAATTTTTCGGCACTGAACGACATTGAACAAGGCTGCCGGACACAAAATTGGAAGCAGTACCTGCACCACAACCAAGCCTGAGAAGAGGAAGCGATGGCAAGGTGTCACAGGGCCACCACCACAGTCGCATTTATCCCACCAGCAAACAAATGAAGTTAGGGAGGAAGGGATTCCTATGTCCATTTCATAGTGAAAGGCCATAAGGTTCTTGCAGGTGAATATCACCACTGTGCCAGGGCTCAAGATCTTCTGCTCCAGAGCATGGCACAGTGGACTATACAAGTGGCTATCATACTAGAACCATACTTTGTCCCCCCAGGTGACAACTGGCTGGGCACATAATCACCCCGAAGGAGGCCGCGGAGCGAGAAAGGTAGGTAACTGCCACCTGGAAATCCGCCGCCGGAGACTAGGACACAGGAGGATGGCCGACGCGCGCAACCTTCCTCCCTGATAGCGAGCCCTGGGGTGGGATTAACTGCTGCCCCGTGGAGGGATCGAGAGGGGTGCCGTATCCATTGCACCGATACGGCACCATTTGGTTGGACCGGGTGTCTAAACACCCGGAGAAAGGAAGGTCAGGTTCTAAGGTCAGAAGGCCACAGTCGCACCGGGGTTCCCGGAAAATTGTTTTTCGTGTCCCCGGAAAAAGCGACAGCGCAGGTGCAACGTGGGTTTTTTTAGTGGGTACCCCCATGTCTCTGGGGACTCCTACATACCCTCGCTGTTTAACAAGGCGGCGGAGGATCCATAAAGGATTTTTCCCACGTAAAAAAAAGGCTTGTCTTTTAGAACAAGTCTTTACGGGTTTTTTTTACAAAGTTAGATATTTTTTAATTAATTATTTTTTTAATCGATTTAGGGCTAAAGAAACTGATTTATCTTACTAAATAAGCTGTGTGTTTTATAAGGTATGTTATTAATGAAGGTCTTCATAAATAACATACCTGAAACTTATATTATTAAAACAAATTTGATTAAAATTAATAAATAATTAACGTATTATTAAAACTTCTCATTCGTCTTATTATTATTGACTCAGACTGAACTAAATACATTATTTTTTTAAAACTGAAATTTGACCGATATTTTTTTTTTCGATATATCGAAGCCGATATTGATATTCTAATAAATATCGATATATCTTACGGTGGTAGGGCCACGCAGCAGTCTCGGTTGTTGCACAAACGGGCAGGCCCGTCTGCTCGTTTGGCAACTTTTAACATACAAAAAAAATTGGGAGTGGAGCTATACTAGTATAGCTATAGAGTTATAGTTATTTAGGTCAAATCGAGTACATGTTACACCTGTCCCTGTTCCTTAAAAGTAACAGTGAAATACCTGTTACCAAATAGCATCCTGTTATATATACTATGTTGTGACAATTTGTGTAACTGTTACCATAGTAACAGCTGTTACCGTATGTTACTCTATGGTAACGTCGGTATCTCTCTTTCTAACAAAGCTATAAGACGCATGCAAGAAAAAGAAAGAGATTATAACAGTGACAGTGTTCAGTAACAACTATGACAAGTTGTAACAGTTTTTATCTCTTAATTAAGGTAACAATAGTAAGCATGAATAAAGAAAAGCTTGTGACAGCGTGTTAAGGAGCAATTTGTGTGGAACAGGACAACCTATTACGATGAATACACCTCATTCCTAACTTTAATGCTTTAAACAAATGGAAGTTGCTTAAAACTAAGATTAGAGTTTATTTTAATAGAGTTTACTTATATTAAAATTATGCGAAGGTCCTCTTATGTCCGCGATTATGAAAGAGTTAACATGCAACAATTATCGTAAAATTAATCGTTTCCGAAAAGAAAATGCTTTGATTATTAGTTTGCGCAAGAGAAGAAAAATAAAAGAAACAAAAATTTAAATAAACACTTTTGATCTTATTAAGCTGCATTCTTTTCGGGAATTTATAGAACAAATTTTTTTTATTTAAGTATTTTGATCAACGGCATTATGACAATTATGTCATTACACTCAACAACTTTTTAACACCGCCGTTGACAGAATTGACAGAACTCTGACAACAATGTCCAATCGATTTTTATTTTGAGAAAAATTGTGAATCTGTAATCTGTATTACAAATATCTTTTGACTTTATTATTATACAGAAAGAATTTAAAAAGGGTTTTAGATAACTTATTTATTCGATATGGCTAGCAAAGAAGACGACGACTCATTTCAAGAAGACGAAGTATATATAAATCCCGAGGATGGCATGCCTAATATCCATCCCAATATTGCTAATTTAGAAAAAGAAAATAATTCGCACGACGAAACAAACGAATTTGATGACTTGCCGAAATCAGTGATCGTTACAAATATACACACAGACGTTTTCTCTAATGAGAAGTTAAAAAAGGAATTGGAAGATCTTTTTCGCACTTTTTCAGATAACATAACATTTCAGTGGCTTCGTAGTTTTAAAAGATTACGTGTTAATTACGATAGTCCGTTAGCAGCTGCAAGCGCTCGGGTGCAACTTCACCAATACCAATTTCATGACTATTATATTAATTGTTATTTTGCTCAACCTGTGACACCAATCTCTTTGAAAAATTTAAGACCTCCAGCTCCGGTCAAACAGTTTCTTATATCACCCCCATCTAGTCCTCCTGTGGGGTGGGAGCCGCGTGAAGAAGGTGAGCCAGTAGTAAATCCAGATCTGTTGGCAGCTATAGCAAGCTTAGCTCCAGGTGAAAGTCATGAGCTTCATGCACCAACTCCTACTCAACCAGCTATAGTAGTGCATACAGCATTGACAACAGAGCCAGATTCTCAGAATTGTTTGATTCAATCTTTACCACATACTCGCTGTCCAGATTATTGATGTTTTTGTGTAAGGACATTAGTATTTATTAATTTAATGTTAATGCTTTTTATTCCATCTTTTGTCAACCTGGCTACAAAAAATACCAAAAAATGTTATAAAAGAGTTTTCTGGGATAAGCTATGAGATTTATCATTTTATTTCTAATTTAGGGCAAATAGTCATTTTGGTATTTTTTTTTTTTACTGTATAAGATTTTACATTGAATTGGTGCTATTTTTTACCATCAAAGTTGTTGGAAATATTGCTTCAAGTAAAAATTATTTAAGATTTTTCATTTACTTTGACTATAAGAAAGAAGTGATATAAATTAATTATATTTAAATTTACATAAAGTAGAAACTATTCACAAAAAAATTAGGAATGGGTGTAATGGTATTAAATTGGACATATCAGTGTATTGTGAGTCAAAGTTGGCAGTCCTGGCAAAATTGTATGTAATGTAACTATAGGTTATTCATTAACTTCAATCTTAAAATATTGATTGACCTACATTCATTGATTTACATTAATTTTACCTTTTTATCTTGAATTCCAATAAGGTTAATGGAATATAGAAAATATTATATTAAATGTCTACAAGTATGGATAATACTTTATGGTAATATATTAATCCCTGATCTGATTGATGTTTTAAAATAAGTTCATGTTTTACTGAATAAAAATAAATTCTAGAGACGAAAAATTAAAATTAATGTCTAATACAATTTGTTTCTAATTATCTTTACATAAAAAAAACCTGTTACAATATTTTTATGCAAAATTTAGATAGAACATATTGAAGCATTTGATATGAGGAAATCATGTAATTTTCAATGAAAATATGAACATTTAGTTCTATTCCAAAGATTTAATTTGCTTTAGATTAAACTAGAGGGTTGTTGATTTATTTATTATAGTCATTTAAATAGACTAAAATATTTTTAATTTGTACAAATAAACAAAAAATTATTTGTTATCAAAATATATTCAATGATTAATATTCTTATCATTCACTATTTAATTGTTGCTGGATTTTGCTATTATCATTTTATTAAAAAATGATTACTAAGTAGTAATTTCCATTCCTTACTCAAGTACTTACTATGTATGATTCTGTAATGTGTATATCTAAATGTACTTAATGCTCTAGGAGCACAATTCAGGGCTATCGTAAATTCTACTTAGCTTCAATGCTTCCATCAAATGTTACTAATTTGTTATATCTGTAATCTGTAACTATTAAATAAATGTGAATGTAAGAATACAATCTTATAAAACATTTGATTGTTTTAATAATATTTTATATCACCTTATTTAATAAGTTAATAAAATAATACCTTTAATATCTATTGTCATGTATAGTCTATTGGTAAAACCAAAGTCAGTTTTAGTAATCCCAAAAAAAATAATGAAATTGATTCTAGTAATGTCATTATTTAGATAACCCTAACCCTGCACCTATAGCGTATTATAATATAAAATGTGTTATAATTATATAACACATTTTATGTTATAATACTGCTTTACGCTTATAATAGAAACCCTTCTCTCTTAAATATTTGTAATAAACATTATATTACAACGAACTAGTTCACTGTCCGAAATGAACTAGTTCACTGTCCGAAATGAACTAGTTCACTGTCCGAAATGAACTAGTACACTGTTCGAAATGAACTAGTTCACTGTCCGAAATGAACTAGTTCACTGTCCGAAATGAACTAGTTCACTGTCCGAAATGAACTAGTTCACTGTCCGAAATGAACTTAGTTCACTGTCCGAAATGAACTAGTTCACTGTCCGAAATGAACTAGTTCACTGTCCGAAATGAACTAGTTCACTGTCCGAAATGAACTAGTTCACTGTCCGAAATGAACTAGTTCACTGTCCGAAATGAACTAGTTCACTGTCCGAAATGAATTAGTTCAGCTCTCTTCTAAATGACCGAGCAGGCACCAGAAGACTTATTCAGAACTGATGCATGCGCATTATCTGTGGTTGGAAATATCACTTACAGCACCCACAAGGTAGTAGTGGTGTAGGTGTTGTAAGGCTCAATACTATTTTCTATTTTTCTCAATCGTAAAATGTACAAAATAATGAAATGTACAGAAAATTCATTACAGATATTTGTCTGATTTGGAACTGTACCACAAACTTCTCTTGTTGTAGCAGAATTTTAAGCTGGACAACATTAAAATGATTTAAGAATGTCATTGAATGTCCATTACGGTGTAACAATTATTAAGTTCTACTATAAATATATCACCTTCAAACCAAATAAAAAGGTACTTAAAAAACTGAAATTAACATAGTTGGTAAGTGTGCACCAGGGACCGCGGGTGTACCTTGTGTACGTTTGGACTAGCATTACGCCCCTCTTACCGGTTTCCCGCCTTGTCGTAACGGACGGGCTTAATAGCCGTGGCTTTGTCCCCGACAGCGAAAGTAAGAGGAACGCAGAACGGGCTCAATAATAATAAATGGAAATTATTGGAATTAATTATGAAAAAAGTTATAGTTGTGCTGAATGAAGAAATTATTTCAAAAAAAGTACTAAATTGAATAATTTATTAAACTATAAAAGAAATGCTAAAGATGAAAATAATTTTACCTAACATTCGCGGCACCAAACCAGGGAATCCATGTGGAAACTAGTACAAAGCTTCCGATCGCGACATCTAAATGGTCGTGTAATATTTTTGTACTTAGCTCATACCAATCCTTAAGTCTGCCCGACTCTCTTATCTTCTTCCTCTATCATGTGTCGCACTGCAGTCGTTTTATTGTCAGAGGTTCTGTTGAAGGACGTAGCTCGCGCAGATCATCATTGAGATTGCTACGCCTACGCGTAAACTCATTAAACCAATTGTAAACAGTGGCAAGGGATGGGGGTTCCATTTTTAAATGCCAATAGAATTCTACCATAACTTTCTTATTGACTAAGACCACAGCAAAAGTCGTAATAAATGATGGACTGAAAATTTTCTTGCGTTAAATTTAGAGATGTAGGTAACAAGACTTGGAATTGCTGGCAATTCACAAAAAATTACAAATGGCAATATATTTATATATCACATTAGGTTTCCAAAGAGTTTTCATTGGCCGGTTTTTAAAGTAATTTTTAGTGTCACCGTGGTATACTTCGATACAAACTAGGTAATGGGATCAAAATATTTATCTGTGTGTGAATGCCAATCTTGAAACATCATTGGTACATATATTATTTTGAATTAATAAAAGGGTGAAACCAGCTCAATTTAGAGTACATGGAAAAGAACAATGATGAATAAGTAGGTTGATCGTTGGAGATTTGGTTTAATGTGTTGAATGTTGTGTTCATGTGGTTAAACATAAAAATATTTCAGTAATTTCCGGATTTCTTAAGCGCATAATTCAATGTCCGTCATTTGTATGACGGCTAGTGTCACCATCGCTCTCACTTACCACTCAGCACCGCGTTAGCTACCGCTCAGTACCTTTTAATGTTAAGCATAAAGCAAGAAAACAAGACATATCTTCCATAGCTTTCTTTATATTACCATAAAACTCTTTATAAGTTTTGAATTTAATACAAATTATTTGATCGTGAAAATGAAAGAACATTTGGTTTTGGAACATATTTTAGGAACTATAATGGTTTTGTCATAATCCTATAACTATAACAGTAATATCTTGCCAATCGCGTAATAAAATATTTAAATACATTTAATTAAGTTCCTTTGGTAATTTTCTTATACTAAAACAATAAAATGTATATGACAATAAGACATATGATACAGATGAAAAAAAATTATCGTTCATTTGTATCAAATTGATACACACACTCTTATAAAATTCCTAATTTCTGCTATACACAATAAAAAGTTGATAAAATGGAAACATAAAAACATAAAAACTAAAGAAGTCAACTAATAAGCAAAACCGAATTTTTATATACAGAAGTTACATTTACAATTAATATTTTACCTAAAATCTCAAATATCGTTTCAAAAACCTCAAGCAGAATTCATAGTTTTATCAAAATAAAATACCTTCAATTTAAATAAGACTTAAGCTGAATTATCCATCATACAACATTTTAAGGATGTGAAGTTATTATGATGGTGCCAATGATATTTTATACTACAGATATGTTATAACCGCGCCCGAAGTGAACCCACGAAAACGTCCTAATTGGGTGACCTTGTCTTTAGTTCACGTTAGCGGCTTGCACCTTCCGTTTTAAGTATCTCTGATCTATGTCACGAGTGCCGTAAATGGTATCCTGACTCCTGAGCGAAATTTTTTCACATGCTAAAGTGACAAACATTTGCCATCCTCTTTTTTTTTTTTTTTGCGTTAATTATCTATAAATATATATATACATATAATTCTATGCTTTAACTATCCTTTTTATACTATATCAACATATGTGAAGCATTGTGTGAATATGTGCTGTCACTATGTTTGGAACACTTTTGACCGATGATTTTGTAAGCGTATAACATATCTACACTATAAAATATCACTGAATGGTGCCTAATTTACTATGTCGTTAACATGTGAATATAATTCACTAAGAAAGTAAGTTTTGCACTTACCTTTGAGATTACAAAATGGATTTGTGCTTTCAACGAGATTCATTTAATAACCGAATTTTTACTTTGTCTATCTGCCGTTCTACATCTTTTATTCTATTTAATTTTTGACTTAAACCTTTTTACTCATGTCTTCTAAAGGTACCATTGACTCAGCGGTTTTGTCCTCTACTGAATATCGTCTACGCCTCTTTTTACCGAGACAAGATGTGAAACAGGTGTCTCCCTTTCCAAAGTTTTCACCGTCAGCCAAAGATTGTGGCATTGGTTGATTTGTAGTTTCCGGTAAGAAAAGTGTTAAAAAGCCTGACACAAGGGCTATAACACCAAAAAGCACAGCAGGAATCTTAGGGTCAAATGAATCTAATAATGAAATTAAAGGTGTCAAAGCACCCGATAGCCTGGCACACATAGAACCTAAACCTAAAGCCGAGTTCCGGACTACCGTAGGAAACAGTTCTGCAGAATAATTGTAGATGATAGCAAATGACCCCGCGATAAATAACTTTCCGGCTATCACAATAGCTGTTGATATAATGCTTCCCGACTGAAGGTAAGCAGCAATTATACACGCAGCACCACCGATCAGCATCATCGAACTAATCAAAGGCCTTCGGCCCCATATATCCAAGAAGTAAACCACTGCAGCGTAACTTGGGAACTCTACAAAACCAAAAATGGCCGTTATTAAATAAGGGTTACCTTCAATTTTACCCGTGCTAAGGGTCAACCCGTAATATACTAACGAGTTCGCAAACCAACAGAAACAAACGTTAATAGTTTTAATTCTCAAATTAGGAGTCTTAAATAGGTCCATAGTACCAGCGGAAGGGGCATCGGTGTCTTTCGAAGCTTCGACTTTACCCTTCGATACTAGTTGTGCTTTATCTAACACTTCATCAGATCTGTTAAATTTAAGAGCTCTTTGGACTATATCTACAGCTTCTTTGGCTCGTCCTTGGGCCCACAGCCAACGCGGAGATTCATCCATGATCCATATGTGCGGAATTAACAGGAGACTGTGTAGTCCGTAAACGATTTGTAATATTTGCCTATTATCTATAAGTGCCCCCCAACCTGCCACCAGCATGATGCCTAATGCAAACGCCGCTTGGAAAGCCACACCGCAGGCGGTCCTTTTACTTGAACCAACAATCTCCATGGTCAATACGAAACCAGTGATGTATGATCCGGCCGAACCGAATATTGCGTACAAGTATCGTATTACTAAAAATGACCAGTATTCGGGTATAAAAGCTACTACCACGCCGAATATCAACTGCAGCACGCCCGACCAGCAGAATATTGTCTTTCGGCCGTATTTGTCCGCCATTCCTCCTAATACCACAGCGCCAGTAAATACTCCCAACATGTAAACAGTTTGTGCAACTGCACCCATCCATCGTTTGTCACAAACGAAATCCCATTCGATAGCACGCGATGATGACCTATACTGCGTGTCAAAGACCCACTTCGAGCACTTTACAGTTTCATTGAATTCATTAAACATGTAACAGCTGTGTATTCTGCCGTCCAATGTGCTAGGTATTGCGGCTAAAACCTCCGTGGAGTTCCATGCTGCTATTGATTCGTTAGTATCTAAGCCTTCGATCCAGCATCTGGAAATAGGAATACAGAAAATTAATCATTAGAGAAATTTTATTTAATTTTCTTTGTTACATTTTTTTTCTCTTTAAAAACGAATTTGGTACTAAAAAAGATTCCTGGTTACGGAATATTTGACAAAATCGCACAAAGGTCACCTAGACTCGATACAATTATTTATGCATACTTTTGGCTCCGTTCGTGGATCGATCTAAATGCGCAATGGTGCTTCCATTCCTAAGCGTTACGTCATTAAAATATTTGAACAGAGCTACTTAAATAATAAGTTGAGAGTAAATGCAGGGAGTAAATAAGTTGAAGTTCTATAACAAATATTAATTTCTTCTCTGACAAAAATAATTCTAATAGTAGTAATACACACACAGGCTAAAGACCTATCTATAGCGTTTAAAAAAGTTTTCAATATCATGGTATGTCTCCATTTCAATTCATTGAAATTAACTGCATGAGCGTTGCATGACTGGGTTCGAATCCCACGTCGAATTACCGAAAATATTATAATATGTAATTATATATAATAGTAGCATATAAGGAAATCAGTGTTTTATTTATTGAAAAAGTAATAAGCACATTATCACTTTCATTGAACTTCGAAGTTTCTAAAAATAAAAAATTTACTGAGGCGCTAAATTTAGAAGCTAATTAATAATCAAAGTTGGTTACGAAATTAGAAAAACAAATTGTCTAATACATTTGCTGATCTCATTGAGACGTTATTCAATTAGCGATCGAAGTTTGGAATTCCAGTGTCGTGTGAAATTAAGTTTTTCGTTATTTGCATCCTTCCATATCTGACATTTGCTTGGCTGTAAGACAATATAGGCAGTTTTATCATCATGTTTTGGTTTAATATGTTCGACTTATATAGCAATAATAGATGTATCTTTTTACTATATAAAAAAATGCATCCTAGTTAGTTTTCATGAAATAAATTTACACATTTTTGATAGCGAAATTCGGCAATTGCATTTGACGTAAATTAAACTACATCAGCGTATAATTTTAATAAACATGTTGTTTGTTATTTACGGATAATAAAGTCGATGGATGAAAAGCAGAAGAAAAATGGGCAGATAGAAGTTTTTGCCTCGTTACTGTGGCTATTATTATTGTTTCTTTCCTTTATCAATGATTAGCTGCTTATAGTGTCCATAACACTTTTAATGTTAAATATGCCAACATTTTTGATAGATTTGCGTGATCGACAATAATGTGCTCTGAAAATGATTTCAAACATATATAAATAACTGCAACTGGCTATTCTCCATACCACGTATGACTACAATACCATTTAAATTAGGATATATGATAGTCAGGCACTAACTTATTCTTAATTAAAAAGTTAACAGTTACTTAAGTGTAGTTAATAAGTCTGTTCGGATCGTTACAGGCACATGCTTTTTACACTACAAAACATATGCTTAACAAACCTTTGATGAACGCAATATCAAACATGAAAAATAATGAACGAATATTCATATTGCACACCATGATAAAAAATAGATTAGGTAATACTAGCGAGCTAGCAACTTCGAAAATTTGAGGTAAGCTGGTTTTTAGTCAGTCTTCTGTTTCTCTCTCTCGGTCAGCTTGCAGGCTATCTAGCTGGCGGTATAAGTTGCATTTACCTCTCCGGATATCACTTACACAGGAACAAAACCAGTTTCTTAAATTTATATTAAGAAGTCTTTTCACTTACATTCAGCTTTAATATAAATTTTATTAGTGCCAGAGATTTTCATTACTATTAAGAAGTAATTTTTGATGTGAAACATCTATAGCGTAAAACCGATTTCTGGCGTGGCGACGCATGCCGTGGTGACGCGTCGCCACGCTATATATACTATATATGTCTATATGCAGTAGTGTGTACGATTAATTACTCAAATTTAAATTAATTTTTAATAATTATTTATTAATTAATTAAATTAACTTTAATTAATTGTGTGTACTATTACCGAAGTCACTGATTAAACGAATTAAGTAGTCACGATTTGAAATAAATTCGTAAATTTTTGTATTTAATGAAAATAAATGTTTATTCAATAAATAGTCATCGTTATCTGGAAAAAAAATCGTAATATTTTATTTTATCATTATGATATATTTAGTTCCTATCACAATCTGCTCTTTTCTGCATATTACTTTTACAAAATAATGTCGATGTTCCACATCTGCCAGGCGTCCGTGACGGCTCATTTTTAAAAAAAATTTAAAACGATATATTCAAAACATTTGAATCAGCCTAACATTTTAGTACGATAATATTTAAATATTTTTATATTCAAAAAAACTAGATCGATTTGAAAAAAAAAGTAATGCAGTATTATTATATAGTATTATACTGATAGAAAAATATTTGAAAATACTTATATTACTCGGAAATTGACAAAAAACAATTTATTATTATCAGTTATTAAGTTATTATTAGTTTTTTTGTAGCCTTATAGTATATGTATCTATAACCATTTAAATTTGAGCATTGGAAAGAAAGTTTAACTACGTTTTACTTAAAGTTCATTCAATTAAATTCTTTGTCATTAAATGCATATTACAGTTTATTGTACTTACTTTTCCGTTCTTTGTAATAGTTATGTAATATTAAAAAAAAACTGTTGCATTCTCATACTCATCATGATCGTGTTGATTGATTATCAGAATTATAATTTAATTATATAATCGTCGTCTTAGTAAGCGTTATCGTTTTTATACAATTTGGGACATTTTTATAATTATTAATTACATAATTTTATACAATTACATCCACCAAATATGAATCAGGATTAAAAGAGAAATGAATTCAATATTATTTTCAAGGAGCTATTGCTGATGCTATGCGTCTTGGGCAAATGATTGTAAAATTGTAGTCTTTGTTATATTTATAATTTAAATGAGGAAGCTACAGCACTGTGCATGCTGTCTGTTCGCTTATCCTGATGTAGGTTGAAGTTAACTACACTGTGTACAGTCATGCACACAGAAGCATGGTCATGGTTTATTCTTGCTTACAAATCATACATTCTCGGTTTTGTGTCAGCTCCAAGAAGAGGCCCTTAGTCCTATCCACAACCCCACATGTAACTGGAGGGTATCTGCATATTCGATTTACAACTCCACTGCTGACAACTTGCGTAGCACCGTGTAAGTGCAAAGCAATAACGTTAACTGGCGAATAGGAAGTGCCCGACCGTCTCGTATGCATAATACGAGACTCCCTGAGTAATCGGACCTTTCGCTATCGCGTTGAGGGCGTGTGTTCTACAACGCATCCTGTCTGAGCCGGGATTACCCAAGGGTCGGTGTTGGGCTAAGTCTTGTTTACGCTCTACACTAAAGAAGACATGCCGCCTCTCAAAGACGTAGAACTAGCCATTTTTGCTGACGACACCTGTCTCTATAGGTACCACAGGCGGAACACCAGAATTGATCCACCAACGCCTTCAAGCTGCGGTCATCACCATCGGTGACTGGTTTCGGCAATGCAGGATCGAGATCAATCCCACCAAAAGCGCGGTCGTTTACCGTTGCTGGAGTTTCTTCCGCCACTTTTACGCTTTCCGAAGTGGGTAATGTTAGATCTAGTAATTCCCCCAGTCAAACAATAACTATCGATCGAGCCGAGGTCCGGCCCTCTCGGGCACCCTCGAATAGGAATGCTAAACACGTATTGAGTGACAGCCCAAGCCGAAGTCCCCTCTCGGGGACCCTTGAGCCTACTCACTCCATGGAGTGTCCGCCAAAGCGCCCTAAGAGCTTGGCGGCCTCCCAAACCGGTAATAATAATAGTGTGACGGCCCCATAACGCGTAATAATAATACGCCGAGGTTCAAGCTAGGCGCCCCGCCAGGCCACCTCAAGTCCGTCGGATCTGTGAAGGCGCCCCTAAGGCCAATAGTGGCTCATCCAGCCAAAAAAAATGGCGAATAGGAGCATACGAACGCAAAGGTACTGCGTTCGTCGCGGCTCTAATAAAGAAACAAAATGGACTGGATCCAGAACTATGGCCCGAAGGGATAGGTCAGGGATGCTAACAAAAACTTGGGATGGGTATAAAATATACCTGGATCTCTCTACACTATCACTGACCATAGTATTTACTTTTGATAATTTTTAACGGGTATGGCGACAAATGCACCCGCTATGCACGGCAATGGAGACAACGGCTTGCAATCATCAGTAAGTGTTCTAGTTATTTTACCAAGCCTCGAAATATTAACGAGTTTATTGCGATATTTACAGTTCTCTGCAAATCGTCAGAGCACATTGAGTAATATGCGGCATAAGGTCAAAGCCCTAGTTAAAAACCAGCAGTTAATAGACAAATTATATGTTCAATTAAGTAATAAGCTCATTATTTCATTCGATTTTAGAAATATGGAAATTGAAACATCATAACTAATTAAAAAGCAACAATTAACAAATGATAATTGAAAGCCTTATCTCGTTAAAAAAAATGATTTCCATATTTTACGGTCGTTGTATTTATTTTCTCTTTATAGGCAAGGTTTATCAATTATATATTGAATCTCCGTTCAGTAAAAATACGTCTTTAAAGGTATTCTTAACAACATGGAGTTTTTTTAAAGCAGCGCATTCGGTTTTTGGTCAGATTTTCTTCATTTAAAAAGGACAGGGAAACACGATAAAATAATTAAACCCTTTATTAAACTTTTAGTACAGTACAACAGAAATTAATATATAAAATTAAGATATACAAACATAATACCTAAAAATCGTGATAATTACGTATATTTGTTAAAGTATAAAAATGAATTCAAAGTTAAAGCTTAAAAATGGAAAAATAACAATAAATCGTAAAGATTAAATTATAAATATCATTATACTAATTTTAATTCGTTTAAAATTACGTTCCTGCTTAAAATATTTCAACGCCCAATTTACATTCAGAACAATTTTATTTTAATAATATTACCATCCACTTTTGTAATAACTGGTTTGTAACTGGTACTAAACTTTAAAAGAAATAATTATGCAAACGATGAAGATGTTACAACTTCTTACTGGAAGTTATTTAAGCCTCTTACTAGGTTTGAATGGCCGCTCCTGTCTTGCAAACCAAAGGCCCAAGTCTTAAAATTTGTTCACCGAAACATCAATATTAAATATTTGAGATTAAATAAGAGCACGTAAAATCCATATACAAAATTCCAACGAAATTATGATGATCCTATCATTAATGATTATTCAATTATGGTGATGTAAATGGGTTCAAAGGCATTATTCAAATAATATTTTAAAGTTGATACCCTAGAAAAACGACGGCAGCATTTTTCTTTGGTACTTCTGTACAAAATTATTAACTCAGTGGCCCATTCTGAGTTACTAACTAAAATAGGCATGAATACAAACTATCATAGTCGTAATGCCAAATTATTTTATATTCCACTAGCATCTACCAAATTTGCCCAACATAACCCTATCTCTAAAATGTGTTCCTTGTACAACAAACTTACAACCATTGATAAATCAGTAGATATATTCCATCAGAAGCTGAGTGCATTCAAACGAAGTATTCGAGGCACATAATGTTTTTATGTGTTTTCTTATTTTTTACTTTTTATTTAAGTAGTTACTTTCAATATCTTTGTCTTTTGGTTTTTTTAATTTATAACTTAATATTGTTTAATTATATAGAAGCATGTAGTGTACATATATTTTTGGCGGACAGTGTGTATAAGTTGCCATTATTAAGTTTTTTTTTTAAGATTATTGTACTGTTTGCTGTTCTATGTACCAAATAAAAAAATAAAATTAAAATTAAACAAAAGCATATCCGATTGATTGAAAATGTTATAAGCTCAGATCATCAGATCAAGACAGTTCACAAATTGACATCCTATTTTTTTATTGTTAACAACAAAATTGTTACTATTCTCAAATTGGTTATGGTTGACAGCTCTATAGACCCATATAGTTCTGGACAACAACAAGATACATACAATTGTTTTTGTATTACTTGCACCGGATCAAATGTTTATTATTATTCTTAAAGCATTAAGCAGAATGGATAATTAATGTAATGTTAGTACGTTTTAATTCTATTCATACAATTAGCTTTAATTTTATATTAAAAGTAATTTTTTGCAAGTATTTATTATCTATTTAACATTAAAAGCTAAAGGCAAACTAACTTGTCTTATTCTATTATTGATCTCCTACAAAATAATCAACCAATTCGATGCTGATTGATTTCGTGCGCCTGCGTCATATTCTGTTCAAATTCTTTTAACATATCGTATTAAGGCCATTTTGTACCTTTAATTAGCAAATAATGGCTTCTAATAAATTATTTTCCCGGCTTATCAGTGACCATTGCAGTTTTACCAATTAAATTAAGTAATGACTAAAAAAAGTGTCATCCAGTCTAATTGTTGTTTCTCAAAACCTGACTAGATAACTTAAATAGTAACTTATGTGTAAATACAACTTACGTCCAATAACGTCTTTTATTCAAGAAGCAAATGCATCTTTTAAAAATTTTATTTACTGAACAACATTTTAATTAGCGACTTTAATAAAAACAGTCATGAAAGAACAATTAATAAAATCTTGAAACTTTCATTTTAAAAGCGATCCATAGAGAGATTATAAGGCAAGAATGATTCTAAAGAAAAGAAATGCAGTTTTATACTACAAAAATTGTTGATGTAACTTATAAAGTCTAGCAAATAGGGTATTTGCCTAGAGGTAATGTAAACTACTTATAAAATGTATTGTAGTCATTTAGATCATGATTATTATAGTTTTGATTTAAGCTTTAATATATTTTTACATTTTTTAATTATTATAACCATTAATATAAATATTATCACGCAATTTCTAAAGAAAATAACAATATACGCATCACATGATATAGGTAGACGGAAAAATTTAGTGTTTTTTTTTTGTATTTTTGCAAACTTCACTTTTTGCAATTATTCATTACATACTATTTGTAAAACAAACAATTAAAATCGAAAAAACAATCGGCAGCTGCTGTAGAATTATATTCCTCACACATTCGTTCTGTCTCCACCATACAGTATAAAATAAAGGGTTTTGCTGACATGCACCATTACTTTGTGGGGAATATTATCGTCAGCGATTTATGGGTTGCCATGACCTTCTAGAAGTGATTCCTTTCATAAAGGCCGGCGATTTATTGCTAACTTCTCTGATGCTGGACTGCGGTGAAAACTTACCATCAGGTGATATCTTACCAGATATTCCACTTAAACGTGTTTGCCATCTCTTCAATAAAAAAAAGCGCCCACATACAGATTTTAGTGATAAGAATTGCGTTTTCTCATCACTACCGAAGTATTATTATGGCGAGTTACTTAAAAAAAACATGATTGTATATCAAATTCTTTTTCAGACAAGTACCCTATTGCTTCAAAATCGGTTGGTTGCATCGATTGTGATTTCATTGCTTCTTTTCACCGTCTAACGGTACCATAGTATCAGGAAGGTCCAATGAAGCGCTGCTCAATCTTTTTCCGCTGCAATTCGTAAAACACGTATCGCCGACACCAAACTTTTCACCGTCCTCCACTGACTGGGGCAGATTCCGGCCGATTGTTTCTGGCAAGAAGAATGTAGAGAATCCGGACAGAAGGGCCAGGAAGCCGAAGATGATAGTGGGAATTTTAGGATTCAGCGTATCTAGCAAACTAATCAGTGGCGTTAAGGCACCTGACACACTGGCGCACATGCTCCCGAGTCCAACTCCAGAACTTCGAACTACAGTCGGAAAGAGTTCCGCCGAGTACTTGTAGATTATCGAATACGAACCCGATATGAATAACTTACCGATCATCACAACGCCGGTGGTTGCTGTGGACCCATGGGGTAAGGCCACAACGACTAAACACGAAACCCCTCCCAGCAACATCATAGCGGATATCAGGGCTCGGTGACCGACTCTGTCCAAATAATACATTATAATGACATAACTTGGCAGTTCAACAACACCCATTAGGAACATTATAAAATAGGGGTTACCATTCAATTTTCCAGTATTCAACGACAAACCGTAGTAAACAACGGAATTAGCAAACCAGCAGCCGCAAATAATTAACGTTTTTTTAAGCATATTGGGTGTTTTGAAAAGATCGGTCGTTCCAGCCGAATGTTCGTCAGTGTATTTTGCGCACGTTACTTTGCACTGAGATACTAGAGAAGGAGTGTCCACTGTCTCAATAGATTTATTCATCTTGAGGGCTTTCTCTATTATGGAAACAGATTCGCGAGCGCGACCCTGAGCCCACAGCCATCTAGGAGATTCGTCCATAAGAAACCAATGTGGAAGTAGAATGACTGCGTGCAACGCATACAGAATTTGTAAATAAAACCTGTTGTCCAGAAGATACCCCCAACCGGCCAAGAGCATAATTCCGATAGCAAACATGATTTGGAACGTTACCCCGCATAACGTGCGTCTGCCAGGTCCAACGAGCTCCATGGTCAGCACAAAACCCGCAATGTAAGAACCTGATCCGAAGATGCCGTAAAGGAAGCGGACTGCCACGAAAGTGTAGTATTCCGTGGTAAAGGCGACGGCAACACCGAACGTTAACTGCAGAATACCCGACCAGACAAAGATGGTCTTCCTACCAAGTTTGTCGCACAGGCGACCAAGGACGACCGAACCGACGACTACACCAAACATGTACGCCGTCTGCGCTGCCGCCCCCATCCAACGCCTGTGACAAACAAACTCCCACTCGATCCCGCGAGATGAAGTATAGTATTTAGTATCATACACCCAAGACTGACACTCCGCCAAGGACTTATTTGCGCCATAAACGTTACAAGAATCCAGTCTTCCGTGCTCATCTATGGGGATAGCATTCCTCACTAAAGACGAATTCCATGACTCGGTAAAATTCGAGCTGTCTACTCCTTCAAGGGCACACCTGAAATATGAGAACATTTGACTTACTTTTTTTGATTCGAATCAATATCGGATAATTAACGAATTTAAAACAAATCTTGTGCAATTAATGAATGAATGCTTGTGCTTGTTTACTTGGCAAATTAGATGGTTGTGTTCATATTGTGTTATGAGCTATGCGAAAATGAGTAAAAAGTAAATTATGTACGACGACATGAGGATAGTTCAACATATTTAAAAAAAATTTTCAAGCTCAAATCACAATAAATCTTATGAGTTATACTAATACTAAGGTGTTGTGTTTTAATTAAAATGAACATAGACGCAATTGACAGTATATAACACCATACCTATACATAACTGCATGCAGTGAATATGTGAAACGAAGAAATAAAGTTAGTATGAAAATTAAAAGTTTTAACCGACAAATAGTGAAGATATTGGCACGATATATTTATTAGCACATAAAAGCGTTCCATAGATATACCTTTTTAACAAACACGTAATCCGGTATTTTATAGCAATGTGTACTTACATTCAATCACCAATATGTGTAATAGCACGAAACATCACACTGTTTCATCCAAGAAACGAACACCAAGCCGATTCCATACCCTGTATCCCGAAATAAGCGAATTTGTCGATAGATATTTGTCCTACAACCACAAAGCAAGTATGGTATAACTTACTTTTAGGTCATTGCTAAGATGATTCCCATTTATTTTCCGCATGTTTTTGAGATGGACGAATACTCAGTTACTTTTCTATAATCAACGTTTTAACGTTTTCTAATCAACTATAACGGCATAAATTATTGCGCTTAAAAATCTAAACAATGATATGATTTGAAAAGGAACTGAGTTATTTTTTATTTTGACACCACAGAAACAGCAAAGTAAGATGTACGGCATAAATATCATTTTTCAGCTACCGCGTGATAAAAGAACTCACGGGCTCGCTGACAGAGCATTCTAGGTCAATAACATTTTTTATTCTATATTATTGTTGACTAATTAGCGAACGATTACTATTTTCAGTTTTATTTTTTCCCGCGCAAATAATTCAACTACAACATGAAAATTATCATTTAAAGTTTTACCAGTATATTCGCTCGCCAATCAGGTAATCAGAAATAGAAATATGTGAACAAAAAGTATTTAAACAGGATAATTCATGCACATGCAAGAAATGGAAACGGTTATGAAGTTTCTTGAGATTCAATCTTCCAAATATCTCTAATATCTGTTTGTATAAAATTTTCAAATATTAATAACGTCAATTGAAATGTACTTTATGTGAATCAGAAATTATTATAACAATAAAAAGAGTAGTAGTATAGAAGCAAGAATTAAAAGTGATAGGTCTCTACAAAAAAAATATTGCGTCAGTTAATTTTTACCAGCGTAAATTTTACCCAATAACAAAATAACTTCGATAACAAAAGCTGCACTTAACATAGTACGTAAAAGCCAAAATACCGCTCACCAAGATTTGTGCCTGTGTTAGACGCAGTTCAGACCTATTACAGTAATTTTATTTATTATTTGCAAACTTCTGCCACCTTTTAATTAATGTTAAGGTCATTTTTGAATGCTACAAAGATGTTTTAAATCATTTTATAGTCTTCATTTTGTATAAAAATATTTGTTGCTGCTTAAACGATTTATAAATTCTGGCATTTACTGCAACAATTATTGGATGTTACTGATTTTGAAGATGTACTCTTAAGTGTTTGGAATATGTATTTGATACGTATTTGATATGTCAAATTGTTAATCTATATGTGTACATTGATTTAAGAATATGTGCCATAATTTCATAACCTGTTTTTAGTTTCAACGTTTTGTGTGCATGGTAATTTACCTATGTTCAGGCACCGCAGCCACCGTTACCAAAGACAGCATGTGCATCCCAGCGGTCATCGCCGCCAATATGTGGAGAATGAACTGGAAGCATTGGTACCTCCCGAAATCCCCTGCAAAGAAGTGCATATTTTGAAAATAAAGATAATATGTAATATACATTTTTTACATTATAATTAAAAAAATGCTTGAGGATATTTTTAATAACGAAAGTTATGTGCGATAAGTGATCGCCCGAGACTGGCTGCATATAGATATTTATAATTTACAAATATACTTCTATAGTTAATTCGGTAATGCTCCTGTTAAATAGTTCTACTCGCTGACGACAGTCATTGGTCCAAATAATGTTAGTTAAAATAAATTCAGCTATTTTAACCCAATTCAACGTAACACTCGCATATTAGCGAAAATGCTATAGTTTAGTACTATAGTTATGCAATGGATACGTTTGCATTAGGCATCATTAAGCATTATTTAAAAGTAACCATCGAATCGACTGACTGTTATTTAGTTCTCATTAACCGCATTCGAGTTCTTGTAAACAAACGAGTTAAAATGTTTAAGGTAAAGTTGAATTACCGAGTATCGTCTCGCAGAGCCGAGAAAATTTATGCTACAGCATCTCTCGTGACCAAGGTCATTTGGCTGAATGCTTTTCGCAGAATAATAGCAATAATCCGCCGTAATAACGAGCACACTAAATTTTCTGACCTTGTTTCTATTAAAACAGAATACTAATGAATAAGCTAAGATTATATTAAATAAGAACATATAAACAACATGCCAAGAAAATCTTTTAGAAAGTATTAACAGTCTTCGTCGTACACTTTCTTTTGTATTGCCCATACACTTTCTTAAAAGGCGCGTAGGCAGCTACTGAATGTTTTAAAGAGGTCTGCCGATTCACCAAATAGAGGATGGCAATGCCAAGCTCATGCTTTTCATAAATTTATTTTTTTTATTTAATAAATTATGAAAGTAACCTCGGAGAATCGGCATCCGTACCCTAATAATCTTCATAGCTTTTTGCAGTTTTTCTTTTATTTCTTACAGTCGTTGCCATTAACATAAATTATTGTATATTAGAACGAATATATTTTTTAACTACTGTTGTATAACATTATCTTTTGAAGTTTTGACATATCAACAAATAAAAAACTAGACAGACACACACCCGGCCAAGGCAAATTATTTTTGTTCGTCTTACAAATATTTGTCCCGAGAAGGCACGAAGCAGATAGCTATCAAAGCCATGATAAAATTATTAAATTATCCAACAAATTATACATAACAATGTCTTGGCTAATGGGCAGTATCTATGGTAACGGAACAGACAAGATAAATTTACAATACATTCTTTCTAATATAAAATAGAAAGGTTATACGAAGTTTTATAGCCGCACTCTCTCAGAGTTCATTCACGCATTATTATTCTATTTTTTACTTCTTACAGTCTTTACTTTCATCTTAAACGCGCACATTCTATTCGCCAATGAAAAAAACTAACTTCAACCAAGTGTTTCTCAGTCCAACGACGGATTTGTATTATAAAGTGTCTTATTATGTCACCTATAATGAAATCAACATGAAACTAAACGCGTGCTAAATTGAGTGTGCTGATAGCAAGTGACGTTGACACTAAGTAACCTATGAACTTATCGGCTCCTCATTACTCGAAGTTGCCGATTACCGATGAAACACGTGATTTGCTACGTAAGGAATGTATAAAGTGTTACATCAAATTGTTACACAGACACGGTGCAGTAAATGTAGATTTGCTTCTTTAATATATAATATTTAAAGACAAATAAAAAAAAATCTGGTCACCGTTTGAGTCCAACATTCGCTGTTTACCTTTTCGTGTTATATAACCGTCGATACTTGTACTGGAGATACTAGTTTACTTACAAAGAAAGGCGTGATTCGTTTTAAAACGTTCGCACAACGAAACGGTCGTGATCGAAACACACGAGGCCGTGCATGTTAATCGTATTTCGATGCCACTTAAATAATTTACCTTTTTGTAGCAAACAAAGTAATTTATTTCAATAAACTAGGAATATAACAGTTTGTAAAATAAAACATCCAAAATGAAATAAATTGTAAGTATAAATGATTATAAACTGTGTAATATAGCAAACGTTCCCCAAATGATAAACCTTTAAAATAGAAGATAAAAGATTTACATTTTATCGGTTAATAAGGTCAAGAACAATGAGCATTATGATATTTTTTTAATAATTAGTTTCGTTATAATATATAATATAAAGATCCTAAATATTTATAATACATTTGTTTCTAATCGATAAAAAGCCATTAAATTGACTGAATGAAAAATTTATATACTTCTCTGTTAAGTTCATCAATTTCATTGCTTCGAATTTTGGAGTTCATGAATTCGTAGTATTTATGTTCGTAGATATATTTGTGTGGGTACATTTTTTTTTATGTGAAAAGTTGCCAAACGAGCAGACGGTTCACCTGATGTTAAGTGAATACCGCCGCCCATGGACATCTGCTATACCCGAGGGTCGTAGATGCGTTGACAACCTTTTGAAAATTGGGCTCCGACCACCTCACTCACCAGACGAAACGCAAAAGTATTATACTTTCCTGCATTTACGCCGGTCTTCTGTGAGGTCGTGGTACTAACCCGGACGAGCCTGCCCATTCGTGCAACAGTCGAGGCTACTGCGTGGCCCTACCACCGTTTGGACATATACATTTTCTTTGTATTCTTTTTTAAAAGTATTTTGCAAAATTAGCAAAATTATTTTTACTGATACCATGCATTGATACAGAACACTATGACTGACGACATAAATATTTAAAATTGTAAAGGTTCCAGAGATAAAAATTATTAAAACTTTTTGTAGATAACAAAAATATTGGAAACGTATTGTCATAGTGAGATATTATAATCATCATTTATCACACAGTACAAAAGATACGTAAAAATAAAATGTACATTTGTCCCAAGAACGTATCACAATTACTAACTATTCTTTGATCCAACATCGAGACGTCATTCTATTTTTATTGACACAGATGTTGACACAGTTTATTCTGTGGCGAATCGCACAGGAATACAGAAATAAGCGCTACGATAACATTCATTGGGTAACCTCAATAACCTAGAAACGCGGGAAATATAACAACTTGTATTGTGTTCTCTAGAAAATCTGTACTAATAAACGGAGAGCCGCTTTTTTGTTCGTTAATACTGCAAAAACTACTGAACCGATCTGAAGTATACTTATACCATAAGATGCAGCGTGTTTCGAAGAAGGTTTTAGTATATAAATTACATTTATATTATGCTGATCAGCGGAGCTAACACAATTTTCACGGAAGACGTCGCGGGCGAAGTCCTTGTTATCAATGAATGATAAAAGCCTTTCCTGTAAACAATTTGTCCTGCTGTTTTATACGAACATCATTTAGCGTCAGATTGACGCGTTAATAAAATATGTAACGGATTTAATTAAACCTTGACAAGAAAAACAACAGTTAATTTAAGAATAATTAGAAATTTATTGTAGTGGAAATGTAAGGTTATGTACCCAACTAGATATAACTAATAAATGATAATGGTTCTTTTTTTTATGTGTATAGTTGACAAGCCAGCAGGCTGTTCACCTGATGTTAAGTGAATACCGTCGCCCACCACAAGCAAATGTTCATTGAGAAACCGTTAATTTAATTCTCATCTTAACAAAAAATAATAGTGCTTCTTCAACTAAAACTTGTTTTAAAAACGTGTTAATCAAATAAATGTATTATCAAGGTATACATCATTAACAGCATACTGAGAATGTTACGTGCATTAACTTTGTCACATCTAATATGAACTCATACATCGTCGTTGTACATCATAGCTAATTATTAACCGTTATGGTATCCAGGCCTAGAAAAAAATTCATACCAATACATCTTGATAACTATTCTTCCTTTTAGCTATTGCTTGACTGATTCTACGATAGGTAAGCGGCCTCGAAATCTGTTCTGCATTATACAATTTTTTAAAAATTGTTACTACTTGTAATCATGGAGGAGAGTTACAACAAACTAATTGATAAAGTGTACGCCCACAATAGCAAAGAAGCGAGCAGCCGCAATCTGTGTGTCCACTGACCAGCGAGACTGTTTTTCCATCATCACCCATGGTTTGGCTAGGAGTCTCATATTCGGGATCAACTGAGGCATATTTTTGTGAGAAAGGCGTAAAAACGATTGCAATTGTGTATCGAAATACAACGCTCGCAAACCGCAAACTTTATACGCACGCAATAGGTACTGAGTGGCGGCGCGTGAAATTGACTTGATCCGATACGAAGTCTCCCCCTCCTCCAGCCCAGACTTAAATCCGTTGGATTATAAAATATGGTAACACTTGGAGGAAAGGACTGGTGAAAGCCTCGTCCTGATTTGGAGTCACTCCAGCTATTGCTGATATAAGCAGCCACTGATGACCGCCGACGTCGACGGCGATTGAAGACTTGTGGTCAAAATCGCGGGTGTCATTTTGAATAAGCTTAGGTAGCATAAGAATCTACGTTCGTGAGTTCCTTTTGATATATAAATGGTTACTGTAAAAACAAACCAATGTCAATCATTTCACAATATACATGTGACAGAACTTATGAGCCTACTAGGTATTTATTACAAAAGTTGAGTTCACATTGACACTAAAATTGAAAGTTTTTAATTTAAAATCAACTGTAATTTCCCAATAAAGGCCAATAAAGGCTAAATAATAAAATTAACGGTTCTAAATATTCTGTCCCTATATAATGATGGTATGATAGAAACAAATAATACAAGTGTTAACATTACCTTTATAATTTATATGTTAGGCGTTCATATCAATTACATATTGTTACATCCGACGAAATGTTGAAAATAATGTGAAAGTAAAGTTCTAATAAGAAATAGTTGTGAGAATTTATTCAGCTCTTTGATCAATATTTCGAACGCGTATGCTTCATATTAATAATTCTATAAGTTCAGCAAGAATTTGTTGTCCAACGTCTATATTTCCAAAAGGTATAAGCTAGCACTATTGCAAGTAGTTGTAGGTTAAATAGCACAACGTTTCCCTCAATCAACCACTTAAGGGGACGGTTAATAAATGCTCTCTGCTGGAAACGGAAATATCTCGATCTCGTAGCCTTTTCAATTTCCATCATTAATATAATCCTTTGTTTTACCTGGGATTTGGAAAATAAAAATAACGACATAATTAGGCTAGTAGACAAAGAAGACGAAAAGGGCCCTCATCATCTTGACTTTCTGAATACCTACCACTTACGCTGTATTTTTGAAGGGAATCTTGAAAGCATCTGTACGATGCTCAAAGGACATAAATATTAGTCGAGAATTAAAACAAACCTGAAATTAGCACTCATAATTTTCTAACTCATAGTACTAAATTCAGGTGGTCAAACGTTCAAATTTTTAATAAGTTAACACCTAAATGTACTTAGCGTTAACTAAATCTTATAACATGTCATTTTAACACTTCATATCGCTGGTTGTTTACAAAAGCATATGTTGGTATCGAAGCCGAGTTATTTTGTCATTTGATTATTTTCAGTGTCACATCAACCTTTCCTGAACGTTTGTGGATATCAAATAAAGTATAAAAACAATCGTTTCTCAATTTGTGTCACAGTGGCTGCCAGACAACCTTGTAACCTGAACGTTTAATCTTTATATATAATTGCATGAAAACCACATACTGGATATCAAGCATATACTTAATTGTATGTATAAATATTCCTACAGAATGACGAACAAGAAAATGTACCGTCAATTTAAGGTCAATTTGTGAATAAACATTGTGACAAAATTTATTAATAGTGGCTGCCAGACGTTAATGGATAAATCCAAAAAAATCTTTATGTAAACTAAATACCAACGTATAAAGTATTTCTGAAGATTAACTGTAATATGAACAAAGTTTAATCAAACTAGGTCATTGTCCTTCCAAAAACGCACATCAGCGTACGTAAATAAGGATAGCGGCAGACGGCAGTGACGTAAAATGTTAGATTTAGAACAAACTCTATACAAAGGAATTTACACTTTAACTAACTATTAAACTGATTAATACATATATTGTAATAATTAAACTGCCATAAGATTATAAGTAAATGCGTGCTAGTGAGAGGAGTCATTTTTACCATCGTCTATAGAATATAGAATACGCACAAAAGAACGATCATTGACAATTATAATACGAATTTACGAACTGCTTTTACTTCGCTACATTACAAATTTTGAATCAATTAATGTTCGGCCGAATATTCGTATCGGTTGAACTCATATTTGGGGGTTATTGGGATTCAAACTTCGACCCCTAGACGCCTACAATACATTCATTAACGTAATTAAAGTTAATTAATTCGATAATCAATATAATTTTAGTGATTGCAGAGATTAGACATGGCATTATTTAAATGCAAACGCTGGACATGCGAACCACAATTGCTTGCGTGACAAGTCACCTCCGAAAGCAAAATTTAATTCCTTAAAACTACGTTTTTTTTCGCTGAGAAATATATCTTTAACTTCAATGGCACTTCATAGCAGCAACCACGTGAATGATTTTCAGGATCTACCAGAATTATTAACAATTATACAATATTATTAGAGTTTATAATGTTTGAACCTTTTATAAACATTTTAGTAGTACAGTGGAACAGAATTAATGTAATATTTACGGAATATACAGGGAGGCTTTTCTAAGTGTATCCATTTTTTTTTATTAAATTCTAGACATAAATAATGTATTATAAAAAATGATAAATATTTAAAATCACTCGTAAGTAATTAATTACATTCATTTGAAATTATCTCAAAAAGTGCATGATTAATACGCAACTCGTTTATTTTACGCGCGATCATTGATAACTAACACGCACACAAGTTCGTTTCAAAAGTATACGACGCATAAATGTCCGACACCTATATATCTACATTGTGACAGGCACAAAACTAAAGTTTGTTACTACACGCGTATCATAGCACAAGTAAGTTACCCGTGGGTTCTGGCTAGCCCACCAGTTCTGCGTCAGATGAAGCTTTAATAGTCTCGGGACTGAAAGCAAAACCATCAGTTAATACAAGATACAAGACAAGTAAGTTTATGATGCCAATTTTTAGGTTCTAAAACCGTCATAATAAAGGGTCGTCATAATACTAAAATACTACTTTCTTATTTTAAAATCACACACTATTGTTAGTACTTATTATAGCGTATTTAAAAAGTGGAATCAACTATTTACAACAATTAAACGTACCTATTCCTTTAGTCACAAAAACACTCACTGATATTTTAACAATTGTTCAAAATGGAGTCCATTTCTCTCAATATAAAGCTGAGCACGCTTTCTCAAACTATTTTTTAACATTACTTGTGTCTGAACATTGTATACGCCGTTGTAGTAAATTGTCCAAAATCTAATAACCTTTTGTTGGCTGCCAAAATCGTCCATCAATCGCGATAAAGAGTCACTTTCATAAAGTCCTTGCGCACCGCGTAAATGTAGCACCTTCTTATGTACTTTCACCACTTAAAATGTGGCACCGTACCATCTCGTTATACTCGCGGTTCTAATAACTGCGTTGTGGTTTCGACATCCTTAGAGATAAGCAAATCTAAAAATAGCACGCTCGACCTTAATTAGGTCACGGTCAAATTGAAACTAACGAAGGGCAGCGGGCAGCGGCTGCATAGAGCGGTCACCGCGGGCGGGTGGAGGAGAAGAGAACGAGGTTTTATGACGCAACTTAAAAAAAAATTGTCGCCTCCGGTTTATCGCGAGCGCTTAGTTATGTTTGTGTGCGTGCACAGTAAAATTTAGGTATTAATGAATGACTACCGCAATGTCAAGTTCTGTTTTTTAGGGAATAGGGTGGCAATTTTTTTTTTGAAAAAAAAAAGTTTGTTTTTTATTACAATAAACGATTATAACTACCGAGTTTGAACCTCCTGTGAAAATTTGGGCACTACTCGAAAAGACTCCCTGTATACAGGTTTATGAATAAAGATTTACGTACACAGGTTTATGTATAAAGGGTTATTTAGATACAGTTTTCAATTTCATTGTGTTGTAGCTGTGCAAGATAAAAGCTTATTATCTGCGGATCTGTTCGTTGATAAAATAATAACGGGAATATCATTAAATTGAGCGTAGGCGTCATGTTGTTGACTAAAGAACAGCGATAAATCACGTTTTATGAAGCTCTAGATATTTCGTAGATAAAGAAATTGCTATATATGGGCAAAAATAAACTGTACAAATAGGAACTGCATTTCATACATATTTCTAGACTTAAGGTATTCGTTTATATGGTAATATAATAAATAATTAAAAACAGCTTATTTCATTTATTTAATATAATAAGTTATTCAATCGAAGTCCAGTAATATCTTACCCAAGTCTCATTTTTTGATTTCAATCATAAAAACTCTAAAAAACTTTCATTTAAATAATTTATCATAACTAATTTAAATACCATATTTATTATTGTTCGGTGGCAATATCCTTTAATAACCTATACAAACTTTGCTTAATCTTAAATGAACGATATTAGATACTTGAGTTAAAGATAACTTGAACTTTTAATACATTGTTACAATAAGTATAAAATCAGCGTAGTAATGATCGCGTAGTCGTACAGGTGTTGGGGTATAAAAAAAAAAGTAAAGTAACAGCCTATACATGTCCCACTGCTGGGCAAAGGCCTCCTCTATACAGAGGGTATCAGGGCATAGTCCACCACGCGGCCCCACTGCGGATGGCGGACTTCACATATTTTCGAAATATTTTTTGTTATTATTTCGAAAATATGCAGGTTTCCTCACGATGTTTTCCTTCACCGCGGAGCACGTGATAAGTCAGCACTTAAAGTTAAAAACTTCATTGGTGCCGGCACCGGGGATCGAACTCAGGTTGCTCGAGTATATTGAATTAAAGGCGAGCGCCCGGACACTGAGCTATCACGGCTCATTGGGGTATATCCTAAGTTATTGTGATCATTTTAATTAGGCACTTAATAAATGCATCATATTGTAAGTCACAAAATTATAATAAAATAAGCATTTCAGATATTTTAACACAATGTTATAGATAACCGAGACTAGAGTCCCAAACTATGAAAAGCTATGGATTGTATGTTACTTATAAGCATACTTTTGTTTTGTATATACATATTTATTACAGATACATAACCCTTAAGATGGCTTGCTTTATCAAGTCGTTCGAACACACTGCACATTCCCATCCCTACTTTTATGCCCTGACGATTCAGTGGATAAACAACCAGATATTATGCCAATCGTCGTCAAAATAAAAAAAAAAACATAGGCCATAATAAAATGTAAAATATATATTTTTACGTTGTTTACACGAACTAAATGATAATCATAAAACGAAGGTACAGGTTAAAAACAGAAAACACAGGTGACAATCGTCAATATTTTTTGTTAAAAAAGGACCAACTTTTCTTTAAATTAAAAAAATTGACCATTCTTCGTAAAAAGATAAAGCTTGTTTACAATGCCGTATCATTTGCAACATGAAGATATATTTATAGATAACTGTAACTATGGGAACCTAGTTCCCGTCATTTTCCCGTGGGAATATACCGAAATACAAATAACAATAAGTAACTTTTATTATGTTTACTGTGGTTCAAGTTTTTAAATATTGTTTAAATAAATCATAATTAATAAAGTAACTAACTAAACCTAAGTAATCTAGTTTCAATTCAATAAGAGCATCTTCAAGCACTGGTTTTACGGCATTACTTTCTAACTTTTAACGTACCAACGCTAAAAATATTCGAATACTTATCAATATAATTTGGTCATAATCTGTATACGTTACAAATTTCCACGACCGGTAACGGCCCACATTTTATTGTGTCAGTAACCCAACCGATATCGCATATATTCTGATCCTCTGGTGACAATAAATTGTACCCGCGCTCAAATTAGTATTCACGTCAAATCAAACTGGAAATTATGAATAAATAAGTGGAATTTTTTCAGAGAGGTCACATTAATCACTATGAGTAAATTTATGATATGATTTCAAATGACATGATTTTAAAATAACCAACGACGGTGCAGAATAAAACATCATGGCTTGTTAACTTCAATTAAAGTTGGTGCAAGAAAACTTTAAAAGATTAACAACAATACAAATCGTAATGATGTACAAAGACTTTCTTTATACTTGCTCGGAAGACTGTTTACAACAGCATTTTTAGTTTAGCACAGAATACGCATAAACTAAGTGTGGGTTTCAAAAATGACATTCTTAAATTAAAGGTATTGCCTGCATGATAAAAACATACATAAAGTAAGAACTACAACCGTTTGTAAATGGCACCAACCAGTTATTTATACATTTTTTATAATTAACTACGTAGAGTAAAAGTAAACACAAGGGGCAATGGCAAGGCTGGGTATAGCCGCATAGTTTTTGGCTAATTTTCGCAATTCAAAGAATTCGGATCACAGTTTTGTAGTTATAAAAGTGTAAATATATCAGTAAAAGTATAATTTTCATTATTCAATACCTCAACGCGGCAATTTGAAGCGGTTATCGAATTCAGAATTGACTACATATAAATAAAGAAGAAGATTCTAATTTATATATTCAAAGAAAAGTTTAGTCTTAACATTCAACGTTCGAATTAACCTTGACAATTGAAATTAAATTTTTAACATTTATATATATTCAAAGAAAAGTTTAGTCTTAACATTCAACGGTCGAATTAACCTTGACAATTGAAATTAAATTTTTAACTTTCCTTATCGCAGCTGATTTTGCATGCTAAGAACAAAATTAGTGCACGGGAAATTTTTTTTGGAGGCCAATTTTTAATTATTAATAATTGTTGTACTCGAAGAACACTTAAAAGCGACATCCAGACAACAATCGATTTAATCCCGGATCGAATGTTTACTCACGCACGCCACAAAAAGCGAAATCGAACACGCGGCACAACGCCACATGCAACACCGTGTCTCAAGCACTTAATACGTATACGCATTAAGAACAGTCGCATTCGAAATGTAAAAGTGCCTCGGCTGCTTTTAAGCAAATCTTAAGTTCTTGTCGTACGGTCACAAGTCGAGTTCACTCACCGAGTTTCCCCATCATCTCCTCCAGAGCGTGGTCTTTGTCCATGTCGACTGCGGTTGGCGCTTCGTTCCTGTTGCCAAATTCCTGTGAACGGTCACAATCACCATTGATGGATTGGCGGGACGGAGCGCGTGGTGTGCGAACGCCAGGCGCGTGTGCCGGCGAGCGAGCGAATGGAGGTCCATCGCCGTGGCGCCGACTTCGACGGTCGGTTGCCGCAATCGAGCGAAAAGTCGCATTGCATCTTATCTCCATTAAGTCATACCTGTCGCTTGGCGGCGCCCGCGCAATAATCCAAACGGACCGGACGTATCAACAGTTAAGACCGATCTTATACGATTGCGTACGAATTGTAGTAACAAAGTATTCAATGCAGAGACGCAATAATAAAATATTGCACCGCTATTAGGTGAATGTCGGCTTTCCCAACTTTATTCAACGACCGTCTTTTAATGTGGAAGTTTAATAAAATATATCGTACTTACAGAAGTTAGGTACTTCTTTTTTACTAAATTAATAGATGAACAGTGTGAGAAATTATATATTGTTCGAAATAGAAATAGCAGTATTCGATATGTTAACCATAACAATTATTATGTTTACTAGTCACGCAACCGAATGACGCAACGTTGTAAATTAGATGATCTTCGTGATCCAATAATAAGCCGTATAGAGTAAACATAAAACAGTACGCCCGCCTTATTGTTCATAAATGTTTCTAAATATAGTTTCAATGAATATTGGAACCATGACAGCTTTGTCTTGCAGATAACTACTATTCAAAATTGGGAAGGCACGACTTTAATTTTTAGCTAAATCACTTAGACAGAATTTTTATATTTTAACAAATCTAATAAACAAAAGATGTAGACCATTTTTTTCAATATTCCACGACGAATTGTTATACAGGTAAATCATTAAAAATGCCTGTACAATAATTGCTTCTATAAATAAGTAACAAAATAAATGTCGTGAATATGAAAAGAGTGATTTGAGTGTTTCCTGTTCCCAATGTAGGCCTATACACTGATATTATGGTTTAAAAAATGTACTGTAATATAAGTGCACTCACTCGTATATTATTTAGCTTTAGAGTAAGTGAATTGTTTATTATTTGACGTAGTTTTCCTTTTATCTTCTGTTATGATTCAAATCATGAGACATGAATTTTGTTTTGCGTTGATTTATCACCTACCCAATTAACATACGTCAATCAAATAATCAAATTATGTATTTCAGTTTACCGAATAAAGCTAACATTAGTTGCACTGCCGTCACAACCTTGCTGACTCGAAGTTTTGTATTTTACTAATTCGGATTTGTGTAAACTGAAGACTAAAGCGCTATAGCAAACGTGACTGACGTTATTACTTATTGTTTATACATTTTAATTTTTAAGTGCTAAAAATTTTAATTTTAAACTCCCTATTGCAGAATATATTAGTTATTTCGTAATAAAGATAAGTACCTAATGTATTTTGTAACAGGGAGTTTTCATGAACTTCAACATTAATAAATAAATAAAATAATTATTAAAAACTTTCAACATCGAAATTTTATTGTTTAATATCAAGATAGATTTAACACTTATTATTTAAATACGTATTGTAACATAAACATCGCCACTTGTCTTTATTGTCGTTTAATGTGTCACATAACTCCATATACTGAAAAAAACCGGCCAAGTGCGAGTCGGACTGGCGCACGAAGGGTTCCGTATCATTATCTATACATCTACAGCGTGTCGTTAACATCGCGACAATAAATGAACACACGTCTAACGCTACTTGCCAATAATCATAAAAAACATTAACGTTAAACAAAATCCATAATTAAAAAAAATTTTTCAAACAAACTAACTAAGTACAAAAGAAACAAAATTTGTAACATCCTATACAACTCGCACCACAGCGTCGTATTATAAGCCTCTCCTTCTAACAGTATGTTTTGTCTCTTTTAAATTCATTCAACCCATTCATATGCTTTGTGACCTTTACAAATGAACTTTACGTTACGCTTTTATAGGTAAGGGTGTTCTAAAATTCTTTGTTTTGGAAGATTTAATAACTCTGTAAATATTGATGTTAAAAGAATTTAAATGTTTAATACAACTTTAAAAAGTTATCCCCTATATGGGTGTTCATTTATTGTCGCGATGGTAACGACACGCTGTATATACAACAGATAAATAAAATTGGCGTGTCTGTTTATTATATTTAAAAAACCACTTTTTGCTAAATACATATGGTGAATACACGGTGCAAAGTAACATTTTTTTTAATTTTGTCTGTTGGTCTATTTGCTAATCTCTGAAATGGCTGGACCGATTTTAACGGGACTATCACTGACAGCTAGCTGATAACATAAGGAAATTTTATTCAAATTCCACGCGGACGTAGTGGCGGGCACAGCTAATCTGTAATAATCTAATTGGTAAGTACGTGTAGGTTGCCTAGCAACCGCGTTTGTTATATGGGAGGCCCCTTAAATATTTTTATTTTATTCTGTTTTTTAGTATTTCTTTTTAAAGCGGCAACAGAAATACGTCATCTGTGAAAATTTAAATTTCAACTGTGTAACGGTTCATGAGATATAGCCTGGTGACAGACGGACAGCGGAGTTTTAGTAATAGAGTCCCGTTTTACCCTTTGGGTACGGAACCCTAAAAATATGTGGCAATATGTTGTCAAGGCTTACATTATCTTGGTGTTTTAGCTCTGTGCAATAAAACTTCTTTATTTGCATTTGTTAATTCGAAACTATCTCATTTACATGGATACCTACATTAGTTAGTTAGTTGTATCTTTGTACTCGCCTACAATTAAACAATATGCAATTTCTGACTGCTTGTCGCTAAAATATTAGAATCAACACGATGCACACTGCAAAATGAGAAAAATCATAAACATCGATAGCTATGGCTCAAGAAGATATTTGCATATTATCGTAATTACTTGACCACCAATAAAAAGGGCATTTACCGTTTAGGTTGGTTTAAGTTTTAAACACGTTTTGAAATTACAATTGCAAAAGCCAGCGCAAATTACAACTCACCTAATGCTTTATCCCTTTATATCTGTTTGGTGTTACTTATTATAATTTATAAATAATTTTTTTGACATTTTATTAAATATTAACTTTGGAAACAACTAAAGAATGATTTATGCGGACGCTAATATAAAATCTAGACAGCCTAGATTTGCATCGGCTAGTTGATTCATAGTTATGTCTATGTATGTAAATAATTTGAAACCACAATTATAGCACGTGACTGTTATAAAATATTATAAATTCGTTTCAGAATCGGTACCATATACGAAGATGTCACGACAGATGTGTTAGGAGTTATGGGGACTTGGCAGTGGCTTGTAACAATTACACTCACAATTCTTATGGTGCCTACGGCGTTAAACCAATACCAGGACATGTTTCTATTGAGGCCGTCAGGAGGCATTACATGCGTCATACCGGAGCATATTAACGTAATCAATAAGAGTTTGTGCTCTTTCTACGTGTCATATAACACGACTGAAGAAATTAAATGTAACAGGTGGCAAATTAAATTATTGGGATTAATTCGGATCGAAAAAATGGTAAGATTTTTGTAGGAACCACTTCTATATGTCCAAATAAGGAATAAGGTTAAGCAAAGTTCTAAATAAAAAATTTTGAGTGATTACCTCCGCCGTCACAATTTTGTTGACTATCATTGACAGACGACTGCGCCTCGGCTACTTCACTCACGAAACAAGAGGCAAAAATACAAATAAATCTGTTAAGACTCCTTTTCAGTAACGCGTGTTACTTTCTCAATGAGCGGGCTTCTGAATGCAAGTGCTTCCATGCATTATTTGTTTGTAAATGCGGTGAACAATAAGGTAGCGCTTTTGCAAAAATTAAATCTAAAAACGGATAAATGTGAGTCAGATATTATTTAACGACTGTGGAACCGCAAGAAAATGAGTGTTTATGGTTGGTGTGTTGTGGTTTGTGTTTGTTTTTTTTTTTTCAATGTAATTTAATTCACTAATAGTTCTTGACATAATACTATAACTTTGCATACCAGCAAATAACTGATAGTTTTCTTTATTCAGTGGCTAATATTTTGCGACGATAACTTTAAGCTTTTATCGACGACGGTGATATGTCGCCTGGGTTGTATGTTCGGCTGCGTTATATTTGGCTTGATATCCGACAGGTAACTTTATCTTGTACAATTAAATTAAAACGTTAATATCAATACATGTCATAAATTGATTAAGGTGATTGCACAATTTTAAGAAAAAGGTTCGATTCCGGATTTGGTTACTCATAATTATTTTTATGACCTACGCTAACATTACAATACTTATTTTGGATCTGACTGACATAACTGGTAAGGCACGCGGGAGTCTTCGCTGTTGCACGAATGGGCAGGTCGGATCGGGGATCTACCACGATCTCACACTCACAACCAGAGCTAGTGGGCTGTTGCAGATGCGTTTACCACCTATTAATAAAGTGTTATTAATAGGTGGTAAACGCATCTGCAACTCTATGGGTGTTACAAATGTCCATGGACGGCCGTTATCAATTAATATCGGGTGAACCGCCAACACCCTTGACACCTTCTCACATAAAAAAACATCTTAGATCTTAAAAAGACATCTTAGATCATGTGTCTGGTTTATATGGAAATTTTATAAATATTGTAATAGCACACAATACATGCTGCCTTGTTATGTTTTAAACGCATTAAGAAAACCTAAGATCAAATATTTTGTCTCTACTTGCCCTACTAGGCCACGCAGCAGCTTTTGCTGATGTAGAAATGGACAGGCTCGTCCGGGGAAGTTCCGACATGAAGTGGAAGAATTCATTTTCGCCTTTTGTGAGGTATTCGAGACCAACTTTTTAGTTTGCGAATCTGCAACTCCATAGTTGTTATAGTGTTATACTCCAACGGTAGTAACTCAACATCAGACTAACCGAATGTTCATTTGCCCAGTTTTCACATAAAAAAATTAATGCTTTACTAAAGTGGCCGTATTTACCAAATACCAACGTCGCACGATGAAAGGCCGTGTGTTCTCAGAATGCGTAACAACTTGAAAGCTCCGCAAAAATAACAAAACACACACAGCTCATTTACAGAATTACTTACTAACAGAATTAAAAGGATTATTGGCAATTTTATAAGCATAATACAATAGCACGCAGGCTTTCTATAAACAGAGTTTGACAACCAATGATGTTTTATATACAAATTAAAGGTAGATACGACACTAGCGCACCTAAACTGAGGCGCTCAAAATACGCCAATTGGTGTAATTATATCAACTGATATCTCTTTCCGTATCATACGTTCTATAACATATGTCACATTAACTTTATGTCATATAATGTAAAGCAGAGCAATTTTTGAACGTTGCGCAGTATGGACATGAGTCATATTAAACATCATTGTTGACAACAATATCGCACGTAAATAATGCGAATGCTGCGAAAAAAACCACGAATAACATGCCCTGGAAAGTTTTTCGGTTTTCTTACAGGGTAAAGCTAAAACTGTAAACCTTGAACGACCATTATGCTTATAATGCAGATATACCTATTGTTTAAAAGATTATTTTATTGTATTCTTTCCAACGTGTCACTCTTTAGCTCATATTATTTGTCAATTGTGCAATGTTTTCCTAAAAGAAGGAAGTTAAAATAAATTTTAATGTAGCACGGTATCCCAGTTTCGGAATTCTCGCCTACGACAATCCGAAATTAGTACTGTTAAATTGTAATTGATTCCTAAAGAGATTGTTTAATACAATTTTCTTTTTAAATTTATTACACGACCACTGCGGAAGTATACTATGGCCTAAATGATTAAAATGTGAAAAATTTTATAGATCATAAATCAACCTGTCTGCTGACTCTCACTTTATCTCAGCCAGCAAGGATAACAATCAATGATCTGAAACCCAAAACAGAAATATTATCGTTTATAACCTTGGATTCGTCGTTTATAATCTTGGATTCCAAATAAACCTATTTAAAACTTTTGAAAACTATTGTATACAAAAAGAATGCACATTTCAGCTTTGGAAGAAAAAGGGCCATTTTATTTAACATAATTTCGGAAAGTGTTTATGGATTGATCTTAACGTTTTGCTATTCGGAGCCTTGGTTTCGTTTACTGATATTTTTAAGATCTCTGTTTGCAAGTGCCAATTTCTTTACTGGAATTATTTTGAGTAGGTAAAAAAACTTTTGAAGTAATAGTAGAGCAGTAAATATTACAAACTTTCCAACAATATCCATTTTTATTTTTGGTTCCATATTATATTTGTGAAAAGATCTGTTTGCCTTTCTAGCAAAAAAATAATAATACAAAGGGATGAAGTAAAAAGGGATAAGAGTAAATTATCAGCAATAAAATGTAATTTTATTTTTATTAAAGCTAGAGCTCGTTTGACTTCATGTATGATACTTTGTAATTTCAAGATCGCTATTTTTTGCCTACACATGCTCTATTTATATTTATAATTTCACATTTATCTGCCTTATGTATTGAAGTTGTGATTACTTTAAAGCTTTCAGAATTTTGTCTAAATTTAAATTACATAATTCGTTCGTTTAACGCCGTTATAAATATTGTTTATTTAGGTTGATGGATTAACGGTTGAAGTCAAGAGATAAATATTGTAACAAAGAACACCTATATTTCAGTTTGCGAAATTGCAAGTAATGGTTGGCGCACTCATTTGATTATGATAGTTGCATCGCTGCAAGTACTCGCAACTATATGCGCAGTGCCCTTAGCGAACAGCCTACCGAACCTAGAGACGTATAACATTATGACTTGTGTCGTTTGCATTGTTTGCATAGCACCGGTGAGGTAATATTTATTTTAAATATTTCCTGCCCTGAAAGACAACCAATATCCTAAAGTAAAATATTTTTTTTTAAGTTTTATTTTTGTCCTGCGTAGGTATGACCATGTGTCACATTTTAGATCCAAGCTTAGCTGGTTGAATATCTGACGGAGTACATACATAAGTAGTTTAGGCTATATATTTTTTGTATGTAAAATATTTATATTACTCTTCTGGTTTATTAATCTAATTAGTTTTATTATTGCACCTAAAGTTCTCACTACACCATAGTTTGACTGGCAGAGAATGCCTAAAGGTATTAAGTCCGCCTATTGTATTCCGAATTAAGGGAAATACATTAAGACTAAATAAATAAGCAATTACCGATTTATATGAATATAGTATCTTAATTTTTACAGGTAGGTACTTATTAAAGCTATAAAAATTATTAATAACGTTGTTTATAAGCTTTACGCACGCCCAACCAATGACTAAGCTTGTAAAAAATTATATATTAATATTAGTTTTAGAAAACGTATAACATGTGGAAGGAAGTGCCGCGATGCTTCAGGTCATTGACTCCAGAAGCGAAGAAGTATTAACATAATCTATGCTGCTATCGTTATCGCATACCCATACCCTCTAAAAGAAATATGTAGTAATCATTTTTTAGACTAAAATGGAAACCATTACCATGGTTAGGCATAAAACTTTCAGTTCGTCTTAGAATTCAAATCAAAGATAGATAATTATATCTTGTGGTATAAGAAACTGTCGGAAGATCAAATGATTATCATATCATGTGTTTGTAGTTCTTAACGCTATCGCCTTTTATCGTTTTAATTCTCAAACGTTCTCTTCGTATGAAAATTATATAAAATTTACTTTTAATGTAGGATGAAGTTATGACTTGTCTAGATTCAATAACATATCTTTGTCTATTTGAGACAAGTAGATCAAGGCCTAGGTACCTAATCCAATAATCTAATCAGAAACTGTCGAGAAGGTCAAATTAGAGCTCCACTCCTACTCCATTAGAGTATTTTTAATAATATAATATAAAGAAGGTCTTATGCATAAATGAAATCACGAAATATTTCAGATGGCTACCAGAATCACCGCAATGGCTGATGTACAGTCGTAAAATTTCTTCAGCTGAAAAAATTTTGAACAAAGCCGCAAAGAAGAATAAAATAATACTATGCAGCGATTTTAGGATACGGCCAGTTAACCACAAGGTGAGTTTGCATGTTTGATGTTTATTAACGTTAGGTTAATATTTTAAATAGGGTGTCTTAGCTAGGCTATTTGCTTTTCTGCTTGTTTGGCACCAGACTCATTAAGCTTTATAAATTTTATTTAAAACAAGTATTTGTGATTTTGTGCAAGTGTCACTGTACAAAGCAGGCCCACATTTTGCAAAATTTCGTTTATACTTAAGCAATTTCAGAATATTATTACAAAACTTTTAAAAGGTTTTAAAAACAGAGGCACTGACTGCAATGTGTGCCTATTTGCCACCGCTCTCATATAAAAGATTTGCTGAAAACTCGTGTTGAAAGTGAAAATATTGAAAGTGATAAACTGTCTTAAGTATACCACCCGATACAATACTATACTATTTATTTTTCTGAGTCTGAGCAAGTGGCGAACGAGCATGCGGCGCGTGTGAATCATCATGAACATAATAATTAAATTCGATAAAGGAATTAACTACATTCTATTCGAGTCTTTGCACCGTGCAATAATTTGTTTGCGTGCAATACTACTATTATTTGAATCAACCGTGGGTAACCGAATTCGATTTTTTTATGTGAGAAACTGGCGAACGGGCTAGCGACTCACCTGATTTATCCGCCGCTTGTGGACATTTGCAACACCCATAGGGTTGCAGATGCATTTAATAAAGTGGGCCTCGGCTACCTCACTCACCATACGAAACGCAAAAGTGTAAAACTTCTAGTTTACGCCGGTCTTCTGCTCCGATGGTACTAACCCGGACGGACCAGCCCATTCGTGCAACAGTGAACACTGTTGCGTGGCCCTTATTGTAATTAATTATTTTTCTGATCAAACTAGATTGTTTTGTTTCAGGCTTATAATTCCATAGACGAAGAAAGAACGTGTATCAGTATACTCTACACTTATAATACAAGAATGCTTTTAGTATTTGTATTAATATTTTGGACACTCTATAGCTTTTTATGGAGTTTTTTATACATAACCACCTACAGTAATCATGGGCGCATGCCGTTCTTAGAAATGACAGGTTTTTTCAGTCTTTTTGGCCTTTTGACATTACTGCTATTGAAAAGGTTTAAATTGAAACATCTCCTTCTGATTAATGTCGCACTTATGGGCATATTTACCGCGGGCATTATTATTATAAATCATTTTGAAGTTAAGGTGAGTGCTTATATCTACAGTAATATTTAAATATAAGAGCAAGTGTGAACGGTTTTAAAAATAATTTCAACATATTTCATAAAGATCTGTTCATAAAAAACTGTATCGAGCTACTTGACAAATACTAAATACCTCATCATCTTGTGGTAAATAAACTCAAACAATTTAAATATTGACTGATTTAAAATCCCATCAGTCAAAACTTTTGGTTACCTTTCTGATAGATTCACTCTGCAAGTCATCCGGTCTACCTCGCAATAAATAAATACGTCCTGTCCTTTTCAATAAGTACTTTGTTTTTTTTTCCTTCAGTGACTGTTATTTTAATTTTCACTTCGACACTTTTAACTTTTCTTTTTAATTTTTTTAAAGATTTGGATGGACTGCATTAAGAATGATGTATGTGAAAGAGGTGAGTATTGAGATGAGGGCTTATAGAGGAAAGTGGAAGGAAAGAACGTGTTGTGTTGACCCCACCTAGTGTAAGGGCCGGACAAAGAAGAAGACTTTTTCTTAAATTTTTAATCTTAAAATTCTCTCTATTTTCACCGAAGGACAACCTGTTTTTTCTAATCTTTTCCAAAAGACATCCATCACTCGGTGAGCATGCTACTACGTCGTTCTTTTTTTTACTAAATACTTACTTTTTTTACGTTGTTTCTTATGTTTATTTAAAAATATACTTTACAACTAGCATGTCATATAGTGCAATTCTTACTTATGAAAAACAATAACACATTGTCATTGTACGATTAATATGTTTTGTTGACACAATTATATAGCGAAAGCGTCAATACCCCTATAAATTTCATTTTATGCACGTTCTTAATCGAATGCGATATACCAGAAATGATTTGAAGACTCCACCCTAATATTTACGCTCATAGACTCATCGAAATTTCCTATTTGTCGTCGGCACCCAATATTTACTCGTAATTGGGGTCAAATTAACATCCCCGAATGTGCTATAGAGTCACTAACGAGGCACGGTATCTTCTGTTGATGCATACTTATAATTTGAATGCGCTTTTTGTTCATTGTCTAGAAAAATAAGCTATCACATATTTTCAACAGCTATTCTCATCTCATTTTCTAACGACAGAGACGTCACTAGACTGTTAGGAACTTCTGGGTTGTAGTAGTTCTTGTGATGGTCGATTTACTATTTTGTAAAACATTACTTTGAAAGAAGACGTTGATTTTAATTAAGTAACAGCCTAAAGATGACCCACTGCAAGCCAAATGCCTCCTCAATATGGAAATAGGGCATAATCTTATGCAAATCCAATGCAGATTTAAATACTTCATATATCTTATATAATATTTTTGAATATTATTTCAAACACATGCAGGTTATTTTCAGGAAGCTTTGTTGCATTGCGGAGCACGACAATATTCAGCACTTAAAAATGCAATTTAACAATTTCAACGGTGCCTGTATTATGATTTAAACTCAGATTGCTCGAATATACTTAATCAAAAGCGAGCGCCCGAAAACTGAGTATCTGGGCTCTTTGCTTCGGTTACCTATTTGAGCCAAATTAACGTAGTATTTCTATTACCTTTTCAGTACATTAGTTTCGGCATTGTACAGTCTGCGGCACTCGGCATTGGAATGACAGGACATACTTTACTCCTTATTATAACACCACGACTATTCGCAATAAACATTCGTGGAACAATTTTCGGCTGCTGTCATTCGACTGGGCAACTTGGTACTATAACATGCTACCTCATGTTCCTCCTGGACCTGACTGATCACAAATCTCTTGTCTTTATACAAATAGCAGCCACTTTTGTGCTGTCAGCGCTATGTTATGTGATTCCCGACGTTGATGGACGTGAACTCCCCGACATCATAGAAGACATGGATTATTTTTCTGAGTAAGTATAGTTTTTGTTTGTTTTTTTTCACAGCGATTATTTTTTTTTCCTATATACGTAACTGTATAAAAGTCAATTAATCCTAAACTTAATTACATATTTGTATTAAAGTGCGTAGTTGGTAGGTTGGTGTCAGAATTGTAACAGCAAGAAACAATTACAAGAACGTCTACAGCACAGAATAAGCAGCAATAGCAACATGTTTACACTGCACTAAATCCAATTTTTATTCATAATCTTTTTATTTTTTAAACACGAAAGTAATTACAGTGAATAAGGTAATTCACTTTGCATAGACCTTTAAAATACACTGCTTGGAAAATTTTATACAAGGTCGCCAAGTACAATGAATGGTATGCATGTAAAGTAAAAAGATCAATAATAAACTTGAAATCGAAAAATGTTAATAAGACTGCCTCCCGTTCCTCACATGTACTTAGGTATTGTATATTTGAATAAAGTAAGACAGTTGCTCTTTTTCCGTATGCAGCAGATATCTACTAGTAAAATCATTAATTTGGCAAGTAGTATGCTAATAAAAAAATATTCCGTGAATAAACAATACAGAAATTTCAGAAGAAAGAAGAAACATTACAGAAATGAGAATAAAGCTTTGCTCGACCACGAGCCATAACCATGTAGTATAGTGTAGTGTTGTGCTCATAGGCAGGTTTCTGTTCCTTAGTAGAATTTTATACACACCGTTCCTAACCAGGCCACCAGTTATCGCTCTATCAGCCCCTTTAATTGCTTGGGGAAGCTATAAGAACGCAGCGTTCTTGAAAATCTCAAGGAACACGTGTATACAATCTGCGCCATCACCTTTGGCTAATTCCACTTCCGACCGAATCGTTCCTGTCCCGACCACAGATTCCGCTTGACAAAGCATATACTGAGACCCCTCAACTGCCCCAAAACCATTGATGCTAACGCTCTCTTCTTCAATGTCGCAAAGGCAGGTCTGACACAACGGCGATCTTTACAAGCTGTTAGCATTTTACATGTCAGACAGGTTCGTAAACACCATCCGAGCCTTCTTTTCGAATCGCTCTTCTCGTTACCGAATATATAGCAACCTTTCTACAAGCCAAACTCTCACGGCGTGCATTCCTCAAGGCTCTTGCCTCTCACCTTTGTTTCTTCGCTCTTCGCGAGCGACATACCCAAAAACCGACACGTCAATCTCACGCTTTTCACTGATGACACCGCTTTCTTTTACGCCAATAAGAACTTCAATTTCCTTAACTTTCACGTCCAATGCGTTACCGATCGCTTCCGTGATTGGTTCCACACATTTTGCCCGTGACAAAGCCAAATCACATCCTTCACCCGACGTCGCTAAAACAGAAATTCAGGGTAAATCACACTATACGACCAACCAAACGTTCGAAAGGATACCGTCGGAGTCACTTACGAGTCCAGGATGAAGATCGCGTCGAAAACATTATTAACAGAGCCGCGTTCATTTCGGGCCAGCTGTACACTTTAACTAACGCATCAAGTAATATGCCCTTAAGGCAGAAACTTAGACTTACGCTTGCATGTCCTTAGTCCACTTTAACCCTACTCAAAAGGCTTGCACAAGGTGAGTATTATCTATACATTTATACACATAAATAAAATTGGAGTGTCTGTTTGTAATATTAGGTAAAATAACCGCTTTTTACTAAATGCATATGGATGTATACACGGTACATATACCAAAATAACATTTTTTACAATTTTTATCTGTCTGTCTGTCGCTTTGTTCTGGCTAATCTCTGAAACGGCTGGACCGATTTGGACGAGACTTTCACTGACAGATAGCTGGTGTAATAAGGAGTAACTTAGGCTATTTTTATTTTAGGATTTTTTTATTTTAAACTAGCTGTGTCCGCGAATTCGTCCGCATGGAATTTTAAATAAAAAAAATTAGACCCGTAGTTTACATTCTTCCCTAAAATAACGCACGCATGAGCCAAGGGCGACTCTACCCAACGAAGATGGCCGTTCCAAACTGGTGGGTTCTGGATAGCCCATGAGTTCTACGATCTTGATGAAGCTTTAGTGTAAGGATTAAAAGCAATGACAGAAATTAATGAAAGATGAAAATATATTCCTTTTTCTATACCTATACAAATTTAAGATACGCATGTGTACAGCAATTGGCGGGTTAGAAACTACTAAATACCAAATTTCTAAAGACAACTAAGTCGTTAACAACTTATAATAATAACCTATAATACATTTTTACACTGTTGTTCTTAAAAAAATATTAAACCTTTCGTATGATTTGGCAATTCCACAGGACCTGCACGGTCTGCATTGGGAAAGGAATTTAATATTTTATATTAAGTTATAAGTTTGTCAATACACTCGTATTACATTGAATGTAATGAAATATCAACAGATTATCAAAACCAATGCGTTGGGTAACCCAAAAAACTAATTCCCCGTCACAAGAAGAAGTGGAAATGAGAATATATTCCTTCAGTAGCGCTGTTCGTAATTCGTCGGTGAACAGCTATCCTATGGAAAGAATTCCGGCGCGACGTATTGGTTTTAAAAACATATGGTACGAAGTCATTTATTTTGTACGCAATTTTTTGAATTTAAGACTATGGTAATAAAACATATGTAGGACAACGTTAACAACCTAGGATTCTGTTCTGTTTAGGGAATCTGATTTTTCCTTGGCCAGTTTCTAGAATTTTTGTTTTTAATTAATATGTATAATAGTGGTAAAGAGACCTGTCTGTCATGCGTATATGGAAATATTAAGTATTCATTTATAAGAATATGCATTTTTAAAATCTATGCATTTTATATGTAAATGGAAAAACGGGGAAACTGTATCGCATCAGACCTGCTCCTTGGACCTTATCGATTAACCTTGGATATGTAATAGGGGTCAAATAAAGATAAATCTTTCAATTGATGTATTGAGTTTATTTTCTTATATTTATCTTCGATAAGTTGCCGAAAATGTAAACAACGAACACTAACGTAAATTGCATAAGGAACATTATAACAAATAATGGTCTCTTGTGTCTATTTTTGTTTTCTATAATATACCAGATCGCATCAGCTTTAACCATTAATCATATAAGTTTTTAACTATTATTTTCAACTTCTACGTATGGTTTATTGTTCGATTGAAAGGGGTATTAAATGGTCCAGACTGATTTATCTAGTAGATGTATTTTACTGCTTGCCTGTGGATGTGGCGTAACCAGAATACCAATATCAATGTAGTTGTTTTTATGGTTTTCCATAAAAAATAACAGAGCGCCTGCATAAATCTTGAAATTTTTATGAAGTGATCCATGAACGTCACGAATGTAGTCTCCTTATACTAGGCTCATGGATTTGCAAAATGTAAAGTGCCTTCCTAAGTGCATTGTCGTTGAAATGGAGTTTCGGAAGTAAAAGCATTGGGGGAATTATTATTTCTCCATCAGCATCACAGTACATAATTAATTGAGGTGGCTAATGTTCAACACTCACTTTTATTGGACTCTTCAAGCTTAGTTTATTGGACTGAGACCTCAATAATATCTTTTAACAGCTCTTTAAAACACTTAAAATTGAATTTAGCTTATTTATAGCCTACATTTTCTAATATTAGATTGTCAATGAAATATTTTTATTAATGTGTAATGTGTTAGATAAAAACGCAAAAAATATACTTTCTGGCTATTAAATTACCTTTCCTTCACGATACTAATATTACTGTTAATATATGTCAGTTTTAAAGTAATCAAAGCTGTTATAAATTTTTATTCTTTGTAAATCAAAGAATAAAAATAAATGTTTTTATCTTTTTTCATGTAAAGATTCTGAAATGACAAAATGTATACAATGTATGTAATGTATACAAAACAAACAAAAACTAAGTGTAATGTGTAGACTAGCCAAGTCCAAGTAGCGTGAAGTTTACTTCAAACGACCGGTGAGAGACAAAAGCATGTATACTTTTCATGATTTCTGATCGGAAATTAAGGTAATCTTTAGCCGCTTTTATTTTAAAAAACATATTGTATAATGTGGTGTTAAAGGTAAAATGAATCTATTGAAGGCCCGAATAATACTGACTTATATTTTATGACAACAAGCAATATAAATGATTACAATTCATAGAGTAGCATAATGTAGAGCGTAATATAGAGTAGTATATAATAATTGTTTAAATATACATCACAATATGTATTTATCGAAAAGTATAAAATCATGAGGGTATTTATATAATTATTTGCAGCAAATCTTTGTTTAGGCGGTTCCAACTAGAATATATAGTATAAAATAAAGTTATTCCGCAGTCTGTCTGTTCATATATATGCTTAGATCTTTAAAACTACGCAATGGATTTTAAGCGGGTTTTCTTTAATAGATAGAGTGATTCAAGAGGAATGTTTATATGTATAATTCATGCACAATGTAGTAGAGAAACACTGATAATTTTAGAGGGTTCTAATGCGATGTCGAAAACAAACATACAGCATTCGTGCGAAGCCGGGGCGGGTCGCTGATTCGATTATAAATAAACTTTTTGTTATAGGAGCGATTTTGTTCGTTAGATATAATATAGCGTACAAGTCTTGAAAAACGCAATGCCTAAACAACCGCAATGTAAATAATGTGTTGACTATGAAGCCGCATAATTGTTAGTCATTTTGCAGTAAAATGTCCGAGATTCATATTCTAAATATAATTAAATAACACTACAATCAATACATACCTACATATTTCAATGACATATTCATATTTATGACACTTTGTACGTTCATTTGGTTTCTGCGGTTTGTCAGCGCGGCAGTTTCTATAGTTGCTTGAATGGGCAGATTCGTCCGGGGTAGTACCGCGGCCACAGAATAGATGGATTAGTAAATATATATTATATTTTTGTATTTCGTTTGATGAGTGAAGTAAGAAGAACCAGGGCCCACTTTTTCAAAAGGTTAGAAAGACATCTTTGTCAGGCAGCCTTATACAGAGTTATAAATGTCCAAATTCTTCACTTTCCTTCACTTTGGACAGAGCTGTACTACAAGGAGCAACCCCCAACGGGTTTGACCTCGAACTCTTTTCCTCGAATGAAAAAGAGCTCTATGGCCTCCCCATTTCTTTTCTGAACGAGAATTTTAAAATTAGCGTTTGGGGGACGGTTGCAGGACAAAAAACAATTAGATTATTTATTATTCTAATAAATATATATAGATTCTTGTTAATATCCCTATAATTAAGTTTATCAGAAGTTATAGTGCAATAAACTTTGCATTACGTATGCAGTTGACCTAAAGATATATAAATAAAGATAACCTCTACTTCAAATTGTAAGTACTTGCTGGTTTATTAGCACTATTATGCATATATAGAAATAATAATAAAGGAACAATGGAATATTTATTATTCACTCCGATTATTTTATATAATTGGAGTGAATAATAAATGTTACTAGATCGAACACACTTCTTTTTACTTTAAGCATAAAACGTAAGTTAGCTTCTTGAATTTGTATTACTGTTATTTTGTGTTACTTAAAAAATAGCTTGTGTTTGACTCCCGTGATACTACAAAAGAGCCGTGATAGCTCAGTATTGTATTTGTATAATTGATGTTACGCTTTCAGTCCCTAGACTAAAGCTTCATCGAACGCAGAACCGGTGGGCTAGCCAGAACCCACGGGTTTGAGGCCCTGCTCAGTGGGTAGGGCCGCGCATGTGCTCATGCAAGCGTTATTGTGATCGAGGTACGGTGCGGACCGTGAACCCGATAGCCGTTGACTGTGCTTGGTTAATCGGTTCCTGGGGGCGATGGGAACCGCCCTGGAAACGTAGCTTATCGCAGACCGGCGAAGAAATCGACGGTCTGCGATAAGCTACGCTCAAGTGCTCATGACCTTGTAACTAGTTTACGATGGGCACACTGAAATGATCGGGAATAAGAAAAACCACATGCACGGTATAGCTAAATTGTATTTTATTGTTTTCGAAGTATTCTCCGTTGTAATTATTAAAACAGTAATTCCAGTATGAAGTTGATGTTGACAAAATGGCTGATTTATAAGCTTCCACAGCTGCTTCGGGGTCTTCAAAACGCTGACCGCGTAATAAATCTTTCATTTTAGGGAATGTAAAGAAATCGGGTAAATGTAAATAACTTTAACTCCGGCGTAATTCAATTAAAATAAATTTTAAACGATAGAGATAAATCTCTAATGAATTAATCAACAAGCAGAATTCGGCGGTCGCTTATAGTTTTCGAGAAAAAAAATATTTAAAACTTGTTTTTTGTACTAAGAAATCCACCATTTTATTTGTTTGACTTCAAAAACTCAATACACAGTTCTGCCAACATGATAAATATAGGAAGCGGGAGACATCATACACGTATCGATATTCCGTTTTTTTTAATTTAATGAATCACAGAACCGACACAGAGCGAATCCGACTCGGATAGATTAGGTTAGAAGGTTCAGGCGGGAGCCGAGCTCCCGCCTTAACCTTCGATGTTAGGTTTTTTTTTTATGACCACCAAGAAATACGAGCTGAATTGACATATTGAAACAAAAAATGGCGGATTTCTATAGTAAAAATCACACTATTTCATTATTTATTTTTTCGAAAACTAGAAGCAACCGCCGAATTCTGCTTGTTGATAATTTCAAGTGATTTTTCTCTATCGTTTAAAATTTATTTGATTTGAATTACGCCGGAGTTATTTATTTACATTTACCAGAAATCGTTTGGGCTCAGTTCAGGACTGTACGGACGGAGGATGGCTCATCAGCTCAACGTTTTCTTGCTTCAAAAAATCATTTTGTCTTCTGAGCCGTATGGGAGCTCGCATTATCGTGATGTAAGATGATGGAACGTTTCGGGTTATTTTTTTGGAGTTCGGCTATCATTTCTGGCAAACGAACCGTGATATACCACTCAACGGTAATCGTTCTGCGTTCCTGTAAAGGAATTGTAGCAACATGCCCCTTCTTCGAGACAAACGTAGCGACCATTTGACACGCTGCGGGAGCGAACCACTATCGTTAGTTTGACCTCGTCTTCGAAGACCCAAACCGCTGACTGATGTTTTCTTTCAGGTTCGATGTTTTCAGGCGTGACCGCTTTTCTTAGTCGACCTGCAGAAGAAACAGTGCTGAGCGATACACAACCGCGTCGGAACTCGGCATACCAGCGGTATGTGTCGTTTGACCCGGTATTTCAACATCATAAAACGAAACAAGTTCGGTGAGACATCTTGAGATAAGCCGCGACGAAAATTGTGATAAATTATGGCTCGGAAATGTTCACGTGTGAGCGCCATTTCTGTTATTACGTGTCAACCTTAAACCAACATAGTTTTTGTTTTTAAACATTTTTTGTTTGAATGTCATTAAGATTCTAAGAGGCCAGTATTCAAATTTAAAAAAAAGGTTTTATTGTAACTCAATCCAAAATATTCTATTCCCGATCATTTCAGTGTGCCCCTAATGCCCGACTTTAGTACAAATACATTTCTTCTCTAGTTACCAAAGGCACGATTAAGTGGCGAATTGTATCTCAAAAGAATCAAAGGAATTTGTGATGGTAACAATAAAAATTCAATTTATAAAAGGCTTTAATGTAATGTCAATAACATCAATAACTCTTTTATTTTAATAATTGCAACTCGTGGGCGTCTTTTCCTTTTTTTTATCGTTAAAACAATACAATTTATTAAATTACGTTATGAAGTATCATATTTATTTTTCTAACACTAATGTGTTTAGAAAAATAAATATGATACTTTCTTTCTTCTACAAACAATATGATACTTTTTTTTATAGAAATCTTTTAAATCATTATATTAAACAAATAACAATAACATATGGCTGAAATAATTATATAGGTAGTAACATTAATATACAAATGTTTGGTTGGAAGGACTAATCTTACAAATTATTATGATGACTCATCACTATGAAAAGTTTTAAGATATTAATATGAAAATATAAAATAGGTACCTATATTCATTTGATATTATCCGAAGTATCGGCTATCTTTGAAACCCCTCTGATTTCTTAAACTATTAACGTTTTACGTACCTTTGGTACAGAAACAGTAAAATGAGCGGAACTTACATTCTGGATGCTGACTACTAAAACATTTTGCAAATAACACTCTGGTAACTTGTCATTCTTATGAATCTAGTTTTATTGCACTTGTGCAAAATTACCGCGCACAAAAACCACCGGTTCTTAAAATTGTAAATACATACATTTTTATCACAGCTTTTTGTATGGGTGCATGAAGGAAGCTTCATTAATAATCCACCTCGATTCATTCTTCTTCTTTAAAATTTTACATACATATTGAGTCATTATAACTATGTACACGCACTGAATAATTAAAAAGAATGGATGTAGGTATTGAACTCGTTAGGTATAAAAATATTCAGTGAGAATTAAAATTTGATAATTGACATTTTACAAATATCCAATATTTTCAACAAGCACAACCACTTTTTTAAAGTATAGCCATGAATTTATGTGCCTAACACAACAGTATATTAATGTAGTGTACGTATGTTTCATAACTTATACAACGGAGATTGTGAAGCTGAGAAAGTGTTGTGGCCAAAAAAAATTCAGTTTTTTATAATATCTAAAGTATTTCATTTGTATGATCTTCAGTTTAGTAGCTCTACATCACTGAAATATTGATAAATGCGTATATTTTACGGATCACAAATACGGAAATGAGACTCAAATGCGTTTAACAATTGATAAGATAATTTATATCGATTTTAATTGTAAAACTTGATTTGTTAGTTGTACTAACGTGGTAAATCCTGGCACATGTTTATTTAACTGTACTTATCATAACATTTTTCAAATATATAACTAACGATTTAACAATAATACAAAAATCAATTTTGTATGCCTCTTTGAGATTCTATTGGGTTAAACACGTTATAATCGCACCATAATGTCATATGTAAAAATAATAAATATTCTTTGACAACATATTATCATTTAAATAAAGAGAAATTAGGAACTGTTTACAGTAACTGATAGCGATTTAACACTATACAAAAAAATGCAATAGGCATAGGCAGTATCTTTGACACCTCAAATGTAACTAGTCTCTAGTCGGTCACTACTCTGTAAAAGTTTAGATTAGTTTATCAAATTTTAGATTTGTCAAACACGATTTGTTTTGGCATTTGAGAAACATGGCTTCCTGTCCTTTGCTATCGCATCCACCATGAATCGCCACAATATCAATTTCCATCATTTGACAAACGATTGAGTAGTTCTTCTTTTTAATAAGCAGTCCAGCAAAGTCGTTCGATGACTTCGGCTGATGACTCCTCAATTGTTATAAAACCGTTTGCTGGTTAATGCTGCCGTTGTTATTTGGGAACGACGATGTTGGGCGTTTTTCTAAAACAAAGAAAGGATAAATACAGTACGTACATGTAAAGTTAGCAACACGATTAATATTTTTGTTTTTTACTTTTTTTTACGTAACCTAAGTTTCTTACTTTTTTACCTAAATTAAGCAACATTTATATGCCGACATTTTCCTTAGAGATTAGAAACAAGGACTGAATATACAGCGTGTCTTTACCACCGCGACAATAAATTAACACACGTCTAACGCTACTTGCCAATAATCATAAAAAATATTAACGTTAAAAAAAATCCATAATTAAAAAAAATATTTTTCAAACAAACTAAGTAAAAAAAAAACAAATTTTGTAACATCCTATACAACTACATCTGACTAATTCATACATACAGAGACTTTTTCATTCGTTGCCACAGCGCCACATTACAAGCATCTCCTTCTAACAGTATGTTTTGTCTCTTCAAATTCATTCAACCCATTCATATGCTTTGTGACCTTTACAAATGAACTTTACGTTACAGTTTTATACGTAAGGGTGTTCTAAAATTCGTTGTTTACGAAAATTTTATAGCTCAATAAATATTGATATTTAAAGAATGCAAATGTTTAATATAATTTTAAAAAATTATCCTCTATGTTTGTTCATTTATTGTCGCGATGGTAAAGACACGCTGTATATACTTTGCGCGCGTCCAGAAAGGAATGCGAGCTTTTCGAACTGAAACACCCACAACCGTTGTGTCGACAACCAAGTCCGGAAGACAATAGAGACATTAAATAACTTTTAATTACTATAGATAATTTGAATTATTGTATTTGGAAAAAAAAGAAAATGCACAAAGTGCAAGTGAACGCGAAATGTGTAGTTCGCGGGTTGTCCGTCGTATCTGAACACGATTAATCTCCGGACTGAAAGCGTAATTTCGTGGTTGACATCGTTAAACGAACTCGAACAAAGAAAAAAGCTTTTTTAAAAAACTACAAAGCTTCCTGTTTGAGTTCAATCCTAATCCTAAACAGTTTAATCCTAATTTTAGCATTTTTTGGAGTCGCAAGTACGATAATGATGATACACGGGGAAACGACATCTATTTATTCATCATGCACGACTTAGTAAATAATCCAAAATTACTCACCGTGTCCGTGCGGTCTTGGGTAGGAATGACTATTTGCTTCCGGCTCTGGCTCCGGTCGGTTCGAGTCCCGCCCCTGGTAGTGAATGCTGAACATCACGGTGGCACCGATCAGTGGGGAGATACCGGCGAGTACGAATGGCAACTTGTATGAGTTGTACACGCGGCGGATGTAGCCGGCTATGGGGGGGCCCAGAGACAAGGGGGTCGCGGCTAGTCCGAGCATGCAGCCTATCGCTTGAGCTGCATGCGCCGCGCCGCATAGCTCGAAGGCTATGGGACCAATAAGAGCGATGAACGCGCCGTCAAACAAGCCCATGCCCAGCGAAATTGCCACCAGCATACCGAAGTGTTTCACGAAGGCCAGGAAAATCGTCAACGTCCCGATGACGTAGAAGGAAATCTGCTGCAACAAGATCCTGTTGACACCGGGCTTGTCAGCCAAGTAGCCGAAGGTCAACCTCCCCACGCCCGAGGTGACCGCTATGCATTGTAATGGTAGATTGTCGTTGACATTCGTGAAATTCTCGCCTATATACTTTTTGATGTGGACATAGGGCACGAAGTAGCCGAACAAAGCGATCGGCATACAGAGGGCCCACAGTCTGTACTTTCTCCTCCTCCAGATTTGTACGCTAACGATCGTTTTTATGAGGGATTTGAAGTTGTCATGTTTACGCGCGGGCTTCTGTATTATCATCAGTGGTATCGGCTTGAACAGTAGACCGCAAAGCACGACGCCCGCGGTGAAGGCTGATAGAACTCTGAACATCCAATGCAGCCCGTAGTCCCTAATTATGAACTCCAATATAGGGGGCATGATCACTGTGAAGATCGAACTTCCTATAGTGACTATTCCGTTAACGAGGCCCAAGTACTTCTTGAAGTAGTGGCCGAGGATCGCCAGAGACGGGGTGTATGCAAGCGAGGCGCCCAAGCCGTACATGAGGCCATATGTGAAACATAGGGCGTCCACGTGGTCCACGACAAAGGACGACAGAAGTAGACCAAGCGTAGCGATGGTCCCACCCAGAATTGCAGTCGACCGCAAACCCAAATAGCCGGTCAAGAGACCCGAAAGAGGCGACAGTAAGAACGTCGTCCCCATCGCCAGCGCCCCCACCAGAGCTGAAATGAGAAGAAAAGCGGATCGTTATAAAACTACACTTGAAGGATTTAATACCTTTGCAAAAGGTGCAGGTAGTTCACGTGATAGTAGATAGCCGCGCAGAAATTCACAACATCCAGTAGCGACTATGCTACACAACTTTTATTCAAAAAGGGGGCTCTGGCTACCTTTACAAGCAGGCGTAATAAAGAGTCATCTTTATAAGGTATAAAAACACTTTTCCTTAACGCCAGTCCACTGCGAGTCCCTGGCACAACTTGCCCGGGCAATTCCCAATCAAGCACCAGCACCAGAACAATGATGCTTTACTCTTACCACATTGCCGTTGGGTTTTTACATTTAATGAACGAATTATTAATTTTTAATATTGTTACAAGTACCTACTGTCGGATGCGTAGATATTGAAAAACAACAATTACTTTATCATATAACAATTGTTTATTTAGGTTATGACGACGAAATATTATTAAAATTTGATTATTACTGTGTGTCACTTTGTTACGTATATGGGAAGACAACTAAATGTTTCACCAATAGATAAATGTGTTACGTACTTGTATGATAGATAATTTAGGTCACACAAGTATGTCGTTGAATCACATATTTAAACGGAAATATCATTGTACGATAATTGCCTCTTACTCTATCTCGATTGATAACAATGTTACATCACACAAAACTATCATGATCATCATCATTTCTGGCTGAAGAGTCCAATGATGCTGCTACTTGGCAAATTAAAATTCAAATCATTTACTCATCGAAATAAGAAACATACATTTCATTTATCGATAGTCATTTTTTTTTAATCTACCACCGTTTCGTAATGAGGTTCCTCTAACGGAAAAGAAACAGGCGAAAACTCCGTAGGTATCCTCTTTTTTGTCATTTATTTTTCACAACAAATACATTGTTATACAGTACATATTTTTTCTTTTTTAGAAACAGCTTAGGAGCGATCATCTCATTCCCAGGGGTTATCATATATATATATCCTTAATGTATTCATTTATATTATAATAACCCTTTTTAAAAAGTTTTTCTTTAATAAATTTCTTAAACCTGTTAATAGCATTTGCCATTTCAGCTTTTATACTAATCCTATGAGCTATGTATGTCTGTGTATGGATGTTTATGTGAGTATGTTATACTTAACGTTGAAGTTATACTTATTTTGGCGCGTTTGGAATAAGAGTCTAAATTTTTAGATCATGTGTATAAAAATTTTACGATGCCCGCGCACTCCGACAGCGACATGATGATGTTAGTTTTCAAAGCGCGATGTTTAGTTTTTTTTCTTTTGTTAAACGCTAAAGAAATATAACTTCTCACGTGCGTACATAAGTACACACTGGTTTTTTTCCACTACGGATATCTTCTGTATATATAAATCTGCATCGTCGAATATGCCTGGATGTATGAAGACTGAATGCTTCAATCGATGTGCGTTGCCAGAGATGACCTACTGAATCGAGACGTGGTCCGTCAATGTGCTCGTTATGCTCGGTGTGGCAAAAAATACCAATTATAAATGTTATTGAATACAAATTTAACTGTGGTAGGGCCACGCAACAGTATTCGCTGTCGCACGAACGGGTATGTCCCTCCGGGGAAGAACCACGACCTCCACCACGTAAAGTGTTATATTTCTACTTTACGTCTGGTGAGTGAGGCAATTGAAGCCCACTTTATTAAAAAGGTGGCAAGTATTTGAAAATTTCCATGGGCTGCGGTTACCATATAACATGAGGCGCCAGCTCACTTGCCACCTTCTCACATAAAAAAGTACCCAAATTAATCCTGGATAAGTGTACTACTACGTGTAACGTGTGTAACGTACTAACTTAATAAAAAGTACTTTTCTTTATTCTCGAAGCAGTTGGAAAGTGTATTTATCACGACGATCCTAATAGTACAAACATATTAGTGTTATTAAATATTCCGATCAGTACGAGGTAAAAGTAGTTACGGTGATATATACATATATATTTCATTATTATGAAATCAATTAAAAGTGAATAAAATTAATTAATCAGAGATCAAGAAAGACCGTAAGAAGAAATAATGTATGGGTAGGCAGATTATAAATTAATTTAAAAAAAAGAGCGGTGCCAAAAATTGAGAATATTTTTCTTGGTAGATGTATTAACTTATATAATAGAATGGGTGACATCCACAAACAATTAAGTGTAAATAATTTCAAACATTTTGTAAAAGCCACCTTAATGGAAAGGGCTTATTATAATGTCGAGGAATACATTGAGGACAAGGATGTGTGGAAATGACTCTTGCTCTGCACTTGCAAGTCCCCTGGCTCCTGCTAAATTATACTAAAATAATTTTGTGTGTATACTTAAATAGTTAAAAAAGAAAAAAATGTATACATATATGACCGCAGAGTTTCTTGCAGGTCTAGTTTAGTGAACCGGTGGTAGTTTTTGACGTTCAATAAGAGCTTAAAATAAGACTATGTTGAATAAAGAAATTTTGACTTTGACTTTTTAAAGCAGATATACATCGTGCGACCAGAACAAGTTACTATTATCGCGTGTAACAAACATACATAATATCTAGTTATATAACACGAACTCTGAAATCACGGGAGAACTCGTGAAAACATGCCTTTTAATAGTAAATGCCCGATCAGATGATAATTACTAAGCAGGCAGTTCTTATTTTCGTGATTTTTATAACCATAAATATATATTTAAATATTGCTTAAAGACATGAATAGAGAAATAGTTTGGTTATGCAACATAACGTTATGTAACATTGACACATAAAATATAACAGACACCAGCTCCGCACAATCACTATTAAATTCTAAAACCATTATTAAACTCTATCTGAAGCAAATTTGCCATGTCATGTATTGTGAAGAGTTTTTTATATTAGGTAGGTACTCTTATATTATTTAATAGTTCATTTTTCACAAAATATTCGTAAGCTTATTATTTACATAATTCCATAGAGAATAAAATTAAAATAAAAAGAACACGATATTTTCCATATACAAAATACATGCGCAATTTGAACAAAAAGATAAGTTTTCAAAGGCACATTATTATTGATGGTTCTTTATTTCTTAATTGGAAAATTATACAGGAAATTTAACGCAGAAAAAAACAATTAATTCCTACAATCTTAATTTATTTTTTCAAGACTCCTCTCACAAGAGGCGCTATTATTGAAATTATAATAAACTAGCTAACCGTACAGACGTTGTCCTGTACACACGTCTTAAATTCGAAAATTTCAAACTTTTTCGAATAACTTTAACTAAACGAATTGAATCTAAACCATTTTTAAATCGACCTGAAGACACACAAAAATTTAATAAAATCGGTCCAGCCGTTTAGGAGGAGTTCAGTACAGATACACACCTACAAAACAATTATATATAAAGATGTCACAATAAACTAGAATATTAGAGCTATCGAGTGACTGGTACACGAGTACATACCTAAAATACTCTCATTTTACTAAAAACAACATAAGTAGGTAATCACCGGATTCCACCTATTGACGAGAGGTTTCCCTAGTTGTAGAGAGCGAAATGCTAAATTTGTAACGCAGATAAATGACAAGTGGCACACAATGTCTCTTAATCTAATCGGGTCATGTCCCTCACGAGATACGCTCTTCTTCGGGACACGAAAGTTTGGTTTATTATTGTATATTGTTCGCTTGTTCGCGCATTGCGTACGTTATAGGATTGATCACAAATGTTTTTGTTTAATGAGCGTTTATCGGTCGTTTATGATAAAGAAAAATTTCTTTTAATTGATGAATATTCAATAAGAAAATTTCCGATTTTATATAAAAAAAATTATCATATTCCCCATTCACTTATCACAACTGACAATCCGACAAGGACCGAATGCGGAAGTTATATTTAATCAACGATATTTACTGGTTGATGTATTTAGCAAAAAAATATAATTGCTTTGACTTCCCTTCAAATAATATTTAAAACCAGTAACACACTTATGCTTTTAATCTTTATCAAGTTTTTATTGAAAGGCGATTATTTCACAAGACCATTTTGTTCATACTTAGCGACTATATTTCTCACACCTTACAACCATAATTTAACTTAAATTCTTAGAGAGTTCTTAAGTAGATAATGTTTTTGGTTTCTTAATTTTAATAAAACATAATCATAAGCCGACTCTATGATGTTCACCTACTAGACAAATGTAAGAAAATACGAATCAGAGCTGTTTTAAACATTTTTAATTTGGTTTAAGTAAATTAGTAAAAGTTTTAATTTGGTTTAAGTAAATTTTAGCCAAGCTAGGTAGAAAGAAGCGTAATTTGTTATGTCGTACACATAACTTATAAAATTTAAAAACCCAGATAAGTTTTTGGGCTTTGTTCCCGCAGCAAAACTGGGGATTCTCGGGGCAACATCCAAATGCTTTAGGCTATAAACGGAATTTCAAATAATTCTATACTATTCATACAATTTAACTGAACATAACTGGAATATTAAAGCAGGCTTAGTGTACAAAGTCTCGGAGAAGTTTTCTCTCAATACTGTTCTGCAACTGAATTCAGTTCAGGATCGACTTCACAGAAGACCGACGTGAAGTGGAAGTTTTATACTTCTTCGTTTCGTCTGGTGAGTGTGAGGTTATTGGAGCCCACTTTTTTTTAAAAGGTGACAACGTATCTAAAATCCTACGGGTGTTGCAATTGTCCATGAGCGGCGGATATCACTTAACAGTTTAACCGCCAGCAGCTCACTTGCCTACTTCTCACGTGAAAAATAGCGACCCACGATCGAAAATCTCGCTGTTGTGTAACAGATGCGACACAATCACGGAGTACCTTAATGCGTCAAATAGCCACAATTATTTTGCGTCCACAGAATATAGCGTTCGTATATCGATGCAATCAGACGGCCTTCGTAGCGAGCGATCACAGACACAGCGCGCGTGACAGCGCGACGCCCGGCGCCAGATGATTAAATAACAATTATTATTAAGCCTACATGATTTACTGATCGGATGATCTATATTTTGTCATTTTATATCTGATATGACATTCTGTTTTACACACGTATGAATAATTTTTAAGTACATGCACGGATAGTTTTGCCCTCCCGTCTTCTTAATTAAGCTCATTTAGTGTACTTTCATTAATATTAAGAGAGGTTTCTTTCATTTTATGTTCAGATTTGGCGGGATTCCCATTTTAATCTTTATGCTAATATACGTGTTTTTTATGTTCCGATAGTAATGCCTACGTAAGCGTAATCACAATTCCGTGCACTTTTCAAGTAATTTGTAATTTCATGACTTTATTCTTGAATTGCATTGAATAATTTTATGACATTTCAAGATGAATTATTTTACAGGCTGACCGCAAGTAACATCGTGGAACTAAATCAATAAAACTTAGGACTAATAAAACTCATTTATATCACACCTGTGATATAAATGGAGGTTCCTTAACAAAAATAAAGTTAATACAATACCAGACTATTGTAAAGTTTGTCCAACTTAAACGAGATAAAGAGACAAAATAAATAAGTCACTGTACACCAGACAGTTTGTGAACAAAAGAATACAAGTTCCGAAAATGAAACTTGAACGCACCACCTTAGGTCGCGAAGTCCTTCGTGTCTTCGACTAAACCAGAGTTCCCCAAACTTTTTTGTGTCGTAGACCCCTTGCCATGTTTTTCCGTGTTGGGTAGACCTATTTACCTGATATTGATTTCCTGTAAATTTCTAACTGTAGTGAAGTTTAGTGTTAAAAACTTAAAGTAAGAACAAATGTTAATTTATACATTTATTAATTGAATTTAAATCAAAACTACTCAAAATAAAATTTTGTATCTGTTATGTAAAATATACGTAACATTAAATAAACATAAAATAAACTATAAATAAAATAACATAAACAATAAGTCAATATTTTAGTGAGAAGGATGAACCTGATGCTTTAATAATAAATTATCAACATTTGGCGTCAATTTTGTAAGGGTTAATCTTAAATCTCCTCGGCTAATGATGTCCAGTCTGTTTCTTTTTTTTCGTTAGGAGATTGGTAACAGCGCTGAACCCCCTTTCCACTAGGTATGACGATGGAAAGGAAATTAAAAATTTCCTCGCTATATTCTATAATACGGGATAAGTAACGGGTATGTTGTTTTGCAGCCAGAATTGCTGATATCCGTTTTTAAGTTTTAAGTTCTTCGTTTGTACTTAGTTCAGTCAGTTCCTCTTGTATTATGACATTCGTTTCTTCTATGTCACCATATGGATTAATTATCCACGGTGGTATTACCATAGTCAAAATATCCTCAAACATAGATTCAAAATCTGAATAGAGGGCATTTAAATGTTGAACGTAAGTTGAAACGTCGTCTTCCTGGCAGCTTGTCTGTGACAAATTGGGGAACTGAGAAAATTCGCCCCGTCCAAAATTTTGCTTCATTAATTTAACTCTGGCAAGAAACGCTGATAAGATGGACTTTGTTTTAAACTGTCGCCTTGTAATTGCAAGTTAACCATATTAAATTTTGTAAACAAATCTGTTAGATAGGCGGTGTCTGTTTTCCTCTTCATTAAATTTTCTTTTAAAATTTTATCTTTAGAATCCAGAAATTCTAAAATAGTCTCTAATCTTGTCAAACAAGCCTTTCGACAGCCAGCGTACTTCAGTGTGAAGTTGTAATTGATGAAACTGTTCGTCATTTTCTTCACACATCTGCGCAAATAACCGCGTATTCAACGCGTTACTCGGTTTCGGTTTACTGCATCAATGACTAAATGAAGTGATTCATGCAATCTAACACTCAAATTTTTAGCAACTAAATGTTGTCGATGGATGACGCAATGTATTGCTAACACCCCTGACACATTTTGTTTTAAATAGCTTATAAATCCACGATAACGTCCAACCATGGCAGGTGCTCCATCTGTAGCTACTGATATTATATTTGATAAAGGAATTGCTTTTTCAAATGAAGTAATCCTTCAAAACATGAAATATTGATTCACCTATAAACCAATTAGTGTCGGTTACCAAAGTTCTTGCGAAGAGCAGTTCTTCGTAGATTTCTTGATTCATAATAAAACGAACATATGCCAATAATAATGCTGCATTATCAGGTAAAGTTGACTCGTCCAGTTGTATAGAGAAATGGGTCGTTTGCAATAATTACATAAGAAGCTTACAATATCAGAAATCATTTCATCAATACGTCTTTCAACAATATTGTTGCTTAAGGGAATTCTTTTATTAATATCAGATGCAGGTTTGTGTAAAACAGTTTTTAAAACCTCTTCAACGGCTGGCAAAATTAACTTCTCTCCGATAGTATGCGGTTTTCCGGATTTTGCTATAAGTAACGAGATATTGTAAGACCGCAAACCATCATCATTTCTGTGTGACGTCGAAGCGAAAATTCTGTCCAGTGTAGGTCTCTTCTGAAGTTTATCTTTGAGTGTTTGAAAGTATTTCAAATCTTTCTCTGTTTTATCAGGGTGGCATCTTCTCCGAGGATCTTGCAGTTTAGATGGTTTCATAGCGTCATTGCCCAAAACTTTGTTGCATAAAAGGTACATAGGCGATTCTTTGTCCGGCAATGATGGAATGAAGCCAAATTTCAAATAATCAACACTGTACTGTCTACATTTCTTTTTAGATTCGAATATGGCATCAGTGATCTGTGGGCAAAATAAAATTATTTAAATAAGGCAGAAAATCCAGCAGCTGTATATTAAAAATATTTTTAGATTTTTCCGAAAACATTCCATAATTCGAACACTTCTTGCAACAATTAGTTCGAATTACGGAGATTGCACTGTAATTATAATACCGATTGCTAAAACTTTCAAAAAGAAACTATTGAGGAGCACTCGTGTAATTTTGCATGATTGAATATTACTAAACTACTAATAACTAAAGTCATGATTGGCGGAATTTATCTATCTTTGCTAACTACGAGTACAAAACTAAAATTTAATAAAAACTAATGTACTTACTTTTCTCCAGCACTCAAACAAAATAACACTGACTCACTATAATTTGTGTGAGATACTATCTGTTTATATTTATTAAAATATTTTCTTAGCACTTTCCTTTTCAAGATTCCGGAAACGAATAAACGTATTTGTCCCACATTCGTATTTATAGAGTGACGAATCGAACAAGTCAGTGCAACGTAGCGAAGCTCTGAGACGGCGACTCTCAGGTTTTTACAAGTTCAAAATGTATTGCGACCACAAAGCGAATACCAACATCCTACAACTTACACAATTTTATAAACATATATAATAAATTTTTTACGTCATAGGTACTTTTATAAATAATGTATATGTTTTGATATTATAAGATAGTATGATGTAAGTAAATAGGTTACTATCAGTGTATGGGTTGAGGTCCACTATCGTGGATCCCCATTTTCATTTCATGGACCCCCAAATTTTATTTCGCTGACGTAGACCCTTTGCAGGTTGTCATAGACCCGATCGATATAGACCACTTTGGGAATCACTGCACTAAACGATACCTCCACATATTTAAGTGTATCGTTAAAGCTAATTGCAAATATCAAACCACCCATTCTTTATGATAATGAACCTAAATAATGTCTGACATTTTGGCTTCTCTTAAGCGTTTTTTTTAATATGCTCTAATAAGATTCACTTTAAGTATGTATCTGTGACATTTGATAAATCGTTGATAAATGTTAATGTTTCTGTTTGATTATAAAAAAAATCAAAATAAAAGCACTAAAGGACAATATAATTTTTGCTTCTGTTGATCTCAATGCACGTGGCATACAATAGTAATAAGTCGGGTTATCGTTTATATAATTTTAATAACAAAGATTACACTTATCACTGTAGCATTAATTAGATGGGAAAGAAATAATTTTATTATCGTTTTATAACTGTTTATCGAAATCCTGCAAATACTTAATAGACCCTTACTATCTTGAGACAATATTTTTGAACTAATTATATTCAGGGTTATACAGCGTGTCGTTACCATCGCGACAATAAATGAACACACATATAGGGGATAAGTTTTTAAAGTTGTATAAAACATTTAAATTCTTTAAACATCAATATTTACAGAGTTATAAAATTTTCCAAAACAAAGAATTTTAGAACACCCTTACCAATAAAAGCGTAACGTAAAGTTCATTTGTAAAGGTCACAAAGCATATGAATGGGTTGAATGAATTTAAAAGAGACAAAACATAGTGTTAGAAGGAGAGGCTTGTAATACGACGTTGCGGCGCGAGTTGTATAGGATGTTACAAATTTTGTTTCTTTTTTTTCTTAATTAGTTTGTTTGAAAAATATTTTTTTTAATTATGGATTTTGTTTAACGTTAATATTTTTTTATGATTATTGGCACGTAGCGTTAGACGTGTGTTCATTTATTGTCGCGATGGTAAAGACACGCTGTATAATATTAAAAAAATATACTTTGATTTTTTGGTAAGCCGCTGGACATTGTCCTGGACATTTGGACGTCTGGACTGGACATTTTTAAATTTCGCCTTAACATAGGGATGAAGGAAGAAGTGATCATCTGTTTTAGAAAGCTCAGTGCCTAGTAGGTGCTGATGTTGCTAAGCAAAATTGAAGTTAGATTGCTTATGATGATATTCAGCACATATTGCAAACTGTGAAAGTTATAAGTTACGTTTTCCGAGTTGGAAAACATTTTTTTTATCTATCATGGCGTTGAACACATTTGTTATTGCTCTTCTATTGAAATGTTAATCAGACATAACATATAGTGTCATATTTTTTATTTTAACATTTCTACACGTATATAGTTACGCGAATAATTTATTGCTATAAATTTTTTTTCGTATAACGAAACTCTTGAAAGGTGCATTCTTAGGGCTTCGCATTGAATTCCTAATTTACATCATGCTATTGGTCAATACTAACACACCTACATAGCGTTATCTTTAGCAACAGTCATAGCGGCGTGCTCACGTTCGTCCAGTATGACACTGTCACGTCCCCCAATATATGATAACCTAATATTTTCATTGAAAATCTTTTAAATTGATATGAAAGAATAAGTCATCTCAGTAATTCTTTATTAAATTGATAATATATATATAAAATTGTTTGCAATAATTATAAAGATATGAACATTATCTTTTATTGTGTTTACTTTATAATTGTAATTAAAGCCTAAGGGCAACATTATATGCAAGGAAAATCCTGTTGTATCAACTTATGAAAAGCATAACATGCACACAACAAAATATTAACAAGATTTTGCATCAGAAATAGTTGAGACCAAATTACACCTTGACTTTGGTGATACAGAGATTTCAAAATATTTGTGAAAAAGCATTCAAATTATGGTGTTTCTTTTTGTATTATTTTTAAACTTTGAATTAGAGTGCATTTCTTTTCATACTTTGTTCTAGTTTAGACCATCATTGATATTTTGCAGACATCATTTGGGAAACTCCTACATACAGTACAGACATTGTAAAGTTGGATTAGGTATGATGAAACAGATAGTACAAAAATTGAAAAGGATATTATTTGTAGAAAAATATAGTACACTTTATAATTTTGATTTTAACAGGCATTAATTTACTTTTCTTCCAAATTTATCCATTCTTCAATATTTTAGTTTAATCCTTATAATTTAATCTTTATTTAATTAACATATCTTTAGTAGAAATAAAATCAGTATAACTCTCACAATGAAATAGCATCTACTGATTATTTTTATTTCTTTTCTTAGTTGAGAAAATAATAAATTAGTTGTACTATTTGCCATCTACGAACTTTATTATCTACATCATAGTACAATATGCAAAGTTACTCTTCGACAATCTAAGTATCATAAGAAAAAAATTTAATGGGAAGTCCCCATAAATAGTTCATTCCTAAAGATTATTTATATTGACAATGACATGTGGTAATACCATTTTGCATTGTTTGAAAACATTACAATGTTATTATAACCCAATAAATTAATGAAATTATAATATTTTTCCATACTATCCTTACATATGGATAGTATATAGTATGATGCATGAAATTATAGTACAAATACTATAATTATAGTAGAAAATCCTACACTTTAACAGGTCCAAAATATTTCTTATAATAAATACCTACTGTTACTTTAATAAGCATAAATAATTTTAATTTTTTACTGATTATTTATATTTTTTTTTATTATACTTTACAACAAGGTATGGTTTCTTATGCTAAATATTATGATTAGACATCAAACCAAAAATTATTTGTATGAAATATACATAGTAAATTATTAATAACTTAACTAGGTATATGAATCTCAAATGTATTTCCGCTGGTAATTATATTATACATTTTAAATTTTAAAGGCTTTTTCACCATTTTTAAATTATTTTTGAAAAATTTAGCTTGTCATTTACCTTAGTACTAATAAATAAAATGCCCATGGAAGTAGCTGACTGTCCTGTCTCCAAATCAATATAATTTCATGACTCAATATAAATATATGATAGATTCAATTAATTTGAATGTACAATGTACTATAGATCATAAACTTATTTTAATTATGTTTTAATGTATGTAACCTCATGTAAAAATAATATACTACATATATTCATACTTTTTACATTGGTGCAATTTATAAATTCAAGATGAAAAATAAAGAAATGAATATTTTTAACTCACATGCTTTACTTTCCGAATTTGGGACATTTTCATTTTGAAGTTGCTTTTGAAGAACAGTGTAAATCACACTGTATGAATTGATGACTCCAAACAAAAGCCCATTTGTTATAAACGATCCAACAACTATCAAATAAGCTCTTAAACCACCATCAGGAGGCCCTTGTAAATCTTCATTGTTTGTTAAGCTTGCATCTGGTTCAATTTTTAAAACGTTATTCTTGTTAGTTCTTAGTAAATCAGTGCTTTCTTTAGGTTCAGTTTTCATAATGACTGTAAGTTGATTACAAATTCAATATATTATATGTATGAATTATTAAACAGTGCTCTTCACTGATGAAAACACATGGTCAGACTGCTATGCTTCTTGTATAACATTATAACATAGAGAAAGGATCTCATTTCACCAAAAACATAAATAATCTTGTAATTTTATCAACTATATAGCGAAATATTTTATTCAAATACAACGATCCTCTCTCATTTTTCTTTAATTTCAAAGGTTTTAAATGTAATTATTACGATCGGGCGCGTAATGCGCACGTGCGCTTACTTCACAAGCCGATATCGAACTGTAAATATAACTAACTACTCGTCGACTACTAGTACTATGTGTATGTCTACAAGCTTCAGATAAAAGTACTCTCTGTGTCTACGATTCTACATCAACAACCCATTTTTACCTATGCACTGTGCGCACACTACGACCACCTGAATCAAATCGTATAGGCACATACAAATATACCAAACAAATATACTTATTATAAATAATTAAATTATATACTTGTCAGCGCTGTTACAAATATATAATAAAAGATAATATACTCACAACAAAGTAATATGGTTGTAGCTAGTACTGATATTTTTTTTAAAAATCACAATGTAAAAAGATGGGAGATTTGAACGATTGCTTTTAGTATTCATGGATTATTCAAGTATGCATTTAAATTTACGAAGATTATTAATTCATTTAGCATAGGACACGTGTCAGACATGATTTTATTTATTTACTTTTTTTAATTCTTATCTAACTCAAAATCCATCGTAGGCAATTCATCGAATCAAGTCGATTCGTAATTAAATTTTTATAGAAATAAGTTCAACGCCAAGGAATTTATAACTTGTATGATTATGTACTTTAAAGGTTTAAATATACTGCTCAGAGAGGCGGTTGTAAGAGGATATAGATATATTATACCATGTAAGAGGATATAGATATATTTTATGTAGGTACATAGACTTTCGCCGAACAAATTGATAATTTTGACTAAAAATATTCTCAACGTAATGCTTGAACAGCTGACAACTCGTAGACTTGTCCCATTCCATCTTAGGCCCGATTTACACTGGTCAAGTGTTAAGTGAAATAAATAAGACAGTGTAAACCATCGGACAGTAGCGAGTCAACTTGACTTGTAAGCTGCCTCGCAACTAGACCAATTTTTTGATGCAAGAGCATCCCTCGCGCGCCCGCTTATCCCCCCGTGGAGCAATTGGCTCGTCACTCGTTGTAAATGGTCATATTATTACAGACGCACTTATTTTTTGACGTTACTCGTCAATTTCGATAGAGTTAGAGAAATGCCACTGTACTTGGTGTAGGGCAAACATCCACTTGTCCGGCTACTGGCCACTGTACTGGTAGAGTACCACTCGCCACTGTCCTTGACCAATTTAAATCGTGCTTTAGCTTTTCGCTATCACTATCGAGCACAACCACACAATCGTCTACAGATAGTAATCAGGCAGTGCTATGTACGGAGCGAACTTATTTTATTTTTAGTATATAATAATTTCTTCGGGGCTTAACAGTCAAACAATATAATTATCTCTAGCCCAAAACTCACTTTCCATATTCTAAATGAATCAGACATACAAATTGATTTTTTTCTATAACAAGAGACCTTTTGTTGTTAATTATAATTACATAATAGGTGTTTATAATTATTTGAACTTATACCTTTTTCCATTTCAATTTTTGTTAGATCGAAAATTAAAGTGAATTAATCAAAAATTTGTTCAAAAGTATTTCTTACTATTATAATTTGAAATATTATAATTCAAATATTATAATGTGAAGCTTTAATAAACCTTCTAAACCTAGTTATCTGTATACAGGTTTAGTTAAGCTTCATAAAGTTGATGTTTATAATTATATAGGTAATACAAAGAACTGATAAATTTCACAAATGGGTTTTGATTCTATTCTAATATACCTATCTAATTATATTGTATATATGTAAAAGCATAAAAATAACTAAAGTACACTGGCAGTTATAAAATATTCCCGTTAGATATAAATTTGAAGGAAAAATTCTTGTTCATGATTTTTTTTTATGTGAAAAGTTGCCAAGCGAGCAGGCGGTTCATCTGATGTTATGTGAATACCGCCGCCCATGGACATCTGCTACACCCGAGGGTTGCACTTGCGTTGACAATCTTTTGAAAATTGGGCTCCGGCTACCTCACGAAACGCGAAAGTAGTATAGGTACTTTCACTTGAAGCCGGTCTTCTGTGAGGTCTTGGTACTTACCCGGACGAGCCTGCCCACTCGTGCAACAGCCGAGGCTGCTGCATGGCCCACATTGTGACAATGGGAGAAATAAAAGTCGAAAGGGAGTAGTATTGCAGCGAGTACCTACTTCCTGTGATGGATATGGAAGAATATAGAAGAAGGAAAAGCAGGAGAAAATGGTTTGTGTTAGAAAGTAGGTCGAAAATTCAAAGGTATGCCGTGAAATAGGAACGGCGGCGGTAGGGAATTCAGGAAACCCATTTTTTATGTGAAAAAGTAGTTGCAAGTAAGCTGAAGGTTCAAGTGATGGTAAACGACCGCCACCCATGAACTTTGGCAATACCCGTAGGGTTGCAGATGTATTGCCCCTTATTATAAAATGTTCCCCGGCTACCGCACTCCACAGACGAAACACAGAAGTATAGCACTTCCACTTCACGACATTCTTCTAGCCATTTGTGCAATAGCAAAGACTATTGTGTGGCGCTATCACCGAGTTGGCAATCTTCACGTGGTATCACAATCTTCACAATAGCTTAAAATATGATTTAATTCAATATTGTGTTTTAATACTTGTGTGATAAGAAAATATAAAGTTTTTGTACATTGTAACAAGTTAAAATTAGGTACTTTATTGTTTTAATCTGCATAATTCATTGTTTTTAATGAAATTAATGATCATTTTTAAAAATTACAGTACTGTTTATCTAATAAAATTATGAAAATTGTTAAAAGTTAAAATTATTATCATATAAGAATGGGGAAATAAACAGGCAAACAGAGCGTGCTCCCCGTATTGTATAGTGTTGGAGGGTGAATTTCAGGCGTTCTAGGCTATACACCCATTATATTTTAGTTTGTCGTACCCAATATGATAAATAAATATTGGCCCTTTTTGCGTAGTCCATACATGTAAATCGTTGCCTCCTAACTTAATATCTAAGTAATGAGCTTCGTACAAGCTAACGGTGGCAAAAGTACGCTTGTTAGCAGACGACTGAAATAGGCCAGAGAATGCGCTACCGTCGGTAGCTAATATGAAGACCAGGTTGCAAAAGGAGACAAAGAAATGCGACTTCAGAAGAGTCATCGGCAAAAAACAGCGACAGGCGCGACCCCAACTACCCACACTACGGAGACGTCAACAACAACTCAGATGTAACAGTGATTCAAAAAAACGCTACGGCGGGGAAGTTACAAGAATTAAAGAAGAATGAGAATACTGAGGGAGCGAAGCAAAAAGGGACAGCGATATCCGCATCTAAGGTAGGGCAACGACCAACCGAAATAGAAGCTGAACGAGAATTACCATTTTTTATCTTTAATTTGTGTGACCCACAGATAGTTGTTTCACAGCTGGTGGTTTATTCACGTTATGTTTATAATATGTCCTTGCAACACAGGATAATGTTATTTTAAAGCAAGGTCAGTTTTTTTATAATAGAAATAAGAAGAAGAAAGTGCATACCAACGTCATATCATATCCAAACCAGGAGAGCCCGATCTTAACTGGAATTGGGACAAAGACATGCCCGCCCTCTTTGCGGTCGACAGCGCGTTCTTCACGTCTTCGAAGAGTGCGACGTATGCAGTGAGGAATGCTGGCTAGATGAATGGGGGATGTTTATCAATGTTGACAAGACGCCCGCCACCTACATCAGGTTTATCATCAACATGCCTCTGCTAGAGCATCGTGGTCAGGCGATCTACATCCAGAACATGAAGGTTGACCACATGGCTCAACAGGCCAGAGCGGCGAGAGCAAAACTCTATCCTGCCCTCACATCTCAAGAAACTGTTAAAATCCAAACTTCATATTTGCAAGCCAGTTGGGCATAATATGTCTGCTCTTCCTGACGGGCCGACGTGAACTGCTGCGGTCGTGAAGAGGCCGGGAAGCCTCGCAACCACCGCGGACCGTGATTTACATCAACATCATCGAAGATCACGTCGTTGGTAACACAAACCACTGCAGTAGGGAATAGCTAATAGCCATCAACCGACTGAACATTGCCATTTCGAGCCCACGCCCGAGCAATGGGGAAATATCCACGAGCCTCGAAACAAGACAGGCCTTGGCCTGCAAATCCAATAACTTCTTCTGACTTCATGTTGGTCTCCGAATAATAGGACAACTAACAAAAGAACGTCTTTATTTTATCACCTCCCCAACACCCCGTCAATGATGTAAAACTAAGCTAGGGAAACAAAGAAGAAAGAACTAGTGAAAGGATTATGAAAATCAGAGGTTATCGATTTTCGTAATCCTTTCACTAAGTCAATGACAACAAATTGTTTCACAATTTTACATAATAAAAATGAATACATGAAAAGAGATCTAAATAGATTATGATATGTAGGTACCTAAGACATTTATGCAATTCATAGATATGCCAGAAAAAAGTTTAGGCAATTCGTAGTAGGGATGCACGCGAAAGCATATAAATGGTTCTTAAGTTCAAAGGGCAGAAAGAAGCCGTTATACTACAAATCATGCTTATTTAGAAACAAAAGTAAATATGCAATTAGGTTATTAAGATATTGAAAATATTTCACTTACGTGTAAGCAAATGGTGATAATTAAAAAAATAGAGATTAAAAATAAGTAATTCCTAGGAGAAATGTCCCACTAAACTTATTACAAATATTCTCAAAATTCATTAAATATTCCACAGTCAACGTTTATTTCTTATTGTTACATAATTGGGTTACAAAAAGAGGAGATATACACCAAAGAGAATGTAATCACTACGTTTACTTACACCATACATACGATACACACCATACGTAATTCTACACAGGGGGTGACAACGACAAAGAAAAGCAAAGAAATAGAAATTTAATGCAGTAAAAAGTTGATACATATTTCGAAGTAACTCTTATTAACATTCTTTCTAAGGACTATATAGCCCATTTTAGGCATTTTAAACCGCAATCTGTGGAATAATTTCTAGTGAGCTGAATTTTGTATTTACGGCGTTTTAATGAAGATGTGAAAAATCGACATTGATATGGTGCCGGGTAAAAAAGGTTAAAAGGCTATATATAAAAATATACATATTTAACATTCATAAAATCATTCTCTTCATCATTTCATTATAAAAGTTAGGCAATAATAAACAACCAGAAGTGTTCATTGGCGTATTCATTGAAAACCGCCAAAAAAGAAAAGAAGAAGGTTAAAAGGTCATGAAAATCTGTTTATCGCAAATATCTCGCAACCTATTGCTAGGAGGTCAATAGAGATCATTATAAATTTTTTTATCGTGAAAATATCTACAAAAAATGCCTCTTGAATTTTTCTATAAAACTAACCGTTTTCGGAGGAGAGCGCTGAGAAAACGACTAGAATACTTTATTTATACGGTATTGTATACCGTACCCTCACCCGAAAACTCTATTGCTTTTTATTCATGTTTGTTTGTCTTAAAATCTTCTATCTCATACTTGGGCGTTTTGTGATAATACATATACTTATATTATAGAGGTTTGAGGACTTAGTAAAATCTACTACATACTACGTATTTTATTGTTCCGAGACCCGTCCCTTTGTACGTGCTACTGCCGACTCTTGAGTGTTAAAAACGTTATTTTAGTACTTTCATGCTCTTGAACAGTTTTTATAATGAGTAATACATGTTTTATATGTAATGAATTGTTATCGGATAGTGATGTAGTAGAAGTTAAGAGTACAAAGGAATGACAAACATTAAAAAATGCCAGCATCGCTAGAGGTGATGTTAATATTATATTACAGGTATATTATATAGGTATATTGCGGCTATTAAACGACGCCAAAAAGAACCGAGTACATCAATATCTCCGCGTAGGATAAGATTAAATTGAATTCAAAAAATTATAATTGTTTTATGGAGTAAAAGCGACCGAAGTAATTGAGAGAAAAAAATACAGACTCGTTACAAGAGCAGTGAGTACTCTTACATTTAAAGACACAGTATTAAAAGCTGCAGAAGCGCGCGGTAGGGTAAATAAGGGAGAAGTTTATAGGAGCGTGGAAATCTCTCTTAAATAAAAACCTCTTATTACATATCATGGATTATGCCAACGCGGAAGCCATGGAAAAAAATGCATTTGTATTCTACCTGGAAGGTGTTGAGGAAACGAGTGCATCGTCAAAATATAGTCTCTTTCTTAGCGCTCTACTCCGAAAACGGTTAATTTTATAGAAAAACTAGCGACCCGCCCCAGCTTCGCACGGGTGCGATATTTTATACTTACATATAAAACTGTATCTTGAATCAATCTCGCCCGGTTTCTGAATCACTGATCATCGTCAAGTAATCAGCTGTCAAATGGCTTTTCAAATTTCATTTTAGTTGCCAAAAGGATAGTTAAACTCAGTAAAGGTAAAATAATACACGGATTCAAGATTAAATTATGGTTTATTAATGTCATGAAATTGATCACTGATTAACACTATTTATTTATTTTTTATTTCGCCAACCAAACTCTTAATAGAAGGCATTTCTTCTTTAAGTTTTGATTCAATTTCACTTTTTTCATCATCCTTTGCTGTTAAAAATTTAGATACCAATTCTGAAAGCATAAAAAAGTGTAAAATAATTATTTTTCCATAATGGTTTTATCATGCGAAGTAAGTATGGTAAATGAGCATTATTGAAAGACAAATAAATTAATATAATTTACGAAGTGTTATTTCGGTGCCCTTTCAGCTTGTTTCTTTCATTGGTTTGTCTCTGTTTATAAATTATATATACAGTAAAACTCTTATCAGATCTCATCACTAATATATAATGTGGAAAGAAAAATGAAATATTACGACTTACATTAGAACTATTTTATAAAGTTATCTTGTGAAGACCATATCTCCAAAGCAAACTAGTATGAATATGTACAAGTATTTAATGATCTCAAAGAAATCGATGCACAGCAAAGAGACGTTTACATTTCAAGTGCATTTACCACAGTCACTCACTTGTTTTGCCTTCCCAGAACCCCTCCACTAAATAAGTTCAAATTGACTTTTAAGTATTATTACGAATCTTTTGTGCGGGAATATAGAAAAGTGTTGTCTTTAGGCTTTTTCAGGCAATTTTTTTATATATATATACATATTTTTTTATTTTTATAGCAGGTTGCACAAGGAGAATTATATCGTAAGAAAAAATTGACTGGTAAACTCTAGAAAGGCTTGTGTATAAAACACATAAACAAATTATTTCCAAATTGAGACACAAAAGAAAAGTAAATCCAGTAAGATATTTTATACTATAATTACTTTTCTTATGTGACACCATAAAATTTGTAGTATGTAAACAGTGTCCCACAAATAAAGTAAAATTAGAAATATCTCTATGAAACAAATAAATTAAATAATATTTATTACCATGGTAATGCTGAATTTTTAAAAAATCTTCTTCTTTAAGTTGCGTTTTGAGAAATAGTATTATCGATGGCACTTGACGCCCAGAAGCATGAAGAATATTTTGAGTTACAATAGTAAATATTGCCAGAACAGCTAAGTGCAAAACCAATGCTGGATCATTGCAGTTATCAAGTCCTGCAATTAATTTCTCTCTGTGGTTTTGTATGAAGAGTCTGAAATAACATTGTAACAAATTTTAATAAAATATGGTTAAATGATAAAAAAGCCATAATTTTATATTCAAAAGTCTCAATGGTATATGTCATAAGTTGAGTGCGATCAGATGAATATTTTTGTTTTATGTGTAATTTGCCAAGCGAGCAGACGGTACACCTGATTTTAAGTGAATACCGCCGCCCATGGACATCTACTACACTCAATGGTTGCAGATGCGTTGACTACCTTTTGAAAATTGGGCTCCGGCCACCTCACTCACGAGAGGAAACGCGATAGTATTATACGTCCACTTTACGCCGGTCTTCTGTGAGGTCGTGGTACTTACCAGGACGAGTCTGCCCATTCGTGCAACAGCCGAGACTGCTGCGTGGCCCTAAAACCTACCACCGTCATATTCGCTTTATCGTATATATATTCACCTGATCGGAGCCTGGTGAATATTCGCTTTATTTATATTTACATGCCTTATATATATCGTAATATATAAGGCGTTTAAAATTAAAACAGGAACATCAAAGCCCTCGAATGACAGAGATCTGTCCATTACAAAAGTTTGGTTGCAAATGAACAAATATTTTCCACTTTTACCACATAATCTTTTAAACTAATATATTTAGAAAAAGTTTTAACAAATCAATTACTGATGTCATAATTCGTTTTCGAAGTTATACATAGACCTGACGAAGTTGTAAATTGTAAAATTTTATAACCTAGCTGTGCCCGCGACTTCGTCCGCGACGAATTCAAAATAAAAAAAAATCTCAAATAAAAGTAGCCTAAGTTACACCTTATTACATCAGCTATCTATTAGTGAAAGCCCCGTCCAAATCGGTCAGAGATTAGCCGGAATAAACAGACAGACAGACAGAAAAAAATTGTAAAAAAATGTTATTTTGGTATATGTACCGTGTATACATCCATATGCATTTACTAAAAAGCGGTTATTTTAATATTACAAACAGACACTCCAACTATATTTATCTGTATGTATGTATAGATGAAGGGGCGCGGAACTTTAACACAGCACCGAAAGTTTTTGTTAATATATTATGAGTGCACTAAAATAAAAATTAACCCTTTAATTGATAAAGTTGATTACAAAGCGAAAAACTGCAACCAACTTCACGATATTACCATCGCAACGACCAACAACTTATTGAAATTTACCAATAATTCAAGTTATTTAATTGAATTATTATCAATTACATTTACTATCTTTTTCACAAATAAATAGTACTGGCAACAGGGGATACAATTTTGAGTTATCTTTCTTTTCTTACGCTAAAGTATACTTTTTTTTAAGAAAGAGAAATATTTCAAGACTACGAAGATTTTTATTATAAACGCAGGTAATAAAATACCTATTTTTGTTTTCAAAATCTCATCTACAATTAGACGAAGTAATTTTGATTTTATTAGCATTATGAGACTGATGGATGCTTGCGTGAGAATAAAAAATTACCTAGGATATGAATATACTTGTACCAATGATGATTTACGACTGAGACTTGATGATGGTATGTGATGAGCAACCTTTAAACAAGACTGGTGTAGTTAATTATCAATGGTAATTGCCCATTGGCTGATTCTATTCCAATTTTTTAAATAAGACAAATCTAATGACAAATTACTCGTAGCTATAAAATGTAGAACAACTATTTCGTCTATTTTGTGTTTTTTTATTATTTTGTCCGAAGTTATGAAGCCGAAGGGAAAATTTTCTCGCCAAGAATATTATCGCGAAAAGACGCGGCCTAGACCTAAGAAATGTTATAATGTTTTTATCTGAAAGTTTATTTTCATCTTTAAAATCTTATTATCACAAGAACTCGACACATTCTGAAGGCAGATTTTTTTTATTTCGGACATAAATATTTTGCGATATTCCAATGTTTGTTAATAACATTTAATAAAAAAAACAGTGTTTGCACTTGAAATTGCCTTGGTATTATAGACAAAAGAACGTATAGTTAAATATACATACTTATCCTTTTTTTTATCCACTTTTTTCAATATCATCCCACATTCAGACAGACAGATATCAACAGCTTGATAAAACAAATCCATATTTTGACTAGAAAGAGTTGCATTTAGAGCCTTCAGAGGTTTCATATACTCATCAGGAAGGTCATTAATAATTTTATTTCTCAGCTCTATAGATAAAACATCAACTTGGACAGACAAATTGCATTGATTTGCTGCATATTTACAGAATTCAGACAGAGTGTCACCACCAAAAGATTTTAAAAGATATTTTATATACTGAGAGTGTTGATCAGTAGGTAATAGCTTGAGACCCTTTTCATATAGTTTAATATCATTTACAAGTACATTTATTCTGTCTTGAGCAGATGAATGTGTTTGTTTTCTGTTTTGGTTGGCATCTTGAAGTAATTTTTCTGCTATTTCTTTAGCAGCGGCCAAGGCAGCTTGATTCAAAGACCTGTAAAACGTTATAAAAATATCAATGTGAACCGCATGTAAATGTCAGCAAAAGTATGCAACTATTTATTATTTACAATTGGAAAGTTAAGGATTCTGTTAATTAAAAAATAATTGGAAATTAAGTTTTGTCATTATGTGGTTATACAGCGTGTCTTTACAATCGCGACAATAAATGAACACACATATAGAGGATAACTTTTTAAAATTGTTTTAAATATTTACATTATTTAAACATCAATATTTACAGAGTTATTAAATTTTCCAAAACAAAGAATTTTAAAACACCCTCACGTCTAAAACTGTAACGTAAAGTTCATTTGTAAAGGTCACAAAGCATATGAATGGGTTGAATGAATTTAAAAAAGACAAAACATACTGTTAGAAGGAGAGGCTTGTAATGCGACGCTGTGGCGCGAGTTGTATAGGATGTTACAAATTTTGTTTCTTATTTAATTAATTAGTTTGTTTGAAAAATATTTTTTTAATTATGGATTTTGTTTAACGTTAATATTTTTTTATGATTATGGGCAAGTAGCGTTAGACGTGTGTTCATTTATTGTCGCGATGGTAACGACACGCTGTATATGGTATAAATCCTTTAAACACATTAATGTTTACAAAAAATATTTAAAATTACCAATGTATATCTTCTGAAAGGTAAGTCAGTAAGTTTTCCAGACCTTCAGCTTCTAGAGACTCTGTTATAACATTTTCAATATCTTCAATAGAGACTATTTCTAACTCAGTGGGTGCACTTTTACCAACATAAGATGGTTCATCAGGATCATGGGCTTGCTGTTTGGATCTTTGATGCTTTTTCACTGCTTTTGTTTTTGTTTCTCTTCCCTGTGTACCTCCACCACCTTTACCAGAGGCTGCTTTCCTTCTGCGCTCTTCACGCCGTTCCGCTTTGTGATCTACATGGGTAAAAGGTACAGCAGCTGTTGTTCTTGCTAATTGTTTTTCCATGTTAAACTGTTGATATTTTCCTGATTTCACAACTTCTTCAGCTTGCTTCTGCACCATAGGCATGCAAGAATTCTGCAAATTTTCGATAAATCCATGGCTGAAAACTGAAATAAATGTTGTTATGCTATGTGTATTGTATTTAATACAACAGGATGTATAAAATTTAATTTATTTGTCATTTTTCAATATTACCTGTATTCTCAAATAGTACAATAGGTTTGGAAGTACTTTTTAACAATGTCATCACAACTTCTTCAATATCATTATCTGATAATACAGATGGCAGGAAAGAGACAAGGTCCAAGTAACTATTTGATACAACACACTCTTCTAAAGCCATTTCCAAATTTTGTATTATTTGGGAACCAATAACACAACTGTCCAGAAATGTTAGTTCTTCATTTGGTAGGAACCTCTTCACATAACTCTTTGGATCAGAAATTCCCAAACGTATAAGTGCATCATATTCAAGATAATTATTCTGTTTATAAAAACTCATAACCCATTCATTTTGTGACTTAGTATAGCAAGATGGAACATAAAGCGCTCCAGTTTGACGGCCTGTCAGTACTCCTGGAGCACAAACATGATCAAATAGTGATAAGAAAAGCCGTTCTGGTAAGTTACATTGGCTTATGATAACATTTATGGGTGTTGGTTTCAACAATCCCATTAAAGCTCCTCGAATTTTGGCCTTTATTCTAGCTATAAACTCTTCTGTGTAAAATGTCCTTGGTTCAGAAGCATCCTGTCGTCCGATTATTATTTTCCCTAAATATCGTTCTAAGACATTGTGCTGTAAAAGTTCTGCAGGAAGGTCATATTGCAAAGTTAACTCACCAACAGATACTTGACCTTGTAGCTGAAGTTTTTCATTTATTTCTCGTGCAATCTTTTCAAGGTAGTAATGTGCAATCAAATATCCTGACACTAATTGAACCTCTTTGCCTCTTATTATTTCACCAATGTTAGCATTTATCTGACTTAAGTCCACATTTAACTCTTTTGCCAAATCCACTGTATTTATGCGGCCCCCATGAACATAAAGTTCATCCTTGATTTCTTTTACAAGTTGCTGTGGTGTTAAATATTCTTTACCATCAGTGGTAAAAATTACTTCAATAAGTTTAAGTTCAATTAATTTTGTGACGATTTCAACACAATTTCTTTCTGATAATCTGAAAAATAATAAATACTTCATTTAATAAAATATTTTACACATAGTGTATATAATGTCAGTAGGTATATATTACAATACTGTAACATACAATATATTGAAACTTAAAATTGTTACCTTTGAGATGTAGAACTAAGTTGAGCTTTTTGAAAATCAGCAGCTAGTCTTTTTATTTCATCCCAATCAGTTGATGGAGCCATACCTGTAAATTTTAAAATTTTCCAATTCACAAGGTACTTTGGGGCTTTGTAAGACTGTTGTAAAATAACATTTTTCTCTTACTTTCTCAAGTTCTTGAATTGTTTATACAAATACTGTTGTTGATGTTTAATTATTCAATATATCGAAGTATTGGATGTTGTGTTAAAATCTACACACTACAATATCAGTGCCACTGTCATCGCTCATATTGTCACGTCACGAATCACGAACTCACGATACGCAATACACATGGCGCATGATCGTAAGAACTTACGGCCTTCTATCGATTTTAAGCACCTATCTAATATTTATTTAAGTAATGCCATAGATAAGACATATATACTGAGTAATGTGATATAAATATAATTGTAATTTGTACTGAAGAAGAATCAGTTTGGAAACTGGCGAACACATACAATAGCTAATGTATCAAAAATGTTGTTTATATGAGTTTCACATTTTATTAATGTAAGTAAATATAACTTAGTTTTAATTACTTTTCATTACAAATAATAGTGATACATGAAATATTATTCATGACCCTAAAATTGGCCCTTTTTGGATCTTAAAAAAAGCCCAATATGCATATTTCCGGCCTAAATTTGAAATTAAAAGTCCTAAGTTGGCAAGCCTGTACTAAACTGATTTTTAACTGACTTCAAAAAGGAGGTTATCCGTTACCGGTCGTGGAATATTAGTGGCATCACACTAAAGAATTCACTTCCAAGAAGGAGGTTATCAATTCGGATGTTTATACATCATATATTTCATTTTATTCATCATCATTATTTTAATGTATGTTCGAGAATAACTCCGTTGTATAGAGACATATTTACAAAATATTTTTTTTGTTCGAAAGGGGTTGATTTCGAAATGGTCCCATTTAAATTTCTCTAATGATGAGTTTCGGAGATAGACAATGGAACTCTCCAAAAAATGACAGTAAATCAATCGACTGCTGTTGTTTTGCGCAATCATAAAACATAACATCACGCGCGATTGGTAATCTTTGTAAATAAATGTATGTCCAAAGAAATATCCGTCATTTAATAGGTTAAATGACGGATATTTCTTTGGGCATACAAGATACGTAACATATAAGATTTTTTTAACAATCTAATTTCGCGCCATTTTGGCCTCCCATTTGAAAAGCTTAGAGATTTTATTTCCTAGTTTGTTTTTAATCGTTTTAATCGATAACTTGGTGCGCCGTTGCTAAGCTATGGATTTCTGCGTCAAGAGTCGTGGGTTCAATTCCACAGATAATTGTTCCAGTTCTGGGTGTTTGTTTCCCAAGGAGGGTTAACGTCAGGCAAGTGGCCGGTCGTAAAAAACATTTTTAACGTTTACGTTAACCGCTGTTTTGTTACGCACGAAAACCGCTTTAAACATGATTCAAATGTTGTGTCGACCCCAACAGGGTAGGATAAATGACATGAAAATAATTTGATATGACGAAGATGGTGTATTGACATTGACATTTCTTTTCTTTAAAAATAAAATACTTTGTCTCCCTCGTCTAAATTCGTCAAACATTCTGTCTATGTATAGTAAATTTTTTGCATGCATCATTCCGCTTAAAATTCTACTCTAGTTCTTGGTAGGATTCCGAGTGTACCACCTCTGTTTGATTTAGGAATAATGCTGAGAAAAGATAGGCAGACAATCTGAATATGCAGAATTACCCTGCTTGTTTGGGTTATCACAATGTCTCGATGGATATTAAATGGCTTTTAGCCCGTATACGCTTATGCATCTTTTAAAACAAAGTAAGAAAGTAAAAATTACTGTTCTGCTGGTGCTGCACTAACAGGAATTGTACTAAGCTGCAATAGGACTTTAATATTTTGATTTATTAAGATTGAATCGGAATCCTTTAAATATTTTTTTTCCTTTTTTGTTACCCTCGACTTGAATGCACTTACTACTGCCGAAATATGAGTATAATTTAATATTTGTTTCAATGTAGTAACAATTTTACGACAGTTTTTAAATCATTATTTCTGTTCTTTGAAATGTATGGTAAAAAAACACCCAGCTAAAATAACCTGTATTTGCCTGCATCCTATAGAATAAATTTTAATTATGTAAACTCCCTAGTGAAATAAACAGTAATGTAAGACCAATATAAACGTATTATTAGAAACATAAAAACAACAGCCCCACACGGAAAACCTCAAACTAGTGAGTATTATGAAGTCATATCACATCACTCATACACTCGCACCCCCACACAAGACCACCACTCCGATATTCACACGTTAATCTATTTATTTCTTTTCGGGTTATTTCAAAGATAGGTATATAGATTTTTTTTTGTGTCAACATCTTTGTATATGAAAAATGCATTCTTAGTAAAGAACTGTAGTGCGGGGCGCACTACAGTCCCTAGGAACGTGACTGACAGGGAAAACTTAGGTCAGGGGCTCGAATCCACGTGCTTCCCGCACATAGATAAAATCCCCGATAGGATCTTCAATCTCACGTCAACATTAAAATAGTCATTGGAGACTGTTCCGATCCACTTATTATTAATTATATTTCTAATTAATCAACTTAATATTCCTTTTAATGGCAGCACTACTCCTGTTTGCCGAAAATTTCAGGGGATTTACCAATCTCTAGAAGTTTATCTCCAATCAATCAATTTCCGTCCTTATTTAAATATTCTAAGAAGTGAAGTTTATGTGATGGATAAATGACGGAAAATTTACTACGTTGTCTTTTATTCTAGTTATGACGTGTTCCAAATACAATACGTCTCAAATATTTAAATCTAAGAACTGTTTCAATATCAAGCTCTTAGAATAATTTTAATTTTAAATTAATAAAGAGAGATTTTACGTTATTAAGTTTTTAGTCAGTGGTTTGTGTTTAGTGTTTCATATGTTATTTAAATTGACTAATAATTAAAAAAACAAACATAATCAAAACTTGTTTTGTTTCCTAATATTGTTTTTGCTTTAAAAAAATCTTCTTTATTTTTAATTTAGGCATGGAAACACCGCTCAATTCATAATAATAATAGGTTCGGCCTAAAGGACCCGATTCCAGGGCCGTTAAACTAATAAAAAAAATCACAATAATCGGATCCTGCTGTCAGAAATTAGCAATCAGTCAAAAATCAAAATCATTAAACCAGTAATCAGAAACTCAGTGATCACAGAATTACGCTCTGAAATTGAATAGGTCTGTAATTTGTATTTTGTTGTGTATCATATATAAGACTTGTTCTAGTACAATGTTTAAAAATAATAAAGAAATAAATTAATTTATGGCGTTTAGGTTTCATCAAATGTTAATTTATTTACAGACTAAAAATTAAGAAAATTCATTCATAATGGAAGGAGATTCTAAATCTTCGAAGACTTTTTCAGGAATTCCTGAAGCAGTATTTGTTGTAAGTCTGTATTGATTTCAGCTGTTTAATAAGATTATTTTTAACTTCCCCTTTAATCTTAGATCGTTTGTAGATTATAGGTTATGTTGAAAAGTACACCTGTTTTAAAATTGATTTTTTTTTTACATATTTTTAACCTTATTTATGTATACTTTTTATTTTTATCTCAATAAGTTATGTGCAACTTAGTGAAAATGTCTTTTACTCTGAAGTAATTCAATATAGTGGTGGTGATTTTGAAAATAATAAGCATATATGATTGTTTTTGACTGCCAATTTTTAATTACTTTAAATATTTGCTAAAAAGTTTTTAAATACTATAATTATACTATTCAGTGTAAAATCTTTAAAGAATTAAATAATTCTCTTGTTTGTTAGGACAATGTAGATGAATTTATGAGCCTGCCTGAAAATTCTGGAGGTGTTGAAAAGGTTTTAAGAAAATTAGATGAACAACATGGGAAATATAAATTCATGGAATATACTTTGGCTTCCAAAAGAAGAAGGCTACGTCAACAAATACCAGATCTTGCACGATCTTTGGAAATGATTGAAAAATTAAAATCTGAAAAGGAAGACATGCAAACTCATTTTCTTTTGAGTGATCAAGTTTTCGTGAAGGTATGTTTTTAGGAAAATTATTTTATTATTTGTGTTATATCTGAAATATCATAATTATAGCCTGGGTAACATTTTCCATTAGTGCTGGGTGGTTTTTGAACTAACAAAAGTTTTAGTAAATGTAAATAACTTTAACATTGGCATAATTCAATTAAAATAAATTTTAAACGATAGAAAAAAATCACTGACTGAAACTCACTGACAACCAACTAAATTTGATTTGTGTAATTTATTCATTAGTTAATTTTCTCTTTCATTTAAAATTTATTTTATTTGAATTACGCCAACGTTAAAGTTATTTATATTCGCAAAACTTTTGCCTGCAAATAGTACAACATAAGTTCATCCGCCGCGCAACTGGTGCGCAGTGGTATGAACGCAACGTCGACCTGCACAGCGATTGTAGACTCCCGACGATTCGCGAATATTTTAAAGACATGACCAAACGGTTCTTCTATAGAGCTGAACATCATCCCAACCCTTTGGTGGTAAGCGCACCAACCCGACACAGACGCGAACGTCAACAAGCGTCGCCCACGAAACTTCCTCATCGACCTGGTCGAGGAAGGGGACTTAGATAAGTCGGACCCACCGCCGGAGGTACCGCCGGATAACACTACACCCACAGTTAGTGCATCAACAAACACACTAGATCGCCCTCGCCTCCGAGCACGACGAGACCAACATAACGCGTACACAAGGTACACCCGTGTTCCGGGGCGCTCACCGCTCCCAGCCACAGATAGCAAATTGCACAGTCGACGGCCATCGGGGTTTCGGTTCGAAGCGCGACCTCGATGGCCCTTAGATTAGACACCATAGTTAAACGCACGCATGACCACATGCGTGGCCCACAGCGGGGGGCCCAAACCTGTGGGTCTGGATAGCCCACCGGTTCTCTGCGTCAGATGAAGCTTTAATAGTCTCGGGACTGAAAGCACAAACGTCAGTATGTCATCATACAAGATACAAGATTTGCATTTTAATAATAATAATTCGAATTTCTTTGATTGAGATTTATACGATAGGTACGATTTTAGTTTTGCTCGGTATACCGATATTCTTGATTTTGGTTTGCGATTTGGTTATTTGTTAGGAACAATAGTAGATTTCACAAGTGGACAAGTGAAATATTTATATTTTATAAATTTAAATTTTTTGTTTACAGTTAGATAAGAATATATCAATTTACTATTATAAATTAAATTATAATATATTATAAACTAAAAAATTTCTTCCACAAAGCTCTTTTCACTTTTGATTCTTACCTAACCTCAAGGGACATTGGAAGGCGGTTTTCTACTGTCTGGGCGCTCTTTTTAATTCAATATTCTCCAGAAACTTGGTTCAATTCCCTGATGTTGGTACCAATGATATTGTTAATTACATTTTTAAGTGCAAAATGATTACTTGCTCTGCGGTGAACGAAATTATCGCCAGGAAACCTGCATATTCGAAATAATAAAAAAAATCCAAGATATGTCAAGTCTACCAATCCATGATGGGTGGTGGACACTCTGCAACCCTCTGTAGATAGCGTCTCTGTCCAGTAGTAGGATGTCACTTTATTTATTCTGCACCTGCGTCAAATTTTCACTACTCCGAGAGTTAGATGAGAGGAGATTTTTTGGAGCATAAAACTGCATCTGATGATGAATAAAAAATACTATTGTTACAGGCCAGTATTAATCCAACGAAAACAGTATATTTATGGCTTGGAGCAAATGTTATGTTAGAGTATACTCTTGAGGATGCTGAAAAATTACTGACAACAAATATGGCAACCGCAAAGAAAAATTTGTCATGCGTTGAACATGATTTAGATTTCTTACGGTATGAATATTTTATTTAAATATGCCATTCATATATTTTTCAATTGGAAAATTGCAACTGATCAAAAAATTAAAAGTTCTGTGGTAAATACTATTTAATATTCATCGAAATAATAAAGCATAAAAAGGAATTTTATTGGATTAAAAAATTTAAATTTGTAGAAAATTTTAAAAACTTTGTAGAAAATTAAAATCTTAAGTGCAGAGATAAGCACTATAAAAAATTTAAATTCCTGTATTGAAAAAATAAAATTATGCTTTTTTCTTCTTTTGTAATAAATGATTAATTAATCAATCATTCTCATAATTTTTATTATTTTTAGGGATCAATGGACCACTACAGAAGTAAATATGGCTAGAGTTTATAACTGGGATGTTAAAAGACGTCAGGCTGCAAAAGCATCTTAAGAATATTGATTATTTACGGCATAGCAAGAATGCCACAATATAACCATGATTAAATGAATAAATAAATGTTTTAATGTTTTGTATTTAATAAGTGGTAACATTTAATATGTATACTTTAACTAATTTTCTTAAATAATATTTCGTATAACATAAATGTTGGTAATATTTAATTAAAAGTTACCCATGACTTTTTAACCGACTTCAAAAAAGAGGCAGGTTTCTCAATTCAACTGTATATATTTCTTTGTGTATTTGGGGTAACATCGTCGTTTATGAACCGATTTTGATAATTCTTCCAAGGGTGGTACCATGATAAGGAAACTCGGATCTGATGATGGCATCCCAGAGATATCGAGGGAAATTCAAATAGGTTTGAATGTTATAGGTTTTAACAATGTTTTTATTTCCTGTTTGAAAGTCTGAAGTCGGATTTATTTTTTGATTTGAATATATTATAAGATACCAAAATAAAAACTCCAGTAACTTTTGATTGACCATTTTTTTAATGTTTTAACATTTTTTTTGTGTACTGAATATTTACTAAATTCCGATTCCATCGACTTGGCGGAATAATAAAAGGGACAAACTCACGTAGAATGGGGATGTACTCATTAGTTACGGACCTATCGAAGTTCCTTCGTCAGTTTGAGTGGGATGACGTCTTTACTTGGATCTAGAAATTGAACTCAAATGTAAATTTCTTAATTCCCCAAAGTTGAAAAGCTTTAAAAATTATTTTTTAAAGCTTTTCAACTTTTTAGGTTTTATTAAATGTAAACCTTACAATTGTGCTGAAATGTAAAGTTATCTTAGATTATTTTTATCTTAGAAGTTAGTAACTACTAAGACTAGTTAGTAATCTTAAAAGTTGCAATGAGCGAAAACAAATATGGAATATATAAAACTATCAAACGCTCTAGCCCATACCCTAGCTGGAAAATAAACCACTTCTCAGTACCTATTTCAAAGGAACTGGTCGAGGCAATTACCTTTTTTTCAATTTTTAGAAATTATAATTTTATGTTTTCTATGATTTATTGCATACTTAGGCGTTTCAATATGATTTGTAAAAAACGCATTACAAATCTTACTATAATAAAAGGGTAGATATGTTTATGATTTTTTTACATTGGATATATTTATGACCAAATCACAAATGATTAAAAAGCGTGCTCAAACATGCGTTAGCCATCACAACATTTCATACTAACACTTCTGCTTCTCCAAAATTATTCTATTTTTTCACTGAGTGGCTTTATTTGTTACCTTAAGTAACTTAATGTGGAAAACGACCCGAACAAATTTATCTTCAGGGATTTTCCTTCATATATCGACTATACTGGTAAGGTGTTTTAGTACAATTTGATATATCATACCGTGACGTTGAATAGCCGTATTCGGCGTGTTGCTAGGATTTTCGGGAAGTCCCCGTGCATTTTTTTATTACAATTTGTATTACAAGTTTCTTTTAGGTCATATAAAAATGGAAAATAATATTCTTAATACGGCAAATTAAGAATAGTCACCTTGAGGGCCGAAATTTTTTTTACATAAGGGAACTCAAGAATGTGAAATACGGACTGAAGCGTAGATAAAAGCAGGGGTCAAAAATCATATAGATATCTATGCGTAAGCATCTCTAGTTAGTCTGTGATATCTAATATATAAAATTCTCGTGTCACGGTGTTTGTAATTGATTTTCGATTCGATTTCGATTTTTAAAATGCATATCGGCCAGGGTGGAGAATCGGACAACATCTATTTTTCATTCCCCTAAATGTTAAGGGTGGTCGACCCAAAACATTTTTTTCTACTCTACAAATAATTTATATGGCAAAACAACGTTTGCCGGGTCAGCTAGTCTATTCCATAATAATATTATAAAGAGGAAAGATTTTATTGTTTGTATGCATTGAATAGACTCCGAAACTACTGAACCGATTTGAAAAATTCTTTCACTCTTGGGAAGCTACATTATCCCCGGATGATACAGGCCATATTATATTTTCAAAAAACTAGGGATCCTTAATAATAAAACATCAATAATGTAACCCAAACTGTACAAAAATTACCGAAAATATTCTTTACATCGCGTGTGCTGCGAAAACTATTGATGATAGAATAAAATAATAATAATATTAAATGATCGCGAGGTGTGCAGCCTCCGCAGCTATTTTCTGGCGAGATCGGATGAGTCAATCTGTACGGACGTCATTAGTTGTGATAAAGGACTTACCCCTCTGTCCTTAGCCAACGAGCAATGGCAGGACCCGGGAGTACTGAGCGTTTCCGACCGGGAGGCCGTATGGAAGGAGAAAGATCTCCACGGGAGGTTCTACAAGGCCCTACACGAGCCTTTCGTAGATACTCTTGCCTCCCTTAACTAGCTACGTTTCGGTGACCTCTTTGGGGAAACCGAAGGTTTTGTCTGTGCGATACAGGATCAGGTATTAAGACGAACAACTATCGGAAATACATCCTAAGGGATGGCACCGTCGACATCTGTCGAGCTTGTCGCCATCCCGGGGAGTCGCTTCGGCATGTTATTTCCGGTTGTTCCATGCTTTCTAACTGAGTATCTGCATAGACACAACCTAGTAGCCAGAATCCTACACCAGGAGCTCGCTCTGAAATACGGCCTCATGGATCGGAAACTGCCGTACTACAAGTACTCTCCGGAGGCCGTGCTCGAAAATGACCGCGCCAGGCTCTACTGGGACCGGCCCATCATCACGGACAGGACGATTGTCGCGAACAAACCTGACATTGTGGTGATGGACCGGGCTCAGTCGCGGGTATTTTTGGTCGACATTACCATTCCATATGACGCGAACCTCGTGAAGCCGAAACAGATAAGAAGACAAAGTATCTGGATCTGGCTCACGAGGTGACCGACATGTGGGGTGGTGTGCCGACCGAAACTATCCCGATAGTCTTGTCTGCGAATGGGTTAATCCCATCTCTCCAAACATCTGAGGCGACTGGGACTCCGGGACGGAACGCTCCAAGCTCAAATGCAGAAGGCGGTGCTCCTCGATACCGCCCGCATCGTCTGCCGGTTTCTCTCCCTCTCACCCTAACCCTCGGCCGTTTGGTCTCCCCTGCCAAGGGCTTCCGTCTGGTTGGGTCCTATTTATTTATGTATTATATATAATATTTATATCTATATGTTTATTTTTATTCATAATATTTATTTTATATATGCAATATATATTTATATGTTTATTTTTTATCTATAAACCCAACCAGACGAGAAAACAAAGAAATATCCCCAATATAAAAATAATAATATGCTTTATTATACACCAAAAAAGAAAAAAGTACAGAACTAAACAAAATATTTATCAAATATGGGTCATCAAAAGGCGACCTTATTGCTACACAGCAATTTCTTCCAGCCAACCTCAATTTATCAAAAGAATTTGTTATTGGGTCGGATGTACATGAAATTAAGTAAAAAGAAAGTTGCAACAAAAATTAAAGTAATGAGAAAAACATACTTCTTGTGTGTGATCATCAAAGTAAGAGTGAAATAAAAAGGGAAGGAGAGAGACATCGAGAGATAGAAAGGAGCTAGATAGAGAGATAATGCTTCTTAACCTGTCTTTTAAAATAATCTAGGGTTTGAGCACGTTTAATAGCCAAAGGTAGAGTTCCAGAGTTTAACAGCGACAGCAGAGAAGGATTTATGGTAAAAACTAGTTGATCGCAAAGGATTTTAAGGAAGAGGTTTTCATTTGAACGTAGAGGATGGTTATGAGAGGAGCAAAGAAATTGAAAACGTTCCTTCAAATAATCCGGACTTGATACATTAAATAGGACGCAGTAAAGAGCATAAATAATATGAGTATTCCGGCGAAAACGAAACGGGAGCCACTTGAGCTTAATGCGATATTCTGATACATGGTCATGTTTACGAAGTCCAAATATGAACCGTATACATAGATTTTGGAGTCGCTCAAGTTTATTAAACTGCTCCTCGGTGATGTCGAGATAGCATATGTCAGCATAATCAAGAATAGAGAGCAGTAAAGAATGGGCAAGCGTAATTTTGGTCGAAATAGGTAAAAAGTAGTTCAACCTTCTGCGCGAACCACATGTTGCAAATAATTTACGAGCGATTGCATTAATTTGAGGGGTCCATGAAAAACTTGAGTCCATGAATATACCCAGATTTCTAACAATGTCATTATAAGGGATTAGGATGCCATTAAAAATAACCGGGTCAATTTGGTTCTTATTTAATTTTGTGATATTTCTTGAACTCCCAATTATTATGGCTTAAGATTTTATAGGATTAACAGTCAAATCATATTGTCGGCTCCAGTCAAGAATACAAGCCAAATCCCTATTAATAATATCCACAGGTTTCGGAAGATCCTCCACAGTCGTTTGAGTGTAAATCTGGAGATCATCTGCATACAAGTGGTAGAGAGAAGATATTTGGGAAGTAATGGTATAAATGAAAATTGCAAATAGCAGTGGGGATAACACGCCACCTTGTGGCACACCAGCTACAGTATCAAGCCGTGAAGAAAACCTGACCTGAAATCGAATACGCTGCTGGCGTCCATACAATAATGTAATACGAGTGTGTAGAACACATCATTATTTACAAAAAGTGTCGCGACAGCATATGTCTAACTATTATAGTTATGCAACAATAAGTGGTCTTGTCAATGGACTTTGACAACAGCGGCGGATATCATACAACATCCGCGGGTTTTCATGGTATCCGCCGTAGTTACCCATAGTTTTTACGGATTACTAAACGATGTATTAATAATTTAATTGTAGTGTGTAAACATTAATTTTAGTGAAAGATACGTCGAAGAAAGTTGCGGGCGTGGTCGTGCAAGAGGAAGATAACGTGGTGGTGCCGAGACTTCTGAAGACTATTTATCTTGTTTTATCATCATTCTTATCTATTTGTTTTTTTTTTATGTCGGAAGTAGTATATATGTGGGATTATATCAAACACTTGCCCAGCAGTTCGTACGACGTTTATTGTCCGACTGGCGGACTGACATTCGAGTTGCATTTACCCTCCATAACGGTGGTAGGGCCACGCAGCAGCCTCGGCTATTGCACGAATGGGCAGGCTCCTCCGGGTGAGTACCACGACCTCAGAGAAGACCGGCGTAAAGTGGAAGTATAATTCTTTCGCGTTTCGTCTGGTGAGTGAGGTGACCGGAGCCCAATTTTCAAAAGGTTGTCAACGCATCTGGAACCCTCGGGTGTAGCAGATGTCCATGGGCGGTGGTATTCACTTAACATCAGGCGAACCGTCTGCTCGCTTGGCAACTTTTCACATAAACAATAAATGTTACAATAAAAAAATGATAATTAAAAAAAGAGATAAACATACACATATAAATACTTAAGGAAGTTACATTAAAATAACATATTATTTGCAATGTGTAAAACAAAGTTATACATAGACAAAAGGTTTTACAAGAGGGAGATCTCATAAGGGAAATTTAATTTAAGTATATATATTGAGTAACATTTAATTTTTATAAATCAAACTGAAACATACTAGGACGTTTCATCGTTCTTTTTCTGGGAAGAGTATATTGACAAAATTAGGCGAGCAAGGCGATAGGCGGCACGATAGTGGGTGGTTCATTAGTTGTATTTTGCCGGTTATCGTCTAATAATGTTGCCGGTTCAGACTCTGACATTTTATTTGCTTTAGCATTGACGGATTGATCAATCGTGACATCAACTAGTACTGGACTATCACTCTGCTCTTGAGCTTGTGATTTTTCCGATGTTGGAAAATAACTACTTAACGTACACCCTAAACTCCGTCTTAACTGATCAATATGACGATGGACCTCTTTACCCGATGACGACCGAACTTTGTAATTTGTTTTTCCAAGCTGTTCTTAAATTTGGCCCTTAACCCAACTTTCTCCTTTAGGATACTCCTTGACCTTTACCTCCTGGCTTTACACTCCTAATATTCCCCTTGTCAAATGTTAATAACTGTTAATTGCCGGCCCTGAAGGATCCTTTCCACCACCGAACCATGTTCGGTATTACGATACAATAATAAAAAAGTTGTAAAGCTATTTCAATATCTAACCTTTCTTTTTTATAACTGATTTACATATTTTAACAGCGTTTTCCGCTACTCCGTTAGATGATGGGTGGTAGGAAGCTGAGAATGCTTGCGTGATAACGTTTGTAGATAAAAATGATTTTAATTCAGTGATCGTGAAGGGCGGACCGTTGCTTGAAACTATCGTAGTCGGTAATCCAAACTGACAAAAAAGTTCCCTCTATCTTTTAATCACTCAATCCTTAGCGGTCGTACTAGACTCACAACCACATCAACGCTTGCAGTTGTTACAAAATATTATTCCGAAAAAGATTTACAGGTAAAAACGAAATTTTTAGCTTTGGTGGACTTGAAAGGAGCATCAGCTCAAGTTTTGTTTGATACACTTTCCGAAGCTTTAAGTAACGCTAACCTTAACATTAAAGATGTAATTGTTTTCGGGGCTGACACTACTAACGTTATATTTGGTGAACAAGGTGGTATAGTTGCCAAAATAAATCATAGAAATCCCAATTGAATATTCATTAAGTGTATATATCATTCTACTCCTTTGTGTGTAACTTACGTTCGTTACGTTACGTTGTGTGTATTTCGCTCATAGTAGTAAAAGGCATAGAGAATTTGGTGAATTCCAAGATTTTATTGGCTCTGAAAAGCATAAAATATTACTAAACACATACGTCAGTCCACACAGCATTCAAGGATATTTCTGCAATGTATTTGAGTCTTTTGAGTTGTTATATTTATGAAAGGAAATTATTTGAATAAGACGGATCCAATATGCATAGATCCAAAATCTAACTTGAATTTTTTGCCTCTAAAAGAATTGTATTTAGGTGTGAACGACCCACAAAACGTTGTTTACAAAGATTTTGTGTCAACAGAAAAAAATGTAAATATATTTCCCAATGTAGTAGATGAAAATAATCTTCAAGAAGTTGACAACGAACTTCGACAATAAAAATTTGACAAAGGTGTTAGCGATTTGTTAAAATCTGGTAGGACTAGCACCAGTAAAATTTTAAGTGTGGACAAATTCTGGGGAGCGTTTGGTAAAATGCGTGATGCGAAAGGAGGTCCAAAATATCGCAGAATCTCAAACTTTGGAAAAGGGCTTTTAAGTTTGCCTTTGTCAAATGCCTCATCCGAAAGGATTTTCTCACAAGTTAATTTAAACAAAACAGATTCCTAAACAGACATATAGCTGCTATAACCACTACAAAAGAAGGTGTAAAGGAGCACGGAAACTGTATCTCCTTTACACCAACAAAGGAGATGCTTAAACAGATATCGGTGAAATCATTTTTATGATGAAAATCAACAATATGAAGAGTGCGAAGCAAATGTTGACGTATAATAAGCGCATAATAGTGTGTATTTGAAAAAAAAATTATGATATAATTTATTAAAAAAAGGTTAAATAAAAAATTCTTTTGAAAACGAAGTATTTCATTCATTTATACTGTTCTATTGTTTATACTGTACTTTTTCCAATAATACAATATTATGATGGCTTATTTTTGGCATTTTCTGGAGTTGACTTTGGGGTTTTCCCCCCAAATTTAGGGAGTGATTAAGTGCGTTGGAATTTTTTTAAGGGCGTCATTTTTTGAGGGTATTTTTAGGGACTTTTTTACTTGGTATATGTATTTTCCTATTTTTTTATTTTTTATTTTTTTTTATTAAGAAAAATAAAGATCCTGGAGTAACGCAATCTATTCATCATAATTATTTATTTTGACCTAGCAGCTTAGCGACGTCTAGTACGGTTTTTCATTACTAAGAATGTGGTATTGAACAAAGCAAAAGTTATTACAATAAGATAGAGAATAATCAATGATCGACAAATTTCCACTTTGCCTTGGCTTACTTATCAAACAAAATAAATGTAATTTATGGAAACATCGAGTCTAAGTGGCACCAGTTATGTAAAATGGACAAATACTTCTTCTGCTGCTGATTTTTATTTTGAAATTTATAGTGATTTTGATGCAGCTGGCTGTAAAGGTTTAGAAAACATTTTGAAATTCGGACTGGCATTAGTCACGGTTCCAATTTCAAACGCAAGTGTCGAATGTGCATTTTCAATTTATGTCAAAAGTAAATTGCGAAATAGATTATCAATTGAAATGTTAAAAAATATGATGACGGTTCGATTTACACTGCAACGAAATGGTGCATCTTGTATAAATTAAAGTTTAATCCATCTAGTAACCAAAGTCAACCAAAGTAAATTTTAATCCATCCGCCAAAATGTTCAATATTAGTATGTATGATTTCAAAAAATCAGAACCTGATTAACTATAATAATAAAAAAATACTACAAAATGTTATTTATTATTTACCATTAATAATTATATTAAGGGCCCATTTACACGATGCCATTTTCTTGTGCATACAAGAGCAATAATTGAATGCAATAAGTTGCGCGCAATAATTGTTTAGACCATTTGTTGTTTAGACCATGCAAGTCATTTATTGCTTCAATTTAATTGTATACAACAGTCAAGAAACTGGCATCGTGTAAATGGGCCATAATTATACATAAAAATTTCCTACACTTTTGCTAAATCACTTTTTGTAATAAAAATATTTTTGCTCCAATATTTTTACTGTAGGTATTTATACCATTCATTAGGAAATTAAGGCAAATATCTTGGCGCTGTTTATTATTTATAATTTTTTAATATTATGCTTTTAGGGGGTTTTTGGGGGGTTTTAGGGGTTTTTGACTTGAGTTTTAGCGGCAAAATTTTCGAGAGTTGGTAACACTGATCTGATTCACTGACTAGTGAATTAACTTAGCGATGGGTGATTTGCTTTTTTTCCAAGTCGATCAAATCGACTTAAAATGATCATGAAATCGACTTGCAAATCGATTTGAGTCGTCTTGGCGTCTAACAAGTATAATTTTTAACAAAAAAACGAAAACCTAAAGTAAAATAAAAAAAAAAAAAAAAAATATTGTTAATACCTATAATATTCGAGGATTACCCTCGATTTTTGTGAGATGCCATATCAGATCCGGGTTTCCTTATTATGGTACCACCCTTGGGATATCTTCTTTCTACCAAAAAAAGCATATCGAACGATAATAAATATATGTATAATATAATATTTATAAATAATCACTTTTTATATTATAAAAGCCTATTACATAAAAGCATATTATTCGCTATTATTTTAAAAAAGCAAACAAAATAATCAGCGACAAGCAACTTGCGGCAATTTCAAATTTCCGTCTGTCAACACCGATTTAGACGCGAGATTGAATGGCGCGAATCGCTATGCTTCTTTCTCACTCTGATTCCTTCATTAGGCATCTCGCTTGCTTACTCGACTTGGAGTCGACTTCAAATCATTGTTTCTTTCTTTACTCTGACTCGTTCATTAAGTATCTCGCTAGCTCGCTCGGCTCGGAGTTGACTTCGAATCCTTTGTAATAGCGAATTGCCGCGATGCCGACTTGAGATCGTAACGCGAGCCCGAATCGCGAGGCGACTCAAATTTGAACCGACTCAGTTCGACTTATTAAAAAGTCAGATCGATTCGACGACTTCAAGCATCACGTCGACTCAGTCGACTTACGCAAGTCGACGTGCCCATCGCTATATTAACTTATTACTTATCTGTACTGCAGTGTACTGTCAATTTGAGAAAATTGTAATTTTTTATTTTCTTAAATTGGTATGTGTGTTTTAATTTTTTTAAAGAAACTCCGTTTCTTTTTTGTTACTGTAATAAAATTTTAAAATTAACAATACTCATTGTTCGAACTAATTTCAGGTGAAATCCATTGTTCGAGGCAACGCCCATTCTGATACAATCCCTTGTGTTTATTTTTCGCTTTCAACATAGGCCTATCAGATACCGCCGTTATGGATATGATGGTATCTACATTGCAGCAGCAGCGAGCTGTTACCGAACAGCTTAGACGGGAAGCTGCCATCAAACGTATTCCAGTGTCCGTTGCTGTGGCAGATATTGTTCGATATATTAATGATCACGAGCAAGAGGATTGCTTGCTGGTTGGGTTTTCAAGCCAAAAAGTAAATCCTTTTCGTGAAAAAAGTTCTTGCACTGTTCTTTAAAATGGCAAAAATTTAATTTGGTGTTAGATATTGTGCATTTGCCTTATATTTAAAAGGTTTTTGCTTGTAACTTTCATCTTAAGTTTAACATTGACCAACAGATTTTTTATTTTATAACTGTTTCGAAAATGAAAATTCATGTTTGTCTCACCTTTGGACATAAGCCTTAATATTGTCAGTTCTATATTATTTTATCTGCTGTATTATTTTCCTCTACTGCTTGATTAAACACATCATATAATAAAATCTTTTATTTGATATTTCTTTTGGGGTTTTTGAAAGAAAAACTCATTTATTAATGTGAGTTTATTGGTGCACAGAAACAAATATTTATCAATTCAAAAACAGAAATGGTACAATGTTATTATATAACAGTTATTAATTAGTGAAAACATGTACACTAAAGTGGGAAAGCTACATTTGTACATAAGCAGAATTCATGTTAAATTAAAAATGTTATTAAAAATTCAATTTAATGAATACTTAATGCTTGTGATGTTTTAAAAAGTGGTTTCAAATTAGATTCTTTAATGTCATAAGTTGTTTGATAAAGAAAGAAGGTGAAACATTGGATATTTTTAGCTTCTACATTTAATTTTCGTTTCAAATTTTTTACTTTATACTTTATAGACAACAATGTGATTGAACTTGAGAAATGTGACTTACATAAGAAGCATTCATATGAAATAAAATTAGCAAGTAACAAGCTATGTGCCCTATTATTTTTTATATTGTAAGCTAAAAATATCACAAATAATTTTCATAATACTTAAATAAAATCATGTAATTTACCCTAATTTTCATCTCGCAATTCCTAGAGTCCACTTATATCTTTCTATTCAACAAGACATTGTTTTGTGGCAGTTGAGTGGAAAAGAATTAAACTTATATATAACTTGTAAATTTCTTGAGCAAATTTGGAATTAAATGAATAAACCTTAGTCTAGGGGTAAAACTATATAAAAAAAATAAATTTACCAACTATCAGTCTTTTAAATTGATGTTGATTATCAACCTTGTAGCAAATTTGTTTCTCAAAAGTTTACAAAAAGAGGAAACCTAAAGGATAGAAATAATGCCATATAAAAGGTACAGCACACTTATGTACTAGCATCTATTGTCAGAATATTTACCATAAGAGTTACTAAGTAATTACATAATTTTTTTAATGTTCTAATTATAACAAAGGTATGACAATTATTATAGAATGAATCTATTATGTAAACCTAAATGGATTTACCTAATACACAAAACATCTCATGTTCTTCAAATAAAATATTTGTATAAGATAATGACAACTTATTTAAGAATATAATATTATCATTAAAATTCTTTTTTTTTTAAATTATGTACATATTACAAATACTTATATATACAGTACATTGCAAAATAAACATAGGACAGTTTCTTAACATTTAATCTTCATGATTGCAGTGGGATTGAAGCAATATGTATAAATATATAACATAATTATTATATTATGCATACATCATATGATGACATCAACTGATAAATAAATAATGCAATTTAAAGACATATTAAGTAAAAATAATCACACAATAGCAAATTATCCTATACTATTGCTGGGGTTTTAGTATGACAAAGTCTTTACAAGAACAATTTGATGTTTACAATTCAACCTTAGTTTCACAATGTAAAATATTCTATAATGATAACTAGTTGTTATGAAAAATGAATTACAGCACTCAAAGAACGGTGGTATTGATTCCTGAAGTCTACTTATTGTTAGGACTTTAGTGTTAGATACATCAAAAATTAGTAATACAGAACATGCAGCATTGTAATGGTGTTAAAACTAGTTGAAGATATTAAATGATAACTGGAATGTTAGGCAACCAAACAAAAAAAATGGTGCAACACATAATGCTTTTAACATGCAAACAATTATTAGGCACAAATTTATAATTTCTTGGATATTTGAACCTGCGTTGAGCGAAACAACTAACCTAACAACTAAGTGAAATTAGAGGCATATTTTAATTTGATTTTAATACAATTACAATCTTAATACTCATGTGCAACTTATTCATATAGCATTTTTAAAAATTCACATTAAGAATGTAATATTTGAGTGTGTTCTGTGTTGCATTAATATTAGAAATTTGATGATAAAAATTCATACATCAAATAACTCTATTTAAATCTACATATATATTGTTTAGAATATCATAGTTAAGGTAATAAGGTAATCATTCGATTTTAGCTCATATTCATAAGATTAGCTTCTTAATAATATCTATAACCTAAGATTTCAATTCATGTTTTTAATTTAATAGGTAGTTTAAATTTCTTTTTCTTGTAATACATTGTTCTTCACAAGTATATTATGAAAAAAGAAGGCCTCATATTATTGGTGTATTAAAATGGTTTGTGTTGCATTCTTACCATGTACTGTTTATTTATATATTACTATAATAAGTATTCATGTATCCATCTAAAAAGTATAGTTGAGCATCAATACAACAAACTCTCATTTGCAGTTGATTTGTAAAAAAATATTTGCAAGCATGGTATTCCTAAAATTAAATGATTTTGTAAACTTTTGAGATTTACCATCCCTTAAAAATGAATGTTGAGGATCAGGTTACTAGGATTATTTTGCAATCATTATTTTATAACTTAATTAAATTCTCTCTTGGCTTGGTGGTGAGACATCTTCATTTCCATTTGCTACACTCTGGTGGTACAGTTTTAATAACTCCATGGCATCTTGGGCTTGGCGTTTTTCTAATAAGATCCTATGAGGAAAACAATTGTTTTAATTATTGTGCACATGAAACCAATGTATACTACATCAGTTGTTTTGAATAGACATTTGAACATATTCTCTTATTTACTATGTATTCTATTTTCTTTCAATTACTTTTTAATATGTTGCTTTTTAAATATTTGCATATGTTTAACAAAATATTAAAAAAATGTTTACCTCCCAGAGGCTTCTTTTATGTGTTCTAAAATGATTCGGTTGTCTCTGTCTGTAACAATGTCCGCAAGGCTATCGGGATCCATATCAGAGAGAAGTTCCAGATCTTGACCTCCAAGTAGTGAGATGTGGCAAAGATTGTGTTGGAGCCTTCCAACCAGATTTGCTACTTGACCTTTATCACCAAGTGCAACATCATCTGTTTGATCTAGTGAAACCTGACATTTAGGCATATTAGGTGCCCATTTTTCGTTGCCATGCAAAATCATAAGAGCTGTGTCAGGGTCGAGGGTAGAGAAATACTCTTCATCATCGACTTCTGTGCCATCACATTCCAGAACAACTGTTAAATTTTCACTAGGTAACCCCAATTTTTCCGGCACTTTCGTTAGTAAATCTTCTAAAGACGTAGCAACTATACCCTTCTTTTTGTCTCGATTAACATCACAGATTTTATACGGCTTGCTTAAGTCGTTCTCCATTATATAATTATAAACTCGATCAAGAGCTTCCTACAAAACACTTTTAATTTATTACACTTCACTGTATACGTGTACAAAGCCAACTACGTTCATTTTATTTTGCGCATTTATTTTACTTTCGTCTCGGATCAGAATAACTGCTGAATTGACTGAAGAATAGTGAATGAATAGCAAAATTACCCGCAGATTTATTAATGACAGGCAGAATGAAAATGAAAAAGACAATTTTAATTAAATGACACGGAAATATATATTGCCACAAATGAAAATAAACATTTTACACTAATTATTATTTTTATGACAAATTTTATTTTTATTCACTGAAATAAAATGTAGATACAGAAACAAAAAGTTTAGGAGTAATAGGCGCTCGTGGTTACGGGAAACGACCTTCTTCTCCGAGCGAACTAGGGAATATGAATAAGATGCTCATTGGTCACAGGCCAGCTCCCGCTTCGTATATATTCTCCCTGGCGCTATTGGTCTAATGTTTAAACAGGTTTCTCTTTCTTTCCATTGACGAATTTAATTTTAATAAAAGTAATGTTATTATTTCACAAACATAATATTTCACAAATGAATATTTATTAAATTCAATTTTTATGAAGTTGAAAAATTCGTGACTAATGAGTTTTCTGTGAAAAACGTTTAGATAATATTGGGAAAAACATAAGCATTTTAATTGCTATTGGTAATATTAAAACAATGAATTATCTACTACTTCTAATACCATGTTACGTTACTATATTCAGAATGGACAAGAGTTATTTTTTCTAGTCTGGTACTATAACATATTACGAATATCTTGTTTTAGAATGTATTCGTACAACAAGTAAATTTGTTTTTGGATACCGTTGAAATGTTTGTGATGAAAACAATTTTTTTATTAAAATATAGTATTAATTATTGTTTATATTTTTTCGGACTGGAAACGAAAGCCGACGATTATTGTGTTGTGTAATTATATGAATTTTAAAAAGTGAACTGATATGAGAATGGGGATAAGAATGAATAATATTTACAAAACTGTCATGCGGTTTAAGCAGTTGATACCTACTGTATTATATGTATATAATACTGTATATTAATACTAATGTAGATGCGGAATTTGATATCCTTGCTTTATGTGACATGCAGTCCATATTCCTTTTTTTCCCAATTACTAAGCATTCTAATATCATATCCAATTACTATTCATATTTATTATAGTGCTATGAAAATGGAGGATTTGAAGCTATTTTAATTACCCGATTACCGAAGGATGGTAGTGTCTTTTGAGGGTACCTATATATGTATGTATGTAAGTATATCTAATTCTTGGGCACGCTCTACAGCCCAAGCACAACCTTTTTACAGATTTCAACATATTAAGTGGTCATTAGAATCGTTTCAGTTGTGCATGTGGCAGGAAATTTTAGTTCAATGTCCGCCATATAAAATAGAGGAATAGTTATCGTTTTAATTATTGCAGTCGGGCGTTTTTACGTTTAATAATTTCTGATTGTCGGATCAAATTAAATTATTGTCGAAAATAACGATGTTCGATTTTTTATATGCATGGTGTTTGATTTTTTTACATTTGATATGCTTCTTAGCTTATACCGCTATGGAATATCTCAGAGTGGAAGCTTATATACATGTGATTAAATAAATGGTAAGTTGTATTTTTTATTTACATGAATGTTTGCCAACTTTGCCATGAAAAAAATGCATACAAACATGTGTACCAAAATAAAAAATCTTAAAAGATGATAAACGTGGTATACGTTATTGTGTATTATTACACATGATTGCGATAGATTTTCCAATATGGTAATAAAATCAATTTTAAGCCTCGATGTTGTTTTATCGGATGAGATGATAAACAAGGATTATTAGGGGGCAGGTAGCGTACAAGGGTATTACAGGAGGTCATGTTCGGTCACAGCGTGGCGCGACGGAGAAGGATCAATAAACCGCCCAGTCTCCCCATCTCCTTTTGCCACCGTTGGTGTGCATTTTCCTACTTATGCCTCCGCTGCTCAATGTGCGTCCTTGATTCATTGTTATTTTTATTGGATTCGTATACGTATCTTCAATTTTCGAACTTCAAGTAAAATTAGGTAGAATGTTTTTAAACCAATTTTAAGTTGTACTATTTTGGCCTTGAAAAAGTATATTTAATAGTAACGTACCTACTTTTGGTTAGCGTCGTAAACAATTTTGTTGTGTATTTCGTAAAATGCGGCGGCGAGAGCTAACATCCAAACCCGACCATTAATTCCATCAGGGCCAGGTGCAGTATTTCGGCTTCTCAGGCGCCTAATGGCTCGGTACATCTCCTCTTCAGTTACCTCAAATTCATTTGGCCAGTCGATAAAAAACGAACGGGTCTTTCCTAGATCACAGGAAAGGGAGTATTTACTACCGTTTCAACGAAGGTGGAATTCGTGGTCTCCGTTAGTGGGGGGACCCATGGTCGGAGTTTACCCAATACTATCTTTGAGCACCCCCATGGGTCTCTGTCTAGATCCTTGAGGAGTTCGATCCAGGACCTTGACTTAGCATCTTCAATTGCTTGTTGGAGTGCTTTCGTAGCGCCTCTATACTCTTCATAAGCTCTTGCTTTATCGTCGGCAGTAGCTCGCCTTCTTTTTTTAGTTCTGGTGTATAGTCGTCGAGCTCGAAAACAATCGTCGCGCAGCCGTGCAATGTCTTCCACCAGTAAACTGCCTTCGGATGAGAAGACCTGGCCCGGGGCATCGATACATGCAAATTGATATCATCGTAGCCCGGAATCAAGCTGCCTCCACTTCAGGATCAGGTAAAACATGACTAGCTTGGGCCTCCTGCCAGGCAGCGACAGTGGCTGCAGCTTCTAGGAGATCTGTATTAAGATGCTTGAGGGAACACCGTTGACGAAGCCCGCTACCGTCGTGCCGGCGGCTATTTACGGGAGGACGAAGCGCCACATCGAATATGATGTGACGATGGTCTGAAAGCGTGACCACTTCCTCCCGCTACCCTTCATCCTGAAACCAAGCGTGTAGCAGAAGGGGATGCCCGTGATAGGTCTACAGTTGTCTCTCCCTACTATCGTACACATGTACTAACGGATCCCCGATTCAAAAGTCGGAGGTTAAGCCTCGCCGACCATTCCTGTAAGGTCTACCCCCTTGCATTATTTCGGTTGGACTCCCAATCTCTGGAATGAGCGTTGAAGTCTCCTAGAATAAGAGCAGAACGCCGCAAATACATATTAAGGCAAGCGCCTACCCGGGACACCCTGGGGAGATAGCATTCCACTACCATTAGGATACCCCATTTGACGGCAACGAAACCCTGACCCCTGGTAATTAGGAACAGGAAGGGAGATCGGCTCCACCAATATATCGCGACAGAGCCCCCATCGTCCCCGAACCATCGAGGATGGTCCGGAATTCGGTATGGCTCCGCAACAACAGCCAATGCAACCGATCACTCCGTGAGGATTTGCAGTAGTAGGTTCTGCGCCGAACGGCACTGATTCAGGTTGGTTTGGAGAAGCTTCACGTTAGGTTTGTAGTTGAAGCCTCCATAGCCTCCGGGGCACAAGTAGCCTCAGGTGGAGGAGCCTGCTATCTCCCCCTCCGTTTTTCCGTCTCTTTAGGTGCGTATGCCTTGGTTCCCAGCCGATGGTCAGTTGGACGACCAAGATCTACGCATAATGGACACTTAAGAATGCCCGACGTGCAATGACTCGCCTCGTAACCAGGCTCACTGCAGGCATAGCAGCGCGTGCTACGGTCTTGATCACTAGGGCACCTGCTAAATTCATGTCCTAAGCCTAACTGAAGACATCTGTAGTATTGCAGTGACCACACTGATAACACCTGTACCCTAGCAGCCGTCCATCCAACTCGAACGCATTTCGCCGTCGTCAGCTTACGCACCACTGTGAGCCGGCATCTCACCCAAACTGAACCTCGACGGTGAGCGATGTGCGATGGTTAGCGGTGAATCTCACGAACCTTTGCTTTTTATAATGTAGATAAAAGATGTTAAGATTTTCGTCGATGTGGCAATCAGCCGTTTAGCTCAGTGGCTACAGCGTCAGGCCGCGAATGCCGAAGACGTGGGTTCGGTTCCCACAGCGGCGACAATCTTTTCGTACTTTTTCTACCAATTTTAATGTTCAATCTTAAGTGCAGAGATTAGCACTATAAAAATTTTAATTTCTTGGAAGCAATGGTGACATCTCTCGTTCTAATTATCGTTGTAAAACAATATTCGAAATTGTTTGTATGCTGGAAAGTATATAACAATGGATGCGCCAAGCATTGCTTCAAATGATAAAAAAAACTATGTAGATAAAAGACGTTAAGATTTTCGTCGGTGTGGCAATCAGACGTTTAGCTCAGTGGCTATAGCGTGAGGCCGCGTATGCCGAAGACGTGGGTTCGATTCCCGTCTTCTTTCATCAAACTTTTCGTAATTTTTCTACAAATTTTAAGATTTATTTTTTGTTTGGCTGCGGCCATAACTGCAGCATACGATTTCTCACTGTGATCTGGCACAGTAACTGTTATTGCTGCTGAACTAGACACCTGTCCTGGCTTAACCACGTTCGCCGGGTGCCTTTTTATCCTCCTTTTCCCCGTGTTTTTTTTGTTGACAGTTCCTTTTGACGCCGCATTTTTTTGGATGGTCGCCGCTTTTACACTTTTATGACTCGCCACGACTGCCCATATATGTGGGGGAGTGCACCACTCTCCGTCACGTTCTCAGGAGTGGAGGTCGATAATTGATGGCGCTGAGTCCTCTTTGCCTTTCCAAATCTCGGCGTACTAGTGTAGTGGCGTACTGGAGCCCGACGGAGCATGTTGCATCGACTATTTCTGTTCGCGTTCACCTGTTTGACGACCGAAAGCTGCCAGTTTCAGGTCAATGAGTGCGCTAATGCGCTCTATTAACCGGCTTTTGAAGTGACCGTTCCTCGGAAGTTCTTTTAGTTACTGTACTTTGCTCTGTGTTTCGTAAAGCTTTGAGCTCTTCTGTGAGCATGTCAACTTTCGCAGCCTAAGAACTCAGCTCGGCGTTTTCGTGCTCCAGTCGATCTACGCAGGTTGCTTGGCGTTACGGCTCAGAAGATCTTACCTCACCCAGCGACTGTGGTTTTCCTTTTCTGTGTTTCCTAGTTACTTCGTAGGCCGACTCTCCTCCCCCACTTCCAGCTTCGCGTGCTGCTAAGCTGCGCGCCCCTAAACGTCCCGTGTTTGGGTCGCGAACTGAACGTAGTTACGCGAAACAGTTACGCGTTTACCTTGACCTGTACTAATTTCACTTCATTCCGCCCCAAACCTGTGGGTTCTGGCTAGCCCACCGGTTCTGTGTCGGATGAAGCTTTAATAGTCTCGGGACTGAAAGCAAAAACATCAGTTTCGTTTTTTTGGGTTTTAGTTTTTTTCATAATTAGTCCCACGAGTATGGGGAAAATATTCAGTCCATCCAGGCAGTGCCCTCCTGTACCTGGATAAGCCTATATACACCAAGGGGTTGGCCGGTGCCTGGGGCGAGTAGCAGTAGTGATTGACAATCCTTCAACCATGCATCTCCGTGCGCTGCTCCCACCGCTTGAGATTGGGGGTTTTTTATAGAAGCTTTCTCCTCTTGGCCCAGCCAATGAAGGCAAGGCCCTCGATTCCGACCAAAGTCGCGAGACATGACCACTTTGACCAGCCGTGTTACTCCTCAAATTCGATTCGAATTTGTTTTTGTTGAACTTGATTCGAACTCGATTTGAAAATATTACTCCCGAACCGAATCGAAATTAGGAATAAAACCGTGCGTTATCAAATCCGTTAACTGTATCTGGCCTATAACGTCACAGACAAATGTTCCATGTTTACGGTTATAACATCTTTCTTAGATAAAATGTTAATTGCTTAATTTTTTTCGAAAAATTATCCGATTTTAGTTAGTTCCAATTAGAGCCACTACTCGATTGTGTGCTGGCGTCAGATTCAATGGTGGTAGTGATTTACTTAAATACAAACCTCAGAAATAATAAGATTAATTTGTCACTACATAGTATAAAACAAAGTCGTCCCGCTGTATGTCTCTCCCTATGTGTGCTTAGATTTTTAAAACTACGCAACTCATCTTGATGCGTTTTTTTAACTAGATAGAATGAATCAAGAGGAAGGTTTATATGTATAATACATGCATAATATTCTTTTTTTTAATGTGAAAAAATGCGAAATACTTTTTTCACAATCGTTGTGTATTGAACAATGGACAATAGCATTTTTATGCACACACTGTGCACACCTGTGTTTGTTCAGATTGTTGGCAAGATATCCACAAAGCTAGAAAAAATGCTTTTTTGGTGCGTTTGAAAAAAAATTATGACGGTAAAATTTTTACGATGCGCGCGTACCCACCCTTAATAAGCGTTGCATGATGACGTTGCTTCGCAACCAATTATCAACTGCACTTAATACCTTTTTTACAAATAATGAGTACTGGCAAATACATTTTTGGTTATTTTTCTTTTTTCTTTACGCTAAAATAGTAAACTCCCTACATGGCTACATAAGTACACAGATACTTTTTTGATGTATATCATATGATACTTAATAAATTTTATAAATTTTCCTGTTGGAGAAAAAATGTAAATGACTTTAGAATACTCGCATTGTTTCAATGACAACGTATAATGCTATAAGTTATTTGTCAGTTATTTAGATTTTATTACCTAGCTTCCCACATACTCTGCCCAATAATACATAATACATATTTTATAACATTCACGACATGCTGCCGAGAATTAGCGGTCGAAAGGGGAATAGTAGTAGAATAGAAAAGTTAATCAAATTTTGAATTACTATTATACTTCTTAATTTTCTGACCATATTTTGTAACAACTCTACCAAGTGGCTTTACTTTTCTATAACTAATGTTTAAGACAAATCATATTTTAAATAATAAAAGGGATTATACATGTACTCTATAACCTGTATTTAAATAATAAAAGTACTATTATTTTTGATACAATTTGCGTCCGTATCGAATCCAGCGACATCACAATTGGGACGTTTCCGTAGCTTTTAATTTTAACTTTGCGCGACTTAATATCTGCACTATAAATTTAACATTTACCAATAATTTTAAGTTATTTAATTAAACCGTTATCATTTTTTTCATGAATAGTAAAACACGGGTTTTTATTTTTCTTATTTTTCAGCTAAAGAATAATGAATTCTTACGTACGTTCATAAGTGTGCGTGTCCGTGCTGCTATATCTGGCTATTATGGAATAGAATATTGATATTTTAAAAGCTTTGTACTGTATGTATCGTAATGGAATGCTTCAAGTAGGAGCGTACAATCGCACTCGAGGGATATCATCGCAGCCTTGACATGAAAACCTCGCGTCGAAAGGTGAAACCAGAGGTATTCAGTGCATTTGCAAGTAGTTACAGACAGTAGTAGTCATATTTCTAAAACGACGAGGCCAAAATCAAACATGAGACCCCGATAATGGTCGACGTATCTACGCGGGATACAATTGCCACTTTTCCACAGACAATCAACTCTCATTGTGGTAAGACCACGTAAAAGCTTCTACTGTTCCGCTAGGCACCAGGAGTGACCATCTTTATACAAAGTACCAGGGACTCAGTGAAGATCAGCGTCAAGAAAAGTATCACACTTTTGCGTTTCAACATGTTCAGGTAGCCTATTTTTAAAAGTTGGCAACATGTGAGTAGTACCCCCATCCTGTGGTAAACAAACGTACCTACAATCTGTTGCATATATCTCAAACAAAGTGACATGTATTTATGCAACAGATTAATTTTCTCGTCAAAATTCTTTTATTTGTCAAATTATAAATTTATTAATAATTTTAAAAGTAGTGAAATTATTCAACAAGTCGATATGCGCATATAACAAGTAGAACCACAACAAGAATTGCGAGTTATTGTCGCGACAAACTTCGTCCCACGAGACTTGGTATGCAAGAAGCAATATCAGCTGAATATTAGGCGCCTCTTGACACAGTTAATGCTTTTTCGATGTTGTATTTTATGCAGCGTCGTTCGAGTGGAAATTTATTGTCTAGAAAATTGCCTAGTGTAGCTTACAAAACTTTAGTGGAATTATGTACAATTTTATGGAAATTTATGAAAACAGTGTCAGAGATAAATTTCAATTACCTTGATCGAATGTGCACCCTACTTAACTTTAAATTCTCTATGACACATGTGGCAATCAACGAGAAAGAGAAAGGAATTATAAGGTATATTAGACAGTACAGTATGACTGTCGATCTTTTAATTTAATGGTGATCTATCTAATTATAAATATTTATCAAATAATACAATTATTATATTTAAGTAACTTTTTAAGGTCATTATAAAGTCGGAGTCAAAATATTACCTTGACAAAAATCATTTCTTTTTTCGCTGCGATAATACACATTTGCCTATAATCCCATCAAGAAAATGGTTAAATATTCGTTACTTCAATTATTATTAATTTTTAAAAAGTCGCTGTTATTAATTTTTTATAATAGCTTATTAAAAATGATTTCAATTATTTTTAAGTGAACACAAGTGTGTAGTGCTTGAAACTTTATAATAATACCTTCTACGACGATAACACATGCATGTTCTTGTATCATTCAATTCAGCTCACGGAATGTACCCAATGCCCTAATGACTGCTGTTTTTTTTAATTGATAAGTTGCCAAGCGAGCAGACGGTTCACCTGAGACTCTTTTTAGATTATTAGATTAGAGAAACTGTTTTTACTTCGTATCTTAATGAAAACAAACCGCCCAGTAAACCCATGGACATCTGCTTCACCCGTGGGTTCCAGATGCGATGGCAACCTTTTGAAAATTGGATTCCGGCCACCTCACAGACGAAACGCGAAAGTATCCACTTTACGCCGGCCCTTACCTAGACGAGCATTCGTGCAACAGCCGAGGCTGCTGCGTGGACCTACCACCGTTTAAGTCCTATGTGCTGTGCTCAATTTGCCATGTGCTGCGAGACACAGACTAGGTTAACTTCAAGCATTATATTCTTAATGTTGACAGGTAAATAAAATGACGTCATCCTCGTATAAAAAACTCAAGTTGAAATGTCTTTATTAAGCATTTTCGTTTTAATATAGAATGATTGAGCGCGTGAACAAAACCTTTTTGTTTTTTTTTTTTTTCGTGAAAATCCTTTATGGATCCCCTGCCACTGGATGGGAGAAGGCGTGAACAAAACGTTCTCGTCCCGCGCGCTCAATTGTACAACGTGTAAATTGTCACACCGTGTAAAATTGTTCACTTTATAGTGTTAAAAATTAACAAAATAAATAACTAATACTTTAATAATTTCAGATGCTAAACTAAAAAAATATTTCGTAATGATAGGTACTATTAAACTTAATTACGGTAGTAATTTTGAGTTACATAACAATACAACAAGATGTTAAAATAATGAAGACCATAATCATATAAATGCCTAAAAGAATATTCTTTTTTAATCGGTTTCAAAAAGTAGGAGGTTATGAATTCGGATGTTTACCTCTATGTTTTTTTATGTATGTTCGGGTATAACTCCGTCATGTATAGACGGATTTGTAAAATTCTTGTTTAGTTCGAAAGGGGTTTATCCCAAGTGGTCCTATGTAAATTTTGAGTACCTGGAGGACGGAGCTTTGCTCGTTTTTTTTTGGTAAATCATGTATTTTGGAATAAATATATATATAGATATGTATATATATATATATACAAGAATTGCTCGTTTAAGGGATAATATATAGATCTGATGATAAGTTTCGAAGAGGATGACAAGAGGACCGACAACAGAACTCTTTAAAAATTACAGCAAATTAACCGCGATTGCGACTTTCGCATAAATATGCACCGTTTTGTGCAATCACGAAACATAACATCACGTCTGTACGTCGAAAAGGTTAATCAGATGTATATAGATTTCGCGTTCTCAACTATATAATACGAGTATAATGTGCCTTGTAAGCGTCTATCAACAGTGTTCCTTGACATTAGCAAAGCAATTCAAGTTGAGCCGTTGTCAATTCCCCAACGCGATTGGTAATCTATGTAAAGTATATCTTTAATAGCCAAACTAGTGATAGTTGTTGTGAAAAAACTTAGACAAATATTGTAATATTCCTTTATTGTAAAATTACCTTTAACCTACGTAACATAAAGAACCTTTTTTCAACTACCTATTTTTTCGCTGGTCTGACATTTCAAATTTTTATAGATTTTTTTTGTATTTGCTTTTATCCTTTTCCTTTTATGGTATGGTTTAAGTTTGACGCCCTTTTCTCATAAGAGCAGCATCTTTGCTAAGTTTACCCAAATTTTATTATACCTAAGCATTAAAATTAAATCAATAAAAAAATAAAAACTCCTTTAAATTTTTATAGCAAGGTGTTAATGGTGTACAACCATTATCCATGGTGAACGAGTCGAGTCGGTGGCATTCACCGACTCGAAAAAGTGTAAACTTTTATTAGAGGTTAGTTAGGTTAGCTTATATAGGTTAGTTTTTCAAGATGTGATTATATTAGATTTGGTATTATTTTAAACTTTTTAGTGCTAATAGAGTTTTTTGAAGTCGGTTCTTTTTTTGTTAAAAACCTTTTTATTAATGTCAAATCTTTGTAAAATAAAAAATAGGACCAGAATTTTAATAAATGTTTTAGTTGTGTAAATAATATCACTTGTATAAATATTGTTACTTGTGTGAAATAATATCAACTTTGTCATTTCTTTAGCAGGTAACTGTCATGGCTATACTACCGACTATACCTCGTTTTAAAGCGATATATATATTCCAGACATGTCTGGAGCTTTTATTTGGCGTTTGCATTCCTTTACGTACAGAAATTCAAGAAGTGAGACATAATACTTAAGCTTCAAATTCTTTTGCTTATAGTTGTTTCCTGCTCGCTACTTGCTTCATTAATGGAATTATTTTAAGTGCCAAATTAAATGGACAAAATGTTATATCTTTCATGTGATTCACTTGGATAGATTATCGCTCTTTTTTAAACAGTAAAATTAAATGATCATTCATATGAAGGTTGGAACTACAGGAATTGTCATTTTTTTGATTCGCAGTTAGACATTGAATTATGATGCTAACTGTTGTAATATGATTACAATAATAAACTTCATATGTAGGGCATAGATAGGAAACCTTCTTCATGCCTCGTGTCGGAATTTGTGCGTATGTCAAAGAGGTTTTCTTATCTATTCACATAGTTTTAGCAGCCTAGGACGTATGGAACTGCCATAATAAGATTACGTGTGATAGTGACGACCATCCTCGCATCTATTCGTGCCACGTCAACCACATCCAAATGATCATTTGGAGATGTCTGTACACGACTGCCATGGCGAATGATTTGACACCGCAGGTCACTTCACCCTTGCAGATTCCAGCAAAATATTGCGAACTCTTAAAAATAATATGTCATCAGTAAAAATAATACGTAAATAAACAGGATTAGTAAACGTTTCCGCCAGTAAGTTTTGATTTTGTTTCAGATATTTTGTTTACTTTGCTTTCAGCTGTGAGAAATATTTCTATAACTCTCATTGACTCATCGATCATCTTTAATGGATACGATACTTTTAAAAAATATTTACTGCAAAATCAAAACATTCTCTGAATTCCAAAGTATTTAAAACACTTTACGATTTAGAAATTATATTTTTATAAAAATAAAATTTCTCTAAAAGAAACTATAATTGTTCCATCGATACTTCTAATTACTACGTATTTTCACATTCTATAGCTCCACGTAGTAGCAAAAATAAATCGGAAACAATCCGGGTTATACACGACCCCGACCTGGAAACCTCGCGAGAAAGGTCACACGGTAAAGCACTGGTGTATTCTGCTGCAGCGGCAGTCATTATGAAATCAAGTATTCCGTATACGCTTCTGTACACGGCTATGGTCGTATGATCACAGATAGGTTTTATATATTTCAGTAATGAAAATTAAAATAGACAGTCGCCGAGTGGCCGTGATTGCGATTTGCAATCAGGGGCCGGAATACCGAATATCTTTAAGAAGCTTGCATTATCTACGTAATTTGTACTGGTACTTTAATTCCCTATATATGCTTAGGAATGTCTCCGTTCAAAAAATTAATTCACATAAAGTAGTAAACGTCTGGATGCCGATTACACTATTCGCTTCTTGTTAGTGGTTTAATAACATATCTATCATTTATAGTTCTTTGTACGTTTAATGCCAAAATTACGCAAAGTATACTTAAAGCCTGAGCCAGATAAATATTGTTTATATTATAAAAATGACCATTTTTCATTTTCAATCTTTAGTAGAAAATTTGACAACTAAACCTTAAAGAAAGGAAGTAAACGAATTGCTCATGATGCCTGTACTACTACTACATTTATAGAAATTTTCTTCAGCAGGTTTCTAAATCTACAGTGTTGCTCTACTTAATTTATGAATGTAAGTATATAAGACTTGTCCAAATATGGTGATTGATTAGAAGTTATTAAATTCTAGATAAGCTACTCTCGATGGGTATTTCTTTCGTTATTCTGCGAAACAATATATATATATATCCATAATAGCAGGAACAAAAATATTATGCCTTAGATATGGGAAATACTAATCATCTTGTCATCATTTTACAAATACTGATTTATGACAATTATTACTTTTAACAGAACTTTTAAAAGATCTGCAATAATATATAATACTAAATAATAATAATTTGACTCAATATAAAAGTAGTCACCGCTACAAGAGCATTGGCTGTGTCGATTAAATGATCGAGTGGTCTCGTAGGAGAATATTCTGTTTCATTTATTTCAGTTTTTCTAAAAAAACGTACTGCGTACATATAAATAAGCTGGCAAGAAGGCTCAGCAGCCTTCGCGGTTAAAAAATAAGACAGCTGACTGATGTAGATACGGCTCGTTTAGTATATTTTAGTTATTTCACAGTGTCATGTCTTATGGCATTTTACTTTGGGAGAACGCCGCCGATATTAATACTATCTTTGTTCTCCAAAAGAGAGCTATTCGAGCAGTTTATAACCTAGGCCCCAAAGAATCAGCGGGTGGTTAACCGGGGTGGTGTGGCATTGGCTGTCAGCCTCGACATTGTCAATGCCTTTAACACACTACCCTGGCGAACTATCAGAGAGGCTCTTACCTACCACCGGGTGCCTATTTACCTGCAGCGCATAATTGGGGCATACTTGAGCGGCAGGTGCATTCAATACGTGGGTCGGAACGCGTTGGTCCATCGAAGGGAGGTGAATTGTGGGGTTCCACAAGGGTCAGTGCTAGGACCATTACTGTGGAACCTCGCCTATGATGCGGTCCTGCGGATTGGTCTCCCCGTTGGAGCTGTCATTTGCTACGCAGATGACACTCTTGTACTTGCCGACGGGGATAGCTTCGAGAGCACCAGTCGGCTCGCCGAGCTTGGTGTGGCTTGCGTCGTGGAAAAAATCCATGAGCTGGGTCTACGAATAGCACCTCAAAAGACTGAGGCCCTCTGGTTCCATAAACTCCCCAGAGGTAGGGATCCACCCAGTTATTCGGTTCGCGTTGGTGACGTGCAGATCCAGGTGAAATCACTGGACATTCTGGCGGAATTGGATGCGCGAGTCTATACTCGCCTCCGTTCTTCACGGAAGGATGCCGAGTCCCTGGATGCGGGAGAGGTGCGAAAGCAGGAGCGCGTTACGGGCGCTGGAGGTCTGGCGCGAGCGGGTGGAAGAGCCACGGAACAGGCGCCAACGTGTTGTCAGCGCGCTCCTGCCAAATTTCGAAGCCTGGCTAAATGCGACGGGGTATGCGCACGTCACGTTTCGGCTAACGCAGGTACTCACCGGCTATGGGTGCTTTGGTGAGTACCTAAACAGAATTGGACGTGAACCGACGACGCAATGCCACCACTGTGGAGGGGAACGGGACTCCGCGCAACATACACTCGCTGAGTGTGTCCTGCATGGGAGTCCGAGCGACGGATCCTTGTCCACAAGATAGGGGAGGATCTTTCTCCTTCAGCAGTAGTAGCAGCTGCGCTGGCGGAGAGTTCTGCTTGGCGGGCACTGGTCTCCTTCTGTGAAGTTGTTATGCTCCAGAAGGAGATCGCCGAGCGGGAAAGGGAGAGGGCCGATCCCGCTCGGAGACGGGGGCGCCAAGCCGGCAGGGGCAGACGTGCTGCCCCGTCAGCCCTGTAGTCCCGGGCTCTAGAATAGGACTAAGGTATCTCCTCCTGTCGTAAAAGGCGACTAAAAGGAGACATGGATTGGCAGCAGCACGAAGTGGCCTCGAGCTGCTGCAAGATGGTGAGGGAATAGGGGAAGGTTTATCCTTCTCCGCGGCTTGCTCACGCCCAGTACAGAGGGACACCAGTGCGTTCCGTAGGAGATCCCGGAGTCCCTCTAAACGTACAGAAGGTGGCCACCGAGGGGGTTTTAGTGGGTAAGAACCCCACATAACCCTGTCATATAATGACAGGGTATCTTACGAAGATTTCCCCCCGATACCAAAAAAAAAAAAAGGCCCCAAAGAATCACTAAGAAATTTCCCGAATATCTTTAAGATGCTGGCATTATCTACGTATTTTCTAAAAATGAAACCTAGAACGATTTTTTGCCCCCGAATCTACGCACATATTAAATTTCATGAAAATCGCTGGAGCCGTTTCCGATATTCCGATTATATATATATATATATATATATATATATGTATATATACAAGTATTACTCGTTTAAGGGATAAGATATTTATTACCGATAAGATATAAGGATAAGATATTTATTTATTATTTACGATATTATTTTAGTACAGCAGATGCGAATTTTTTGTCTTATTTAGAGACTTGTTTCAAACATTAATTTTTAATATATCTTTAATATCACTATGATGACCAGCCGTGAGGATTGTTCAAACTGTATGTTAGGAGCAAATTTTTGTCAAAATTTTGCGTTTTCCTTAACTTTGTTTGAGTTGAGTCAGAGATTTGTGAGATACAGATTTGTTACTACACCTTTTTGTTTGAAATAAAATAAATAAAAGTCCTCCATGTGACTACGGATTGGCTTCACATATCCTCGAAATATTATTTTGTTATTATTCATAAAAATCCAGGTTTTCTCCCGATGTTTCCCTACATCCTGAGCATGAGATAAGTCGGTACAAAAATTCACAATTTCATTGGTGCCGGCGATTTTAACACAGATTGTCCGAGTACATTGAGTTAAAAGCTAGCGGACACTGAACTTTTATTAATGACCAGTGAATTATTAAGCTTGGCTTTTGATGTTTTTCTTACTCTCAAAAGCAAATACCCATCCACCTAAGCTGTGGCAAATCGGCCGCGAACTGCTGAAATATTATCAGCAACAGCGGCCGTTCAAGCAGTTTCGCTTCGTGCGGCAGTTGCTTTTTTGGTCGGTAGCTAGGCGCAAGCATCGGCCCTTGCCCGGTTTCGGCAGGACAATAATCTTGCCGGTTTCCATTGGAAACTGTGCCGTACGGAGTACAACCGACACAGAGACACTAACCCCATACTCGGTACCTGTCTTATCTCCAGCGTTGTGACTCTGTGCTTTGCGAAGCGGGAGATAGCTTGCCGCTCTTCGCACTTCGGCCGTAGTGATGAAAATATCCAGTCGTGGCGCCGTTTCTGCGAACGCGATGGCGCGAGCGGCTGATGTGTTGGCTATGAATAGCCCTTCAAGGTGTCTTCTTGTGCTGGAACGAGCTTATGGCCGTCACTGCTCACAAGTGGACAGATTGGTGTGGTGTTCGGCTAAGCTGCTGGTTAAGGTGGTGAAGGGAAGTGTTAAATTCTAAGGCCTGCTCGACCCTCATCCTTGTAAGCCATGATGGCTTACAGCTCATATTTGAGCCGATTTAGAACTGTCTTCACAATTTGCCCAAAGCTTCTATTTTAATGTAATCGATCGACGGGCCTACACGGGAGCGTGCGTTCGATGCATTTCGGGCACCGCCTAGGTCGACGCGCGCAATTCTTCCTGTATCTTAGAAGTGATTTTGCGCGGCCCCATCCTCCGGACGTCCTCCGCTGTTGAAATGGACGTGTCGAAACTAAAAGTGGACATTGCTCTTGTAAAAGCCCTCCTAATGGTCCTTAATTTAGGACCTCTGGGAGCTAGTGAGACCGCAGCCAGACTCAACACGATGATCACATGAGGGCCTGAAAAGTGTTGATGTTTGCGATAAATTGATTTGAAAAATTTGTTTATTATTTAGAAATAAAGAAAAATCAAAACAATATAAACGTCTACATATACATAAATAAAAACACTTGTTTAGATTTTTATACAATACATAATCTATAATTCATGTGTATGAAAATATATTATATAAAATTATCATATATATATATATGACACCAGGCTTTTTTTAAAGCAAATATAAATTCTACCAATGAAAGTTACATGTAAAATCGTGAAGTGGTCATTCCGTAGGAAAACGTCACTATTACACATGAAACCTCTTATTTCCTAAATTTATATAATTATTAATTCAAAAAGTATACTGTTTGTTAATATACCTAATTATATCACAAACCTCAAAAATTGTAATAGCAACTACTATGTATAAGAAAACTAAAACCAAAAATAAAAAAATAATAATTTGAATCGGCCGTCCTGAACAATTACAATTTTGCAGATGTCACGTTGTTCTACGCAGGGTGCGAAATATTGTTTTGATATGGTCAATATGTTAACATCAAGGAAACATTTCAAAAAAAGACACGGAACACTACGAATGTTAAAAATAGGTGTAACTTAACAACAAAAATATTCAATGATATTCAGATAATCTGAAATATAATTAACAATACAGTAGCTAAGCAAAAGTCAATTACAATGCTAAGCTTACACTCACTTGCCACTCGCTAGACACTCGAAATTTTCTTGAACTATTTAAGTATTTGCTTCGATCAAGAATATTTTTATAATCCATATTTACTTCATTAATAACGTATTCAAAGTCAAAATCAAAACTTCTTTATTCAATATAAGCTTATTTTAAGCTCTTATTGAACGACAAAAAACTACCGTCGGTTAACTAAACTAGAGAAGAACCGTCAAGAAATATTGTCTGTTTTTGTTTAATCATGCACGTATACGTATAAATTATTTATAAAATCAGCAGCAACCAGGCACTTGCTAGTGCAGAGCAAGGGTAATTTCCACACATCCTTGTCCTCAAAGTATTCTTCGAATAGGCCCTTGTCATTAGGGTAGCTTTATTTATAAATATCCTAATATAATGTATTCACCCATACTTACTTCTACATATGCAGGAAATAAATACGATAATTCTTTATTTTCCCATAGTTGGAAGTATGGAATATTCTGAGGGGTTTCTTAACGGGTTTATTAAAACATTCGGCTGGCAAACAGGCTGAATTAACATAATTCTTTAAATTTGCCATGCTATGCGAGACATTGCTTCGCACATTCATAAAAATATTTTTTTCATCATTGAAGTCATATTTTCATATGGTTACAATGGTTTATTTATTATATAAGTATAGCACATACTTAAAATGATATAAAAAAATAAAAATATTGGTAAGTATATATATGTGAAAAACAACAAGCTGAATCTGAAAAACGTTTTTATCGACATCGATACAGCAGAGCAACAACTTAACCTGATTTTCGAAGTACAAGGGGGCTTGAAATGGATCCATCTCTACTAGAATCTTATGTAAAGTACAGTAACGAAAGATCTTACATGTAAAACATTTACTGGTTCGTTCGAGTTAGCCTCACAGACTCACAGAAGATAGCGTCAAGTGAATTTATTATAATTTTGCTTTTGTTGTGGTAACCAGAGCTCAAGTTTTGCAAAGCATTATCCCAGCGGCGTCGTATATTCAACATAACTCGCCATTAAGGGACCCGAAATAAGTTCGAGTAACCCGTATTCAGTTTTTTAGTTCAATTCAAATAATTTTAGATTTTAAGAATACTTTGAGTAAAATTGCCTATATTAAACATTACTTAAACTGCCAGACGTTTAAAAAGTTTCACCCTTTGTATAAATATCGTATATTTAGTGATTAAGATATAATTTTATATTTACAGCAGGTTTTGCAATTAAACTGTAGCAACTATATAATATTAAAAAGAAGAATTATAATAACGATAGACAACGATTACTTTATTTTCGTTTTCTTTCTAATATTGCACTTTCATTCCTTTCCGAGATATTTAACTGAAAACAGAGATTTACACACTTAATTAATTAGTTTACCTAGTAGGCAAACTTATTCAGGTGAAACGAGAGTAAAGAGAAAAAAGAGTAGATCTGTAGGTGCATTGCCTTATTCCAGAGTTTTTCAGGTCAACGTCTTACAAGTACTATAATAATGGAAACCCTCTTCACGATTTTACATGTAACTTTGATTGGTAGAATTTATATTTGCTTTAAAAAAACCTGGTGTCATATACAGCGTGTCGTTACCATCGCGACAATAAATGAACACACATAAAGGGGATTAACTTTTTAAAGTTGTATTAAACATTTAAATTCTTTAAACATCAATATTTACAGAGTTATTAAATTTTCCAAAACAAAGAATTTTAGAACATCCTTACCTATAAAAGCATAACGTAAAGTTCATTTGTAAAGGTCACAAAGCATATGAATGGATTGAATGAATTTAAAAGAGACAAAACATACTGTTAGAAGGAGAGGCTTGTAATGCGACTCTATGACGCGAGTTGTATAGGATGTTACAAATTTTGTTGCTTTTTTACTTAATTAGTTTTTTTGAAAAATATTTTTTTTAATTATGGATTTTGTTTAACGTTAATATTTTTTTATGATTATTGGCAAGTAGCGTTAGACGTGTGTTCATTTATTGTCGCGATGGTAACGACACGCTGATGATATATGATAATTTTATATAATATATTTTCATACACATGGATTATAGATTATGTATTGTACAAAAATCTAAACAAGTGTTTTTATTTATGTATGTGTAGTCGTTTTATTGTTTTGATTTTTCTTTATTTCTAAATAATAACCAATTTTTCAAATCAATTTATCGCAAACATCAACACTTTTCAGGCCTTCATGTGATCATCGTGTTGAGTCTGGCTGCGGTCTCACTAGCTCCCAGAGGCCCTAAATTAAGGACCATTAGGAGGGCTTTTACAAGAGCAATGTCCACTTTTAGTTTCGACACACCCATTTCAACTGCGGAGGACGTCCGGAGGATGGGGCCGCGCAAAATCACTTCTAAGATACAGGAAGAATTGCGCGCGTCGACCTAGGCGGTGCCCGAAATGCATCGAACGCACGCTCCCGTGTAGGCCCGTCGATCGATTACATTAAAATAGAAGCTTTGGGCAAATTGTGAAGACAGTTCTAAATCGGCTCAAATATGAGCCGTAAGCCATCATGGCTTACAAGGATGAGGGTCGAGCAGGCCTTAGAATTTAACACTTCCCTTCACCACCTTAACCAGCAGCTTAGCCGAACACCACACCAATCTGTCCACTTGTGAGCAGTGACGGCCATAAGCTCGTTCCAGCACAAGAAGACACCTTGAAGGGCTATTCATAGCCAACACATCAGCCGAGGATGGGGTTAGTGTCTCTGTGTCGGCTGTACTCCGTACGGTACAGTTTCCAATGGAAACCGGCAAGATCATCGTCCTGCCGAAACCGGGCAAGGGCCGATGCTTACGCTTAGCTACCGACCAATAACGCAACTGCCGCACGAAGCGAAACTGCTTGAACGGCCGCTGTTGCTGATAATATTTTAGCAGTTCGCGGCCGATTTGCCACAGCTTAGGTGAATGGGTATTTGCTGTTATTTCCAATCAGTCACTATATAATAAAATCTGTCTTTGAAAAGGCGCATTAAAATTTTATTTTATGGGAAATGGTTTTTTGTTTTTGATTTAGCGTCCCTTGGGAGGCGCGTAGGGCAAACGCTCCTCTTGCTCTACCTTGGTTAGAGTTACGCTTGCAGTGCCGGCTCTAGCCTTTGATCAGGGTAGACCGAGATTGTTGTTGAGAGCGAGATTGATAATTGATTTCATGAATTGTACTTTGGCTTTATGTTACTTAAATAATATATTTTTATTCAAATCAGTTACTTGCAAACATTAACACTTTTTGAATTTAAATGAAATCAATTAGTTGTATTTATTTTACCCCTCCTTCTTTAACGTAAAAGTTCCTACTGCTACGTAATTAAATTGAAATTTTGTGTTATTTCATTTTGTTACTCAATAATAAAATCTGTTATCTATATATAGGTAATAACTAATTGAAGAAAAACATAATATATTTAGTTACATTGATCAAAATACTATTTCAGTAGATTTACTTAGATTTTTAGTTTTTAAATTAGACTTTTACTTCTGTTGTAGTGAAAGAGTTTCGTCAGTTTTGGGAATTTATGAACATTGTTTTTTTAATTATTTTAAAGAGATCCTATAATTATAAAATGATAATTACAGGCGCGAGTTGATGTTGAGGCAACATATAGGATCAGAAATAGGGGTTAAATGCTCTTGAAGATCTTGTTAGTTCCGGGTACCTCGTTAGCCTCATTTTACTATAAAAGCTGTTTATTTAGTCTAATTTTAAGGTAATAGAATTCACTCATTGTATTGAATTACGACATATCGTTGATATAAACGGTTGAGTAAACCGAGTTCTAAGTAAACATTATAACACATAGTTATACGAGTGTCATTTATATGAATAGTATTTATTTTTGAAACAACATTTATTTTTGTAACATTATGCAGACTTATGCATTTATAATTGATTTAGTAAACTCAATTTTAATGACTAACATCTGTTGACTACTGAATTAAATTTATTATTTTCTAAATTCTAACAGACAGAGAAATAACTTTCAGTAAAATTTTAAGAATTGGTTACAGGCACTTCACTGCGAACACTGAAAATAAATAGTAAAAGGTATAAAGAAAAATAGGTACATGTCAATCGAAAAATGAAACTAAGAGTCCTCTTTATTTTTATTAGCTACTTACTACATAACTCGACACAATGCTCACACATGAATATATAGCAACGCACGACATTTAATTTAAATGCACACATATTTTATATATTTTTATATAATTTTATAATGATGTAGCAACTAGCCGTTTTATTAAGTCATGAAGTTTAAATAAAATTAATTTACTTTCTCGGGATTTGATGTAAAATGCAAAGATTAGGACATATTTCATACATATTGCATACATATTTTCGTAAATGTGTAGTTCACACTTTTCATACGAACTTAAAAAATATACCTAAAACATATTCACACAACATTAGTAATAGCTACTAAAAACGTTAAGTATGAAACAACAAAAATCTTATTTTAATTTTCTTTAAATATGATATGATAACTAGAAACAATTACCAATAGTTTAAGCTTTTGACTAGTGACTAGATTGTCGTAAACAAATAAGTTATAAAACAACTTTATAAACGCGGTTTTTATTAACAAAATACAAGTTGCTGGTAAAAAATACCCTAATTGAAATAAAAACGAAATTAACTTAATCAAAAACATATTATTAATTGAGATGTTTAAATTCTTCAATTAAAAAAAAACATGTTTGCACATGTGTACAAACGTAAGAAATTATACTTATTTAGCATAAACAAAATATAATAAAGGTAATCAAAAATGATGACCTTTTTTATGGAGAAAAGGGGCAAACGAGCAGAAGGCTCACCTGTTGGAAGTCAATACCATGAACACCACCACGCGAGAGCTCACAAATGCGTTGCTGGCCTTTTAAGAAAGTGTATGCTCTCTTCTTGAAGGTTTCCAGGTCGTAACGGTTTGGAAAGACCGCCGGCGGCAGCTGGTTCCACAGAGCGGTTGTGCGAGGTAGGAAATGCTTTGAAAATCGCGCTGTTGTGGAACGCTGGACACCGAGGTGGTTAGGAAGAAATTTCTGGTTTCGGCGCGATGTCCGATGGTGAAATTCAGCCGCGGGGATCAAACAATTCCTCGGAACACGCCGTGATAAATGCGGTAGAAGATGCAGAGCGATCCAACATCTTTACGCAGAGTCAAAGGATCAAGCCGATCGGAAAGACTGATCGTCGATAATCCTAACCGCCGTACGTTGTTTGGTCAAATGGAAAAAGCTCCCGCTCAGAGAGTAGAACATTACTCCATGTGGGGCCGAATTTGTGCCTTTTAGAGGTTAATGCGATATACCGACGTGAAGCACTGTCTCGACTGCTGAACAGACCAAACTTCTTTGAGGTCAATTTGGCCTTACCCTCCAATCGACCGCGGCATTGGACTTTGCTGGAGATTATGAGTTTTTTGTATACCGAGACTAGCTCTGGCTAACCTATGTGCCAGTACTCTTTGTTTGTGAAAATGATATTAAATGCAACTGATAATGGTTTAATTAAATAAATTATTAAATGTCAAAAACTTGTTATTGTAATACCTTAGTAATACCGTGACGTTGTTCGCTTTGCAACCAACTCAATCACTGTCGGTGTCGGTGTGCGCGCATATCGTAAAATCTTTACTCTCATATTTTTTTCCAAACGCGCCATAAGAAGCATGACTTCAAAAAAGTTAGATTACGAGTAGTACACATATTGAATTAAAAATCATTCAGATCAAAAAGCCATCAGGTTTTTTTGGAATAAAGTAAAACATGCGCTTGGTTTCGTGTGTAAACTTATAGTCACAACAGTCAGGCTTGTAAGAGATTTTTTAACGCCAAGAGGTAAGAAATAAAGTAAATAAAGTATGTGTGTACTTAAATACACACTTAAGAAGTTATTGTTCTTTAGCGTCAAGACATTAAATGCAATTGATAAAGGTTTAATTAAATTACTTGGAATTATTGGTAAATATCAAAACGTTGTTAGTGGTTGTCGATTTTTGAGGGTTGGTGTGCACGCCCATTGTAAAAGTTTTATTCTCTTAATTTTTCCAAACGCGCCAAAGGAAGTACTTATGACTTCAAAATAAGAAATAGATAATGTAATACGTATATAATTCGCATGTTTAGTTATTGAATAATCAGCAAAAATTTATCATATTAAAATAATACATAATTACATTAATGATTAAAGGTAAGAAAAAAGGCATATAACATGTGAATTTTTGTAAAGTTCAAATAGCTTTACGTTACAACTAGGTCAATCTTCATAGCTATATTGCCTTCAATCAGTCACGTGTATGTGCTAACAGCTGTTCCCCGGTCCCTATGTTGGCACTATAAAATACTATACGAGTAAAATTATTCACTAATTCTGTTCTTGCCTTTTGATTTAAAACAGTTTAAAATGTGTTTTTTCACATTTATCTCACATACGATGCAACTCATTGCTATAAGCATTAAGCAATGGTCATTGAGATAACTTTATGTTATAACTTAGGTCTCTTCAATACAACAAGTGAATAAATACAAAGAAGTACTCGTAATTGAAAAAAACTTGCATGTAAACTAAAACCTATTTATTTCATTAATTTCTAATATATAAATGTGACTTTATAAAGAAACTGATAAGAGTTTCCCGATTCAACAAAAGCCGATTTCAGTGCAGTTCTGATTTTAGAAAAAAATATGGTGGCAATGAGAAACAAGACAGATAAAGTTATCTCATTACGAAATAGTTTATAAACAGGCGAAGTTTCTTTGCGGTTTGTTTTGTACAAACTTTATTCACTAGCCTAATCTGAATAGAGTCCTTCGTAGAGGGAACGAGGAAGATGTTCTGCCAACAAAGACTTTATCTTCTCGCGTGGCGATACGGGGGTGTAACGCGCCAGGGGGAATGTGCGAGTCACGCCATCACTCAAAGCGCGGGTCACTGCTGTTAGGTCTGCGTCCTATTAATAAAAAAAAAAATAATAAAATTATACACCCTAAAATGAGAACAGAAAAATTATTAATATATTTCGTTCAAAATTTATTTAACGCGACATCAGAATTACATCAAGTTGAATGATGAATGTTTATAAAATAAAAGATATAAAATTAAATGCCTTAAAAATGGTCGTGGAAATGTATATGAAATAAAATACAGCTCTAAGGAATCCTTAACAATTTTTTAGTATAAGTATTGCTTAGTTTTATTCTGCAAGTCAACCCGGAACGAGGTGCTTCACTCACTAGATGAAAATTAATACGGCATTCTGCTATGGGCCTATGCTATTTCCCTTGTGGAGTTGGTTACTCACGGAACCGTAGAAGGTGCCGTATGATATGTTCAAGTAGACAGTATACCTCTCACTTATCCGAATTTTCCGGATTCTATTACTAACCGATTAAATCGCACATAAGTCAAGTGATGAGGCTTTTAGAGTTTAAGATGTATAATGTATTAATCACGGCAATAGTTTAAATTCTTTAAATACAAAAAATTTTATGTGTTATTTACAGATTGATAATTTATTTTCGCGTAGTTCACTATCGTTATTGGTGCCGTCATGGTTGCGAGAGCAATTTTGCTTGTGACATGAATGCTAAAGCGGAAATATATACTAAAAAAATGACAGAAACAGTGACGGTACTGCGCATTCGGTACTTACCGGGCTCTTGGTGTATTTTTCGAGGCTACGTAGCGCCTGCTCAAAATAGTCTTCACCGTACGCCCCCTTTTGCTCATCACTCAGCCTTTTCCACATGTCCCGCGCCTGTTCCAGGAGCTTTTCTTCCGAGAGCCACGCGCTTCCCGTCGTGTATTCACCGGCAGCAACTACGACCTGATCATCGGTGCAAAGTTTGATGGCTCAAATAAGACTTCTTTGTTGTAAACGAATGTAATATAAGAATAATGATAACGTGTATTAATGCGAACACAACTATTTTGAAGCGTATGAGAGCTCCGTAACATTTGATGATGTTTGAAAATTAGACGATATAGAATAAATAATCTTTCGGTAATTTGATTTTTCACTCGGATATTGTATAATATTGCCACTTCGATTTATGTAGAGTTACAGAATTTCTATAAAGTTTTACTATAGATATTGAACAAAGGAAGTAATTAAGTAAGAATTATAAGAACTTTCTTTTTTTTTATAGTATATAAATCCTTCCGTGAACCTTAAGGTCCTCCCGTAACATAAACCTTAAGGAACATACAAAAACAAGTTAGCCGAATTGGTCCAGTCATTTCAAGCTATGCGCTTACCAACATTCATTTTTTTTATTAAGATATCTTGTGTCATTTAAACGTGTCCTTACTGACTTACCACGTCGACACCTCGGGGCTTAAGTTCACGTCGGAGGCAAGCGGCTAATGCGTCGAGTGCAGCAAGGGACGCGGCGTGCACCCCACGAACAGGGGCGGCCACGTGGGTAAGGATGGACGAGGCCAGGACAACACGCCCTCGGGAACGTCGCACCAATGGCAACATCACTTGCACTAAACGGGCCGGTCCTATCAAAGGAAAAATATTCAAACAAAGGCAATCACCTCCCGGCAATTTTCCTAGTACAAAAGCCCCAGTCGGTTTAAACTTGCAAGATATAAGAATTAAGATATAAAAAAAAAGAAATAAACATAGTAAAAGTTTTACGTCATTATGAAGGTCTCATCTATGAAAAATACTCAACGAAATCAGCTCTCGCAAAAAGTAATCTTTAATCTCGTATCGATTTTCGCGGTTCAACGAATCAGCGAAAGAAGTAAAACCTGATTATGTCGAATCACAGCACTCAGCCGTTACAAATATTTTTACATACTAAAATATAACAGACATTATTCTTCTCTTAGCTTTCAAAACAAACGCAAAATGTTTTAGAAGTGAACTCTTTTTCTAATGTTTCAACCGTAAAAGATTACGTATTTGTTTGCGTTGAGATTGGTAACAAGATTTTTAAAATAAAAAGGTAAAACATACGATTCACTTTTTATATATAAATCATCGACCCCATCGAGGAATGTTGCTCGACTCACAAGTTGACTTTTGCTTAACTTTTACTTTAACAAAGAGATTAATTCTCACGTCAAGCACATAGAGAGTTAGGCAAAGATTTATAATTAAAAAGTGAATCGTATGTTTTACGTTTTTATTTTAAAAAAAAATCTTGTTGGCGTAAGTGTTTTGTGTATGTAATCGAATGTTGTTAGTGTACTGTGCGTGACACGGGAATTATTTCATAGCACGCTATGTTCATTTCTATTAAACCATTTATGCACATATACATCGACCCTCATCACTTATCAATTTAATGTCAAACTTAAAAACTAACTACGGGCTAGGTTAGGAATTGAATATTCTCCACTAGATGCGGTTACGGACGGTAACAAATTTTGTAGTTTATCGTTTTAAACGTTTAGTGTAAAGTAATGAAAGATTTAAGCATATGCGTATAGTTTTCTTTTTGTTTACTATTACATAAATCATATCTTCAGAAATATATAATGATGAGCTTTGACCATAAATCTGTCTTACAATTACAACAAATATTTACTCTAAAATTCGCTGCTCTGCAAAACTATTTAATGGAAATAAATAATAGTGTAATTCACGAGTGTGGTTTTGGCCGAAATAAATGCGTGTAGGAATTCTTAGATTTATTTGAAAGTTTTCTCATCTGTAAAATATCGAAGTGTTAGCGTTTTCAGCAACGTTCCGACTGAAAGATTTATTTTCTCCGCTGAATGTTATAAGTTTATTGCACAGTAAACAATGTAATAAACAAGTTTGATATAAATTATAACACTATAAGCACATTATATCGCTCATATAAAGCATCGATACCTTGCTATACGGTGAATGATACAAGTACAATCGTTGTACATACGTGGTGAAAACACGATTTTATTCCTTTTACACACCGTTTAACCATTTAAATCAATTTATTATGAGTATTAGTAGATTTTGTAATCTACTACTACAAAATAACATAATATGATTGTTCATATTAGCTTATTTTGTAACTCACTAACAGTGGGAAAATTATAAAATAACATGAGTAACAAAAATATTTTTTCAGGAACCGGATTGACACGAACTCCTCTAAATTAACCTTGTTGTTCCTAAAATAACGCCATCTATGTTTTTACTAGTGAAATGATTGGAAGTGATACGGGCTGCGTAGTCAAGCGTAGCACCCGTAGCGCTACGAGATGGTTTACCTAATAGGTTTACTTCCATTGCTCTGCGGATGACCGAGAAAGGCACCCACTCTAGTTCGCCGAGTGCACACCATGATTCGCAGTTGACGATGGCCCACAAGCCTTGCGCGCCCTCTGGTAAATGGTCGACGATATACAAAGACGCCGACAGAATCTGAAGAGAAAACATATGATATTAAAATAGCGATGGCGCTGAAACAAATTTATGTATTTCTCAGAAACAACGAATTTTAGGAATATAATTGTTTGATGAAATAAACTCATGAACATAAGAGCACTGGCGTTTGATTTTATTTTATTTGATTATTACACGCTTGTACCTCCATAAAACCATGTGACAGACAAAAAAGAATTAGTTAGCTGGTCGAATTAAAATTGATCTGATTCAATATATGAAAAAAAAAAAAAAAAAAAACGTAGGTCAACTGTATTTGCGAAGTTACCACGTTTAATTCGTTTTCAAAGAAAATATGAAGTATATAGCATATGGAAATAATATTTTGCATTAAAAAGATGATCAAATAAGATAACTTACTTATCTTGTGTAAAGATAAATTGAAGAAATGTTAGGGATAAGAAAAGTGAATTATACAAAAGTATATTGCAAATCGAAGCGATTCTACACGCCTTTTTGCTATTGTTAATTTTTTAAACTCAATAATAATGTTTGTCATTTTTGTTTTATTGATTACTTGTGCCTAATTTTGTCCCTGTAATTCTTTCAAAGTAATGAGATTGATTAGGAGTTTAAAAAACCTGTGAGGGTTAGTGTTATTTTTTTTATGAAGCACTTTTATCTTTATCTTTTAAAAGTAACTTTAATTAGTTTGAAATTTAAGAGAGTTTAACGATTTTGGTGATTTAACAACTTATTTTAAATTATCTCGACAAGGATCAAGGATCTATTGCTGAAATAAAAACGTACAGTAAATTCATTAAAATATTACTCCCTATATGTGGTAAGCGTATCCAATGTTGTAAAGGAGTATAAAGTATTATTATACATCAATTTTTATCCTTAAAAGGGAAACTACTCAGATGAAGAATAATTTTCTGTAGATCGCACAAATTTTTTAATTCAATATTTTTAGTTTTTTTCCCCATAAAATTTCTGCTGTTGTGCGAATGATTTCGATTAATCAAGATAAATTTACATTAAATGTAATTCGTTCACGATCGGTTAATGGGCAGAGAAGGTGATAGACGTAAAAGTTTCATGGTTTGTCGTTCTTTGATGGTTCTTGGAATTTGATAGTATTAGATATTATTTCCGACATCAACAAAATACTTAAAACAGACTACCTGCTTGAATATACTTTTAACAAGTTTATTTTGAGTTTGTTGTGTTAATACTTTCTTAAAGTTGTGTTTGGAGAATGATATGCAAAGAGCTTTGTTACGACGCGACCTAAATTTCAAACGAAATTCAATGATGTATTATGAAAAATGCTCGTTTAAACAATCAGTATTTTATGGGTAATTGGAGATACTGTCTTGATACGAACAACCGACACGGGAATATAATATGTTAGTGTAACTCCCGTTATAGTGAAATTTATCGTTCTCGGATGGCGGCTTAACGACACCTAGAGAATCCTAACGGCCCTGATAGTAGGGGCCAAATATTAATTTACGCCAATTACAATTTCACATGTATTCTAGGTTTTATATTACAATCTTTACTACCGCTATCGTCAGTTTATTTATAACTAGCTTTTCGCCCGCGGCTTCGCTCGTGTTGAAGCCTTAAATAAATATTAAGAATTTTCACTTCAAACAACACCTTTTTCCAATTTAAAAATAACCTATGTCCTTTATCAGGATCTAGACTATCTATGTACCAAATTTCATTTAAAGCGGTTCTTTAGTTTTGGCGTGAAAGCGAGACAGACAGACAGAATTACTTTCGCATTTATAATATTATATAGTATATATATATATAGTATGGATGTGTCGTCCGTGTAACCAGGCCTAAGGCTACTTTTGCAAATCGTAAAATGTCTTAATGCTGTAGGGCTGCGTAACAGTTTGTGCTGTTGCATGCATGGGCAAGCTCCTCTGGGGAAATACCACGGCCTCGCAGATGGCCGGCGTGAAGTGGAAGACGCTTCTTCGTTCCGTGATTCCGTCTAGTGAGCGAGGTAATCGGGGCCCACTTTATTAAAAGGTGGCAGCGAATCTGCTACCGTACGGGTGTCGTAGTTATTTAAGGGCGGCGGTTATCATTTAACACCAGGTTTTTACGGTGGTAGGCCCACGCAGCAGTTTGTTGCACGAATGGGCAGATTCATCCGGGTAAGTACCACGACCTCACAGAAAACCGACGTAAAGTGGAAGTATAATACTTTCGCGTTTCGTCTGGTAAGAAAGGTGGCCGGAGCGAAATTTTCAAAAGGTTGTCAACGCATCTGGAACCCTAGGGTTCAGGAGATGTCCATGAGCGGCGATATTCACTTAACATCGTGTGAACCGTCTGCTCGCTTGAAAACCTTTTTACATAAAAAAAAAACACCAACTCTTTTGCCACCTTCTCACATTAAAGAAAACAACTTAAACTTTGTGATATTTCTCGAAATTTTGTAAAACATTTTATGTGTTTCTTCATTTATTCTATGACAAATAACATGTTGCTTATGCAAAGTAAGTGCAAGTGTTGGTGTGTGACAAAAGTTACCTGTGTTTCGGATGTAATGTCAAGTTGCAATGTATGTAGCCGACCGGAGCAGTCCTCTTTGAGCATGTCCGCATCTATGTTACCCGCTTTATTCTGGAAACCAGCGAACACGTGATAGCCCAGATCGTCAAGGCGACGGGCCAGTGCATTCCCAAGCACGTTGTCGCATCCTGTTACCAACACAGCTTTTCCCGCTGCTGTTACCTGTTAATAACATAGTTACTTTTAAATACCCTTCCTTATTGAATGCGCATGAAAAGTTAAATGTTTCATAATTATGTTTATTTTATTTCCTTCATCATTATGACCGTTCGATTGATAGCGTATATATTAAATTAGACAATCATAAATGTGCACAGTCAATTTAAAGCGAAATACGGAAGAAAAAATATACCAAAACCAATTATGTCCTTTATCACGATATTATTGGTTATAATTCCCGACGTTTCACGGCGAAAAATAAACGCGATAAATCCATAAACATAGTTTCATTTAGTAATGTATAATCGCGTTAATACACGAAATTATTACCAAGTTACCATATTGAAAAATTTATAAGGAAGTCTAATTGTAATAAATAAAAAATAAAGAACAGGATATAATAAAAAAAATAATTAATTGTGTTAGGTGGGACCACGAGAAATATTACATATTTATTTACAAGAAATATAATTTTACATGTTAAAAAATAATAATAAAACGATTAGCGTAAAATGTACAGTTTGTATCTGAGTTTGCTTTGATTTATTAAGCGGTGTCCAACAAATGAGCATTATTATCAGATGCTTGTTATAGGCAGGCAACCAAATTAAGTTTTTGTTGAAAATAGACGGTGACAGTTTGATTGACGTCGACTGTTATAACTGTCGAATGAATATTTTATTCTGGCTTTCGTCGGTCATACTTCACGAATATATGACGCATTAACGTTCGAGCTTAAATATTTCAGGATGGCTAAAGTATTTATATGTAAACTGAAAACGCCCCAGCATATAACAAAAAGAACAAGACCGCAGAGTTTCTTGCCGGTTCTTCTCTGTGCAGGTCTAGTTTAGTGAACCGGTGGTAGATTTTTTGTTGACGTTCAATAAGAGCTTAAGTTAGGCCTATATTGGATAAATATACTTTAACTTTGACTTTGATTTTAAACACTATCATTCTAATTCAAATTAATTAATTAATGTAATATTGTGTGCCTTAGCAGTGATTAACGGAAGTGGAAGAATTACTGGTTCCAAGTATTATTATAAAAGAATTTTTCTTCAACTTTTTGGGGTCGGTGCAATTTAGATCAAAGAATAAATAACAAAGCTTTTAATATTGTGCTATCAAAAATTTTATATTCCAGCTTTCCGTTCTTCATATCCATTTTTATTCAAAACATCACTTGCTTCATGCTTTTCAGCATACTTAGAAAGTTTCGAAACTAACACAATCAATAAGTAAGTCCTCTATTTTTGAGTAAATTCCTATTCTTCTATTTTTTTTTATGTGAAAATGTGGCAAACGAGCTGGCGGTTCACCTGATGTTAAGTGATAACAGACGCCCACGGACATTTGCAACACTGGTTGCAGATGTGTTGCCACCTTCTAATAAGGTGGGCCCCGGCTACCTCACTCACCAGATGAAACGCAGAAGTGTAACACTTCTACTTTACACTGATATGCCCATTCGTGCAACAGCGGACACTGTGGTCCTACCACAGCTAAATAAACAATCGCTGAATGTTTTTATTTTTAAATATTTTCAACTTGAATTTATCTGTGACTATCCTTTTCATATCTTTGTTCAAGTCAAAATGATGAACATTGTATATTCATATTTCTTATTTATCTTTATACTTTCAGCTCTCCACATGAAAAGTACTCTCTGGTAGAGAGTACTTTTCATGTGGAGGTTATATGAGAATAATCTACATATTTGAATAATTGAGAGTTAAGCAGATAGGTATATATCAAACACAAATATTTTACTTCATCATGGAACAACGAAATGGAATGTTTTCATTTTAAAAGTTACAAATAAATTAAATTAACGATGATGTAATTATTAATTTATAAACATGATAGTTCAATGCTTTTAAAATTAAATTTTCGGGTAAATTTTTGTAAATAGTTTGCAGAATAATACTTTGCTTCAAATTTTATTGCACGCGATTAAGATAGAAAGTATTACATGGAAAAGATTCCACGTTGAAAGAAAACAACATAAGAATTTTATTTAGTGGTGTCTATTCTGTGAAAACAACCATTAACCTATTTTTAAATTGGACTTTCGAAAGGAATAGATGACGCAATTGAATGTACTGAGGTTGGCACAAGTTACCAGTGATGCGAAATAATTGTGAAATCGACGTTATTAAAGGTTATCCTTTAATTATGTATCAAAAGCTATTAATAAAATTAATAATAAACTGTTTTTATACTTATAAAGTAAAAATTTAAGACATGAAAATCTTGTTATGTATATGTTTCTTTATTTAGAATTGAATGTTAGAACTTCATAGGGTCCGAACATTCAATGGAACCTTTACATAGGTAAAAAAAAATTTCCGGAGCTGGCTACTAACATAAAAATATTAAAAAAGGAATTACAACATTGAAAATGGAGCTCTTTGGCTGTAGTATGCAGTTTATTTCACCTGACTGTCAATTATTTTTACATTGTGGAGACATTTTAAAAATTGCGTGTCTAAATTAAAATGGATTTAACTCAGAAAATTGTTCGTAGTATGATTTTCTACGATTTTAATTGTAATTTAACAGTTTACCAGAGCCTCGCTCGGCTTCAATGTGCTTTTAGCGATGAAGCACCATGCCGGACGACTATTTGTATACTTTATTTATCTGCGGGATTCAGGCGCGTTCGTGTCAATCTCAGTGACGAATCTCACGATGGTCGCCCGTCTACCGCTGCGAACAACAAAATCATCTGTCCTGTGCGCCTTACGGTCGAAACAGACCGGCATGTGATCTACTATGAGATTCAGGCATCCTTAGACATAGGCATGAGTCAAAAATCAATTATACGCAAACATTTGGGTGTGAGATCCGACTGCGTCACTTAATGCAATGCCATGCTTACCAGATTCAACAAAGGGGCGACTCAATTTTGATTATAGACATAGTAAAAGGTGACGAAACATGTTTTTATTATTATGATCCCAAAACAAAGCAAAAATCGAGGATCCCATATCCTTTCAAGATGAGCAGATACCGCGGTCCGCGTCAAAAGTTCATCTAAGCAGATGATTGCTTCTTTTTTTGATAAAATTCGACACGTGGCTACTGTTCCTTTAGAAAAACGTTGTACTGTAAATAGTGACTGGTACACAACCGTTTCTTTGTCGGAAGTTATTGACGAACTGCGCAAAAATAATCGTAAACGCAATATGCCATTGGAGAACAAGAACTAAATGAACCCCTCGATGTCCCTCCATGATTCAGTGAGAAAGGACGTTGTATGAAGATAAACATGAAAAAGTACACTTTTTGGAGACCATAAATTTTGTCAAAAATTCTAGACTGATTCTTACAGCTTTCACTGTCAAGTAATTTGATTAAGTTACTTAACGGTAAAGCGTGAAGACAATAACTCGATTCTTTAGATGAGACCCTTAAAAACGGGCACGTTCTAAATCGCTATTTGAATGCTGAAACTACACTTCGTTTAGTTTCTGCATCAAAGAGACATCCCACTGTTTCTGTTGGTTCACTTCCAGTGGAAAATTTTGATTGGAGCAGACACACAGCCAAGATATCCTCGCCTCACCAAGATCTGAATTCAAAACGATCTGAAACTTAATGTTATTTTTAAGCGTTTAAACAATTTTCACGTTTTTTTTCGTTTAACAAGTGAGTAAAGCACGTTTAGGACCTTTAAAACGGTTTATTTAATAAAAAATAAAAAAGTTGAATTGTGTGGATTCCATGTCGAAACGAGTGCAACTCACTTTATCGGTTAATTTTTTATGTTTTTATGTTTGGTTATGTTTATGATTCTTCTAAACATCGAATTATATTATTTAATTTAATTAATTATTAAAAATTATAAACATATTCTAAGTTTTTCACTAACGCAGAAAATAGTACCTAAAGGTGATGTACTATTACTGTTGTTTAGTGTTTACAAATATAATAATTTATGCTTGTGGTGTCACAAAGCAATGCTTAGAATTGCCAAAATATTATCTATCAAATGAAACCTAGTTTAACTATAATTAAAAACTATTATAGGTTCTTGGATAATATTTTAACACAAATAAACAACGTTGTAATCAGTTTTGCGAAACTATAAATAAATGCGTGTTCTCTCGCTTTGCCATTGGTTTCATATGCGAAGTATCTAAACATTGACTGTTTATTTACAATACTATGTTGGAGTGCTATTCAGTTGGTAAATAATTAGTTTTGTTGATACTGGACTGCTGGTTTTCAGTTTAGATATCGTTTCTGTATGTGGGCGTGTGCCCATAAATAGGTTATCAATTCGTTGTTAAGTTAGCACGATCAAAAACTTGAAAGGAAAAGAGTATTAATATTAATAAAATAAAGAAATGGTGCTTACGTGGATATTTTAATCCTCATGCGATACAGAAATAATTTCCAAGCACGAAAATAATTTAAAACGAAAGAAAAAAAGTACCGATGTTCTTTTATAATTAGTACACTTCTAGTAACACAAACAAATATGTAAATTCATATATCGTAGCAAAAATTAAACTACTACGACTTTAAACAATGACGTAGTCGGATGTAAGTAACAAAAGCACATCATTAATTTAAAACCCACCTAGAGGGAATTACTTTATCAAAAAAAGAACCTTGTATTTCTTTAATCCCACGCATCCAACGGAGATAATAAATTAAATTAATTTTAATTTCCCTGTAAGGCGCCAATCAATGAGGCGTTCGCTACGTGGCGGGAATTGTGGCGTGTAATAAAACGTTCGCCCAGGTAATTGCTTGTAAGGCTGGGAACAGTGCCATTAAAATACTGCAGCTCATTTAGAGGAATTAGTGGACGTTTTTGTAATTTCTGTTCATAAAACTAAAATCGACGGGCTGGCGTCCTAAGTGGACTTTTAATTCACTTAATAGACATTATCAAAAAACAGAGAATTAGTTTCAACATCGTCATCTGCCAGCGATATTGATTTTAAATATTGTTTAGATTGCCCTCATGCCTTTAATAACTTGACTAACTTCAAACAGATTTATTTTATATTAGAATCTATTACACTTTCACAAATAATTCACCGTTACGGTGGAGATTGATGAGTACAATTTCGCTTGTGAAACTCCTCTCTTCTATATACAAAGCGTACGATACGCTAGGCACAGGTGTGAGATACATAATACACGTAAATGATATGCTTGTATTTAAATTGGATTGTCTAATGATCGGGTACAGCTGGCTCTCCACTGCTGGAAAAATATTGAGTGATGAACATAGTGTTATATCCAATGTAAGAATGTTGTGAGCTCCCATAGTACAAGCGATGCTTAATTTGAGACTAGATAATGTTTTGTGTTAAAATTTGTATACGCACAAGTTTATTAAAATGTAACTGTAATAATGATTTTTTGTAATTAAAAATAATGTTAAACGTTTAGCCATTTATTCACATTATAAAGTAATAGGCTAAAATGATGATGATGATGATGATAAAATGTTTATTAAATATTTATCACTTTATTTGCATTGTTAAATTATAGCTTGAATATTTTTTTTGAATGTAATAACAATATTTTTTTTTCTAGTACAGAGCAGTCATGTATATGTTCTGATATCTATAAAAACGCGAAAGGGCAAAGAAGCATCTTATCTCAGCGTGGTAATAAAAATGTTATAGGTTAATAATAATGAAATATTTTCCTATGGAAGTTCTAGTTCATTGCTTATAAAGCTCAAGTCCTATTTATTAAAGTCAAGATTCAATATGTGGGGACATAGTTCTGTTTTGCAATTTCGGTTTAAGAGGATTTCAGTATTTAGCATATTCACATACATTTTACAAATAGTTACAAAAACTACGAGTAATAAGGAAATGAAGACAAGGATTCTTAAAGAAAGGGGTTAAAAAAATGCCTGTTACTGGAACTCCATTATTTATTATTTTAATTTAACACCGAAAATAGGGCTGCGTGGTGATTATGGCTTCGACGCCGCTGAAGATATTATACCACATTAAATGCTAGATCCAACGGTGCACCTTAATCATTGTAAAAAAATGTTAATGTGCATTGTTAAAAGTTTTACAATTGTTAAATAATAATTTATTGCATAATAATTTGTTTTCCGACCGATGTCACAAGACCGCTAAAAGCAAGAAATATGACTATCATGATGAAAAGACTATAAGTACCTACCCTTGTGGAGGAAGATTAAAAATGTAACTGAAAACAAAAGTTGAAAAAATTTTGACAGTTCGAAAGTTTTTTCATTGAATATTTAACTGCATGAAAATGTTTTATGTTCTTATAAAAGAAACTGAAAAATCAAATGAACTGGTTTTAGTTAAATTAACTACAAAAAGGCTCTTTGTCATATTTATATCAGTATTTGTAGTCTTTTTGTTTACTGGCCACCGTCACGGCACAACGCTTTGAAATGAGATTTCCTTTACGACTTACTACTCCTTTACTACTTAAGTACAACAATTGCAATGGGTCGACAGTTGAATGTTTAATCAGAGACGCAATGACCTTTACTGAGACTGGAACATCTTTCTCTTCATTAGATGGTTTTAGTGACGTGAAATAGGTATGCTGCATTATCCGCCTACGCGTGCCATTAAACAATCCGCAACCTTACGATAATACTGAGAAAAGCTGAGACAAATTGCTGGAAGCTATAATGAGTGACAATATATAAATGTTTCTTTTGTTTTTGTCCTCATACAAGTCTCTATACTTATGTAATTACTAGCTATGTAATGACTAGCGTACACAGTAGGAAAATTTCGTCGTTAAAGTGTATACCGTACAACAAATTACAGAAACATTTTAAAAATTGTGTGACTACACATGAAAAATTGAATGGCGTGGCGTTAGCAAATTAGCAGGTTATTTCAGCCAGTTATGGCCGCGCCTTTGTAGAAGACCGTGAACATAACTGTAGTGGAATTGAATTAAAACGATCTGCCAAAAGTATTAAGTAACTCAATACCTGATTTGGAAATGGTATGCAAACTTGTATGTTTTTCTTTTATATTTTGAATTTGAAATTTGAATTTATTAATAATACATCATACTATAATTTTACGAAACAATCTTAGATATTATTTTATTAGGAACTATCATAGTTTTTAGCGACCCAGTGTAGTATAATTAGTCCTGTTCATAACAAAGTAAAATAAAATAAAACTCTCAGAGATAAAAATAGTTAAAATAAAATTACTTTTTATGTGGATTCGAAAAAGATGTAAACATTCATTAGCTTTACCATTATTCTTTATTCTCATAGCAATCACTTTAAAGTACGATTAAATCATGACTCTATCTGTAGTAGTATTACAATATTTAAAAAAAAATCGTTTTACCGAATATTATTCCCACGTACTTGGGTTTGAAAAGTGTAATATTAAATGAGGGTATTTAGTTAGTAGTTAAATAGTTGTAGTTAGTACCTTGAATACGCTTCTACACCTTGTCCAGTAAAAGGTTTATTAAACTTGCTAATTATTAGACTAATCTTTTGTTAAAATACGTTGCATTATAAAAAGGCAACACCAATTGTCAAATCAAGAATGGTTTAATGTAAACATCATAAGAACTCTCAGAATATGAAAGTGAAGTAATGTATGAAGCACATACATTTTTGTCATGTGTAGAGAGTGAACAACACACATACACAGCAGTTGTCATAAAACATCACAAAACGATATTACCGTAAGAAATATTCAATTACCTGCAAGTTGTGGTAAAACCAAAGTGATCCGGTTACGGATATGGAGAACCAGAGAAAAAGGGTGAACACTGATATTTGGCTAAGATGCATCGCATTCAGCAGTGCGGATAACACCACGGCGAGTGCATGGCACAACACTATGGGAAGCGCACATCGGTCTATTATATCCCACGGCACTTCCTGTGAACAACAGTTCATCTTTGATATATTTAAAGGTCATATACAACGCAGCAAATACATCAGTTTCCCGTCTTATATTTTACACAGAATAATCAGTGTATTAGATTATTACAACTCAATTTCAGCGTGTGAGATTTAACAAGACTTCTTCATCGTTAATTGAGTTAACAATTGAATACAACTGTTTCAAGTCAATGTTTTCAACAGTTAGCTGGGGAATTTGTTTCGTATTTTCTGTTGCATTTTTAACGCTTATCTCATTTAAATTTTATTTCAAATGTTATAATTGCTTTTTTTTTTTTTTCACTTTGCAACTATAGTCTTTCATGACCGGGCATTCTTTACCGAATTTTGCACCCACTTTCGCGATTTAAATTATTTTCGTTAGTTCTTTTTTCATGCTTTCCGCATGTATAAATCACCAAAGAGCATATTTTTCAACTTATCTGTCAATATACTCTTACTATTTACACTTTCCCCTTATAAAAAAACGTGATGTGTCACGTCTTGTTAATGAGAGCCACAGTATTATTCCCTTCAATTATAATAATGTATTATCAATTTTAAAAAAAATAATCAATTATAAAAAAATGTGCACTATATTTAATGTTGTATGGGTGCTATTTAAGTGTACCTAAATCCACTTTCGTTAAGTAGCTAATTATAGATTTTTTAAGAAAAATTAAGATACCGTGATTTTAAATGGGCTCTGTTAGTTGCTCACTTATAAGATGACTAATCTATCAAATTCTTTTATTCCTTTGTTTGCCTTACCTGCGATTGTGTTTGAGGATTTTTGATAAGAGAACCGCGTCTAGCGGATGGTCTACGATGCATCGACGGCGCCGTGATAGACGCGCGACGTGTGACGTCGCCTGCAGCCATTTTCTCTGTGATACCTTATACACGGGCTATCTAAAACAAATATTGCATTTTAATCACATTGCCGAACGAGTATTTATTTAATCTTAACAAGGTAACAAAGGGCGGACTTCCAGTCTTTCTCTACCAGTCAACCTAGGATGTGATGAGAGTTTATGGTAGGTGCAGCAAAAGTTGAAGGATTGAAACAAGAACCGTGATCGGAACTAAAGCTTTAATTATGAGTAGTCAATTTTTTTAGCCATCCTTACGCCTACAGCCCAATCTGAGTTGGTTAGTTTAATACTGGTCTATCCCAAGAGAGTCTAATAAAGTAAAATCAAGAACTTGCTAATAATAATTTCAAGAGATCATGTATATTTATAATTGGGACAACGATCGCGTGGGAAGTATAATAAGGGTCTTGTAACGTTTACTGGGTGTTACAATTAAATAAGAATATTCTATTACAAAATTAATGTTTGTGGTCTGGGTGAACGTTGTGTCCGTAATTTTTAATACTAGCGAAACCTTTGGACACAGGGTTCATTATCAGTGTGGAAGTAGTTTTTAATGAAGAAAAAATAAAATATTTTCGATGTTGTGAGAAGGGGATCCTTGCGTATAAAGGAAAAGTATATGTTATGTAAGCGTATTAGGATAAAGCCCTTTTTATAGCCTTTTTTCATGCAAAAACAGTGAATTATCTATAAAATAATGTTTATTCAGACAAAACTTATACGTTCAATAACAAAAACATGTACCTATTTGTAATGAATGATAAGAAATCATTTACCAAAATATTAATGTGTTGAAATTAAATATTTACAACTTATGTCTTAGCATTAATAGGTCAGTGTTGCTGCTTAATTGGGCGTACTTGCTGTTTTATCGGAAAATATTTTGGGTCGTTAGTGGCTGGGCGTACTGGAGAGGCGGGCATCGTAAATAGAAAGTGCAGCTGATGTAAATGTCGCTCTCGGAGACTCGGCCGCTATCCAGGGCGGGCGGACGCGGGTTTATTTTTAAACAGAACGCGATCAACGCAGTGACCCAAAATGCCGCCACGCCAGATTTATACGAATTTTGATAGATACCGCGTGGGCGTCGTTGATTTACTAAGCGATCGAAAATTATTTTTAGCGGTTTCACGACTCGCATATCTGGAAGTTTTTTGGCGTGATCTTTTTAAATTTCTAAGCCAAATACTGCTACTTAATTAATGAGTCCTTTTAATGTTCTCTTATTTTTTACTCGTTTTGGGTTGATTGCTTTCTCGTAATTTACTTTGAAATTTTTGCTGTTTTCAATATGTGATATGAAACTTTAATGAAAATGTTAAAAGCAACATCGAGGAGTTGTAAAAAAAATTATGATAAACTTATTTTTAATTTGCATTAGGTAAGATGTAAAGTTTAAAATTACTTGAAATAATACACTACTTTGTTTTGATTGTTTTTTTTTTGGATCGCCGAAATAACTTAATCGAGATGAAGGGGGCCATGCTAGATCTCCCGTAGAGCTTGCAATTGCTCCCCACGCAGGCGTGAACCTGCTAATGAGCGCTTTCACTAAGTGTTCTTTATATTTATGTATTTGTGGCAACTTTACGACTACGGTGGCAACTTGCCCGAAGTATAAACGTAAAGCTGCCGGCGTATTTATCGCAAGGTGACTTTCCTTTTTTTGTTTCTAAACTGTGTAGTATGCTAGTATGTGGTGGTGTATACATTCAATCTTTGATCAAGGAATGTTAATGATAACAGTTTACGTAAATTTCTATACAAACACATTACTCCGTTGATTTGTATAATTTTTCCATGAAAAAAAGAAGTTTATATAGCCATTTATGGTTCGAAACTGAACTGTCATGAATGTAGACGACGGGACGCCCAGACGTACATTCACGCAAGATCGCGCTACATATATTCATATGGTCGCTTTACCATAAATACATTTGACGTCACGAGATTCACTTTACTGTGTCTGAAATCGATGGTAATCTATGGCTGGAGCATAAAAGCAAACGTATGTACGTTTCAATAACAACAATTCCGGAAGCCAAGTGATAAACTAAAATAATCAAAAAGCAGGCCTTGTGATTATTTGCGTTCTATCTAACATCTATTTAAATCGGGTTCTGCAATATAAATTTATAAAGTACGGTCCTGTTTACTGTTTTAAAGTTATTCAGAGCAAGACATTGTGGTCTGAGTAATCAACAAGCTAAATCGATTCTATCGATATTTTTTTTTTAATATTTTTGCTCACAGATCGAATCCAGAGCCGTCTCTTACTTATGATCTTATTTACCTTGAACATTTCAACGGATAAGTCAACACACAAAGAAATGAAATTTAAAAACGTTATCGACTTAAAACTTTCAAGTGCGATCTTAATTCTAGATTAGAAGACGATAATGCTTTTGTAACTCTTCGAGTATTACGAATTTTTACAGGCAGTGTTCATTATCAATCAGGTAAGCAACTTGGTCATTTGCCACATCCATCATAAAAATGTCTTCTTTGTTACTTTTTTAAATTAAGTAAATTATTTCTTTCAATTTTATAAAAAGAAAACCGGCAAGTTGCCGGTGACTATTCTCTCGCCGATGGCAAGTAAAGATGTAATTTTCTGTGGTAAACGCACTTGCCCAGTAACAGCCCATTTACTTATTATTGTATTAACAGTATTATATCAATTTATACGTTTAGAACCCTTTCATTTCACGAATTAAACGGTTCAATGGGAAGGCTTATAAACTTAAAAATTCTGATATTGATTGTAAGGGACAAACTTGTTTTCCTTTTTGCTTGTTTCGGCGGACTTTTCTCCAAATTTTTTGGTAAGTGAAACCCGATAAAGTATTTCTGTAGCAATTTGTATGTCTTCGGCAAACATTCTGAAAAGAAATTCAATTTTTTGCTTATTCTTATTATTAGCCCGTTATGTTTCAAAATATTGTTCCCTGTGATATTGTTGTTGGAATCCTCATCATCCTGCTTATTTTTTTTGTTGGAATATTGCGTAGCAATTAAAAATGTATTGGAATATGTTTATGTGAAACACATGTATATGTAGATTAATCAATAAAAGTAAATAATGTGTTAAAAGAAGAAATTTACTCAAATAGAAGAGTGACATATATCACTTTAAATGTTTTGTGTTTATCAAAATACTTCAATGTTTTAGTACATTTATAGAATATATACAAACAGAGTTTTTTGGAAGTTTTTGAAGGGTTTTAATAACAATAACTACCAATATTCAGCAGTTTTGGCATATTCGGCAATTTTTTTTTCTATTTTACCGAATACCGAATATCCAGTTAATATTAAATCGAATTCTGAATACTCAAGTAAGCCGAATACCGAAGTACCGAATGCTTTATATATAATTTTTATTTGTTATTAATTGCCGTATTAAATATAATTAAAAATTAAACATATGAAAAAAAAAACACACAACATTTGAATTTAATTTACTTGAATAAACGTAATTTAAATTTAGAAGTCGAAGATTATGACGTAGGAAGACAAATATTTTATGCATGATTAGTTTGCGGTTTTTTGCTTTCTTTACGCGATCTTTTTGGATAATTTTTCTCGTCCTTGAAGTATACCCATAAGCGATTTCTTTTTTGACAACCACAATCGATTATTTTTAGTTAGACCCAAATGAAATGGCAGAGAGTATGATAATTGGTACTTACATGTTTACGATGTGTTCAAACTAATGTTTGCAAAACCAGCACCGTAGTAATTGTGCGCGCATGGCGGTGGGGCATGAAAGGGATGGATTTTAAAAAGTGAGCAAGAAACAGTCACTTCGGTATTAGTTTTCCTTATATGCGTCGGCCGAATAATTTATATTCGGCCAAAAAGCCTGCAGAATATTCGGCATTTGGGATGGGCCCGAAATAGTAATTGTGACAAGTTTATATTTAAACTTAATACGTGAAATTGATTTATCTCGATACATCTACTACACAAACTTCTAAACTCTAGCAACTTAATAAAGCTTTGTTATCATGTTAAAAAAATGATATTTTTTTTATTTAACTTATGGGCGCTCTTGATTCTTTATACCATACAATATTAGCGATTTCTGTTTTCTGTTAATCTGTTAACAATAATCTATCTTCTTTTAACAATAAGTTATTAGTCTTTATTAAGAAGAGAGTATTAATCCTTGGTTATTAATACAGAGCATTAAGGAATACTATTTCTTCTGTCTTCCTTTAAGATAAGCAAACCTTAAACACTCGGTAACTTTATCAAATATATAAATACCCATAAAAAGTTTTAATTTCTTTATTAAACCAGATCTAACCAATAGCTTTCATTACATTTCCTGCTATTTCAGAGTACTTTTAAAAATAGTCTACTTAACAAATTCTGGTAAACAGATTCAGTTGAAACTAACTTTACCGAAGCAATTTCACATTATGTAACACCCGTGGAACAGTATGAAATGCAACACTGTGTACTCCTTGCGTTTTGTTACCTTAAACACTGTCTCACAAAAATGAACGCTCTACGAGTTGTCGAACTGATTAGTAAATGTATAATTATCGTCTTACTTTATTAGCGATAGATTGAGATAGCTAAGGCGTGGTGCTCCTTCGCGAGCGGTAGACACAGATGCGGTCGCGGACTGCCAACGCGCGTCGCCGGTCAGCCGGCGCATACGCACGTGCCAAAATTAACCTCATACATTTTATTATTTATCGCTGCCCCAACATTTTCTTATGAATTGTAAAACCATCTACTCAATGTGTCGGTTTGATGTCGGACCGAAAAGTTTTTTGGCAAAACACCGCCTGCGTTAAATCGGTGACTGTTGTTGCTAATTAAAATTTTCCTAGATTATACAGAGTGCTTTATTGATTGTTTGACTGTAAATACGTTATGCAAAAACGTTCTGATATGTAAAAATATGATATAAACAAATTCAATTCGGATCCATGAAGTAATGTTGTCACCCTAATATTGGTTTATAAAAAATATTTAAATTTTACCAATATTATTGTGTACATATATTTTTAAAAAAAATTAAATTCACATACACGTTCGCACCATTATTTCCATATATATTTCATCAAGAAATTTTTTTGTACAAAAATCTACTATTTATGTATATTTCTTTTATTAACCTTTACATTAAAAAAAACTTGCTTATAATCTTATAGTGTTGTCGATACCTTATTATTAGAAAAAGACATATTGTGGGAGGCTGAACATTCGTTTTACGGTTAAACTAATTTTTTGTAATATGTAACAGCTAATGACGTAAGCGGTGATATTTAAATTAGACATCTATGCAACAAAATTTTAAAATAAAGCTCTTACGTAAATGCAAAGATTAATTTCTTAACTTCTCAAAATAGATTTTATAAAATGTATTACACACTTCTTTCGTGCCGGAATAAACATTTTCTTTTCTTCTGATAGAACTTAGCAGACATAACTACCTAACGATTACTACATAACAATCATGGATGAAAATTGAGCGTATGACATTATTAAGACTGGTAAAACAGTTTATAAATAAATAGAGGAAATAAATTTTTATTTTTAATGTATTAGTTAAAGTAACAAATTATTCAAGATAACGGAAAGCGGTATTTTTTAAATGCTATATTTAATTTATTATTAAATGTTTATTTAAATAACTTGGAATTCTTGGTAAAAGTCAAAAAGTTGTTATTGGTTACCATGGTAATGCCGTAAAGTTGGTAACCTACTTCATCATGTTGCTTTTTGAGGGTCGGTGTGCGTGGGCATCGTAAAAATTTTACCATCGTAATTTTTTTCTAAATGGTCAAAAGAAGTATAACTTCAAAAATTTTTGTTTAACGTCACGTCAAAATAAATCTTTTTACACATAGTAATGATAATCTAATAACGTAATGACAAGTCGAGATAAAAAAATATTATTTAATTCGATAATAGCTTAGGATTGAAAGTTTAAGTGTGAGGCTGTCCAGTATAATACTAATTGCATAATAGATTTTTAGCCTGTAAATTTGTCGTGTAAAATGAGTACTGGATCTAGAACACAGGTGACGTCGAACTCTATACGGCGGATTGAAACGGTGCCAGATACCCACTGGCCGAAATTTTCCTCACTTTCCTTCCACTGACATGGATACGTATTTTGAAAATGTATGTATAACAATTGCAAAACATATTTTATTTAGAAAGTTACGATGTAATGATTGGGGACTATGATGATATACATATCCAGAAGACTTAATGCGGTAATTTGAATGAGTTTAATTGTCCTTTATATCTGTATATATTTTAGTCTTTTATATCAAAATAACTGCCCACTTAAAATGCCTAACGTACAATGCTATTTCTCCACGGACCGCAATTTAATTCAAACCTAACTGCGGTTTATTTTCTATTGCGCATTTTTCCATTCCCACAGGTCTATGAATTCATTTAGAGCTCGTTTAATTCATTATATATACAACTAACTTCGCCGTTTATTTACGTTGTTACTATTCATAAATAAAATGTGCTGCCCTTTACAATATGATATGTTTAACCTAGAGTAAGGTAGTGGTAATTGGATTTAAATGCTGTTTGTGTTCGTTGTTAATTCACATCGGTAGGTGGACGTGTATTTATTGAGATAGTAGTATATTTATTGCGCTGCTTGTTTTAAGTTATGAATATTTACTATGTAAGCTTCATCGGATATAGAGCCTGTAGGAAGATTAACAAATAAGAAGGCATAGTAGCCTATAAAATATAGTCGAAAGCACGTAGGAGGAATGTGTAGAGCTAGAGAGAGAATATGTCGAAAAGTAAAAATGTTATTGTTTCATTCATCTTGTATCTTGTATTAACTGATGGTTGTGCTTTCAGTCCCGAGACTATTGAAGCTTCATCGGACGCAGATCCGGGGGGCTAGCCAGAAGCCTTTCCGGTGTGGGCCCTCCGCTGTGCGTAGGGCCGCGCATGTGCTCATGCGTGTGTTTAACTACGGCATGTCATCTAAGGGCCATCGAAGTTGCGGTGCGGACCGAGACCATGATGGCCGTCGACAGTGTTTTTAGCTAATCGGTGGCTGGGGACGGTGAGAACCGCCCTGGAACGCGGGTGTACCTTGTGTACGCGTTGTGTTGGTCTCGCCGTGCTCGGAGGTCAGGGCGAACTAATGTGTTTATTGCTACAATAACTGTGTGTGTAGTGTTATCCGGCGGGACCTCCGACGGTGGGTTCGACGTACCTAAGTCCCCTTCCTCGAAGGGGTCGATGAGGACGTTTCGCGGGAGACGCTGTTTCATTCATGTCTTTGTTAAGGAGGACAATGTCGAAATACATTAAAGTTGCTCATTAGATACGATAACGGTTTAATTAAACACATTACCTGATGATATGTGGTGATGCAGTCGTGGATGGTAAGCGGGCTAGCTCAGTAAAAGCCTATTCACTCTTGCCCTAGCTTTTTGAATTGGCGAATTCCTTTACAACGGTGTAGCGGATGAGGGTTCGGAGTACTTCGTGTGAAGTGAATTGCCAACCTTTTGTCGGAGCTTTCTTCTAGTCTCCATGCCTTTAGGAACACGCGCCTTGAGAGTGGGGGGCCGCCAGGAGGGCGGCTCGTAGAGAGGATGCCCTTGAAAGGAGCGATTCAACAAGTCTCCGATGGTGTGTACGAGTCAGCGTGGCATGTTGAGTGCGAACAGCTTGTAAAGCAAGCCGTTGTGCCAGAACTTGTCGAATGCCTTTGCGACATTGAAGAAGAGAACCCCCATGCTTATGTGCTTTGGGTGATGTAGGCCTTTTAGGGTGCGCTCCGACAGGTGGTTTAGCTGGTCGGGACAGGAGTGCCTAGCTCAAACGCCGAATTGTTCAGCCAGCATAAATCCTTTTGAGAAAACATAGTTTTAGGTCTATTTAAAATGAGCAATTCGTAGAGCTACCCCAAGCAATTGAGGAGGCTGATAGGACGATAGCTAGAGGGCATCTTAGCGTTTTGAGTATGCCGACGACGACAAAAAGTTGTTTGTTATTGGTTGCCTAGCTAAAGTTGTTCGAAGGTAGGTTTTTTCAACTTATTCATATTTTTCATCATATCATTTGGTTTCGATCTGCGTTGAAATTCAGCAATTTTACAAACGCATGAAAAAAGTATACCTTAAAAAAATATACTTAATATTTATATTCATATTTTATGTCATTTTTATTGGGATTACAATTTTTCTAGCCATACTTAAATATACACTAATAGTATATGTATATAGTTATAGTTTTTCGATATTTTAATGAATCTTTAATAATCCTACAAATATATAAGAATTATACCATAGTACATATAACTTTTTTACTTGGTATGTCTTTTTATATAAAAGGATAACCTTTAAATAGGTATTTTTAAAGTCACATCACGCTATTCAACACGATAACCGGCTAAGTGCGAGTCGGACTCGTGCACGGAAGGTTCCGTACCCTTGTTCTATAATAAATATATTTAAATATGTTACTATTATATTTTAGAGCCGTGATAGCTCAGTGTCCTGGCGCTCGCCTTTAATTTAATATACTCGAGCAACCTGAGTTCGATCCCCGATGCCGGCACCAATGAAGTTTTTAACTTTAAGTGCTGACTTATCACGTGCTCCGCGGGGCGTGAAGGAATCGAACTGTGATGAAGTTTTTTAACTTTAAGTGCTGACTTATCACGTGCTCCGCGGTGAAGGAAAACATCGTGAGGAAACCTGCATATTTTCGTAATAATAAAAAAAAATATTTCGAAGATATGTGAAGTCCGCCAATCCGCAGTAGGGCCGCGTGGTGGACTATGCCCTGATACCCTCGGTATAGAGGAAGCCTTTGCCCAGCAGTGGGACATGTATAGGCTGTTACTTTACTTTACTATTATATTTTGATATATATGTTTTAAATTTAATTAGGTATATATGAATATGTATATAACTTTTGTTTACTTAATATTTAATTTGAAACTTTTTACACCTGCCTCTTTTGTCTCTGCGTCGCCCATAGGTTGACTGGGAGAAAGGCCTTAGGCATTAAGTCCACTTTTTTATTTTTTGTGTAAAAGCGAGTCTCGTTAAATATTCTCCTTAAAAAAAAAAGAACTTCGTTAACTATTAATTATTTTATTTTGTTTTATTGTTACAGCAGCAACAGAAATACATCATCTGTGAAAATTTCAGCGGTCTAAATATCACGGTTCATGAGATACAATCTGGTGTCAGACGGACAGATAGACAGATAGACAGCGGAGTATTAGTAATAGGTACCCTATTTTTACTCTTTGGGTAAGGATTAATTCAAGTTAAAGTAATATGATTGTGTATCTCCTTGTGACGTTTTACATCTTTTATAAGCATTTTACTTACTTGACTTACGTTTTACATAATTAGTAAAAAAGTTGAGACTGGGTTTCGAATATTTTTTTTAGCTCGATGTGGCTCACCTTAATTTCAAATGGAGTCTCATATTGAGATTTAAAGCCATGAAATATTGTGTACTTTTCTCGCTAGTTCACGACACATTTTTAAACTTACTACTTATCTATTAAAGTCTTTCATTCTATGTTTATGTACATTTTTACCGCTTATCTTCGTTTTGTTAGAAGATAGTCCCTTCCACATTGATCCTTCAAATTAAATTGCTCTTACAACCGAAATTTTATTTCTTAATTGAACAGTTCACAAAAGCGAGTAATCATTCCAATTCATAGCGTAAATTAAAGTTTTTGTTAATTTTGATCATTGACTTATACGTCATCATTTCGTATATAATATCGTCGAATATAAATAGAAGAGTTCGAATTTATATTTAGAATTGACTTTAGCCAATCCGAATGGGTGGAAACTGGTTCATGTTTATCGTATTTTAAACACAGGATAATGTCATTGCAGACAGATTTAAGTATAAACACGTTTCTAAAAACTCACGTCAATAGCTCTGTCTTACACTTTTGACGATCAAAAAAGAACTACATTTTAATCGCTCTATCTGTTATAAAAGAACTGTTACACAAGAAATTCTTATAAAAGAATATATATTTTTCTTGGAAAAGAAAGCTCATGAGATAGTTTTTTTTAACAACCTTATTCAGTAAAAGAAAATTCCACAATATTTTAATCGCAAACGTGTCGGAGAGCTCAAGAGATTTTCTCATTGAAAAATAACTATGGAACTCTTTAAGAAGTAGTGAAGTTCTGTAGCTTTGATTCGACTAGACGTTTATATATTAGGACATATTTTTACCAAACATTACTCTCAAAGTCTGTGCTTTGGGTAAAGGTATGTGATAAACAAACTATTTCAATGTAAAGAAATTCGTATTGTAGACACTTAAAAATAACAAGTCGATCCCACAACATTTTTTCATTACTTGAATTCGAACCTTTTAGCGCAAGAGACAGATTCGCCATCCATATACCAATCGAGCTTCTCATTTTGTGCCCTATCTGTGACCCTGCAATTCTAAAGGAGTGAGGATCCTTAATTATAGGTTGTACATGTGAAAAAGGACGGCTTTTTACTACGCGCTAAATCTATTTCAGTGAGGTTTTATATAAATTCATACTTAAATAAATTATTTTAAGTCAGTGTTCAGATCACAGCAGACTTGGGGCTTGACGTGGACGTGGAAGACGAGTCATTCGCCTCAAACTTTACCGCAGCAGGTCTGACAGCTGGCCTACAACCGCCTTACCATGTCAAATAGGTCTGGATGTGGAAGAAGAAATTACAAATAGTCGTGCGTCGTGCTGTTTGAAGTTATACTTTTGAAAGTTTTCATTTGATAAAAGTAGTGATAATTAGTTATTAAAATTTAATACTTTTTTTTTTTTTTTTTTTTTTTTTTTATTGTGGCATTTTGTTATCCTTTATGCCAATGACAAGTAAAAGGAAGGAAACAGTGGTTTTGTTGAAATATAAATTTATTTCAACAGGACTAGGAAGCGGAATTTGGAAAAAGGAAAATAATCAAGAAGATTTACGATACATATATTCAATGTGATAAAGTATTATTAATTACAGAATATTTAGTTTTATTAATATCGTATTTACACAAATACACATAATATATATACATATATACACACATATATATGTATATATATATATATATATATATATATACCCATATATACACACATACATACGCATACATTTATATATATAAACCTATTAACCAAATTATACTATAGTTTTATAGCATTTTTTCTGAATAAATGAAGCTAATGTTTTATATACACAAGGGTCGTTATATGCTAAAAGGAATGGTATATTAATAGGAAAAGGTATCCGGAGCAATAGAAGATCAGTAAAAAGAGAGGAGCGGTCATATAATGGGCAAGAAAGGAAAATATGGTTCAAATTTCCTTCTTCCGTTCCACAAGCACATAAAGAAGTATCTACAACATGAATCTTAAACAGAAAAGACGGAGAACAGCAGTGACCTAATCGCAAACGAATTAAAGAACTAGTACAATATTTATTTAAATTGACTTGAGTGTACCAAGGCTTATTTGGAATTGTCGGTTGAATTGAGGAGTAGAATTTTCCTTTCACTAGGCTAGGAGATGTCCAGTAATGTTCCCAGGACTCTTTCAAATATCGCTTCGACAAGGAAAGAAGATCGTGACAATAATTAGTGTAAGGATATATATCACCGCTTAACACGGCTTCATTTGCTAACTCGTCTGCCTTTTCATTTCCTTTAATGCCGCTATGCCCGGGAATCCATGCAAAAACTACTGTAATGTTTTTAACTTGGCATTTGTATAACAATTTTCTTATTTCTAAAATTATAGGATATTGACATTTTGATTTAAGCGGAAAATGTGCTAATGTTTGTAAAGAACTTAGAGAGTCCGTAAAAATTATAGCTTTACATAAGTTTTTGTTAATATATATATATTCTACTGCGCGAAATAGACCAAAACATTCCCCAGTAAATACTGATGATTCAGGAGGTAATTTAATTTTTTGTACAATATTATACTGAGAATGAAATACTCCAACCCCAACACAACTATTATTGGTATGTTTAGAAGCATCACTATATATATAGTGCCAATTCTCCCAGTTATTTTCAATAATGAATTTAAAAGCTGTATGAATTTCTATTTCATCTTTTTTTATTCCAACATTGAGTTTTATGGAGGGTGTAAGAGTCAAGATTTTATAATCGGTTTCAAACAGTGGAAGAGTTTTGGAACGATACATGGGGGCTTCAATAGCAAGATATTTTTGGTAACTTTTAACAAGACATGGCAATTCCTTGAGTTTCCAATACGAAGATGAATTAATGACTTGACATAAGGTTTGTAGTTTTGTTATTAAAGGATGGTTTAAAATTTGTAAACAACGAAACAGGAATCTATCAGCTAAATATTGTCTTCTTAAGTGGAGCGGCGGATCTCCACATTCTAATTGAAGAGCATTAATGGGACTGGATTTCATTGCACCAGATATTATTCGTAAAGCTTTTGATTGAATTAAATCGATTTTTTTAAGACCAGATGCGTTACAAGGTTCCAATAAAAATGTACCATAATCTACAATGCTTCTAATGATAGCGTTGTAAACTAACTTTAAGGAGATGGGGTGCGCACCCCACCATACACCAGAAAGGCATCTTAACATATTTAGTTGACGTTCACATTTTGCTACTACATAATCGAAATGCGGAATGCCAGTAAGTTTTGAGTCCAATATTAGACCTAAAAATTTTGCATTATTCTTAACTGGAATTGGACTATTTTTATAAGAAATGTGGATTTTTGGAAGAACACGTTTTCTGGAAAATATTACAGTGGTACTTTTAGAGGCAGACAATTCAAGACCATTTGATTCACTCCAAATACTCAATAGACGCAAAGAGTAATTTAAGCACTCACAAGCTTTATGAGCAGATTCATCCGAAACATACAGAAGTAAATCATCTGCATACTGTAGAATATTTGCAGACCCATTAAGGAAATGTTCTAAATCATAAGTGTATATATTATAGAGTAACGGACTAAGAACAGAGCCCTGGGGTAATCCTTTCCAAGTCGTCCTGGATATTTTATGTCCATTTTCTAAAAAAATATGTATAGTCCTCTCATATAACATGTTATAAATGAAGTTAATGAATATTTTTGGAACTTTTAAATCAATTAATTTCTGCGGTAACAGATGCGGAAGAACACTATCATATGCAGAATTTATGTCTAAAAACGCAGATAGAAGGAAATTATTATTTGTGAACGCCAGTCTTATATCAGTAGTTAAAATACTCAAGCTATCTATCGTACCTCTTCCTTTCCTAAAACCAAATTGACTGCTTGCTATTATATTTTTATTTTCAGCAAGCCATTCAAGCCGGTTTTTCACTAAATGTTCTGCAAGCTTACCTATTACAGATGATAATGCTATTGGCCTGTAAGATGTGGCCTCAGTAGAAAGTTTCCCGGGTTTAAGAATAGCAATGATTTCCTGTGTTTGCCAAGACTTTGGTATATTGCTAGTTGCTATTATGGAATTTAAAAGATTTAAAAAGTAAGACAAAATTTTTTCGTCTAAATTTGAAATAAAAGAGTATATAATACCATCCTCCCCAGGGGCAGAATCCTTAAGATATGATAATATGCCTTTTAATTCTGACATAGAAAACTGCGAGGCTAATTCGGAGTGATCGTTTAAATTACACTCTAAATTTGGGTGGCGAAATTCTGGAGCAAAAGGGGGGGCAAGTCGGTCTGTAAAATCTTCAGCAAGATCTATTGGAAGAGATATTGAGGGAGAACTAATTTTACTACATCTGAATCGTCTGATATTTTGCCAGAGAACTGAAGGATTAGTATTAGGAGAGATCGATGAACAGTAATTTTTCCACCCTTCGATTTTCTTCATCTTTAAAATTTTGTGTGTGTTGGTACTTATAACTTGAAAACTTTCAAAATTTTCTGATGTCATAGATGAACAATATTGTCTTTCTGCAGTCTTTCTTTTTTTAACAGCTTCAGAGCATTCTTTATCCCACCATGGCGGGGGTGAAGCTTTTTGGTAGGTATTTTCTTTTAAAGGAAAAGCTTGTTCCGCAGCGTTATTAAGAAAATTTACAAAAGCATTATAGGAGTCAATTTCATAAAATTTTTGGACATCTGGCAAGGTAGAAACGTTCTGTAGTGTGTTGCTTTTGTAAGTATCCCAGCCTTTAGTACTTAATCTGTATTTCATACGTGAACGCGGAACTTTTTGATTTGGAAGGTTATAGAAAGGAAACGAAATAATTATTGGAAAATGATCACTGCCATAAGTAGAAGACAAAATGTCCCACTCTAGAACAGAAGAAAGATTGGGAGTACATATAGTTAAATCTACAGCACTCACACTCTCATTCGGTTCTGTACGTCTTGTCGGCTTTGAAGTATTTAGAACACATAAATTATGATGATCAAGGATATCTAACATTAGATCTCCATTAGGATTAGAAAAAGAGCTACCCCAGGATTGATGATGACAGTTAAAATCACCCATAACCAAAAATGGCTTTTTCAGTGAAGATAGGAGATGATTAACTTCATTTAAAACTTGTTGAGATGGGTGAGGAACATAAATAGATACATAACAAACATTATTGTATGAAATCGCAATTGCCGAAAAGTTATCAGAGTGTGGAGGCAGTGGAACATACGTGAAAATAACAGTTTTTTTAATTAAGATTGCTACACCACCATATCCATCCAATCTGTCTTTTCTATGGCAAATGTATCCTTGCATATTAAATGATAAATTTGGCCGCAGCCAAGTCTCCGAAAGAGAGATAAGGAAAGGATTAAATTTGTTAATCAAATATATCAATTCACTTTTTTTATTAACTATGCTCCTGCAATTCCATTGTATAACTTTGGCTTGATTGTCCATTGTTAAGAATTTGTTTAAGAATATCAAATGTTTGAGCAACGTTGTTCGGTGAAATTATTTTACTTAGTAACAAAGAATTAATTAAAGGAATTACAACATCTGTAAATATGTCTTGTTTTTCATTCCCATTGGGTGTTAATGCACATCCGTTAGACGACATTGGGATTTCAAAGTCCTTAATTAGAGCTTGATGAGCTGCTTTGTCATAGCCTTTGTTGAAATGGGGAAGAGGGCGAGTTTTTAAAGAAACTGTCTTTTTATATGAGTTTTTCAATGGTTGGTTAATATGTGATGACAAAGAATGTTGTGGCCTCATAGACTCAGCTGAATATGTGCTAGAGGGAACAGATTTAAGAATATCAACATAAGACTTAGTGACAGGGGGGAGCATTTTGGAAGCCTCTGCATATGAGATGCAGTTTTGTGCCATGGTCAATTTTATTTGTTTTTGTCTAGCCCATTCAGGACATGATTTGCTAATAGCAAAATGTGACCCAGAACTAAAAGGAAACAGAAAGCACAGTCATCATCTTTATTGCAAGAGTCACTTGTATGAACATCTCCACACTTAAAGCAGCGTGGTTTGGACCTACATTGAATTTTAGTGTGACCATATCGACAGCAGTTGTAACATTGTATAGTAGGATATGTGTAAAGTTCGACAGATAAAGCATTATAGCACATATAAATGTGTTTTGGAAGAACCTGACCATCAAATGTTATAACTACTGTCTGTGAAGGTTTCCAAACTGGAGACCCATCAACAGTTGTTTTATAATTTAATCGTCTTATTTTTAAAATTTCACCACAACCCATTGGCACAGTTATGTTATTTTTAATTTCATCTGGGGACCATTCAGCTGGCACTCCTCTTACAATACCCATCCTAGTTATGTTGAAGGTTGGAATAAAGGCTTTTAATTTCTGTGTAGACAAAGAAGGATGATTAATAAAAGTGTTAGCATCAGTAAAATTGGAAAATGCAAGGGAAATCTTGTTCCTACCAATTTTTTTTATACTGCCATTGATGATATTCCTAAATGCATTTTTTTTTTTAGAAAATTGCCAAAGGACACAGGGTGGAATGAAGTACCATCATTAAATGAAGATACTTCTTTTTGAACATGTATAATATAAGGTGATAAGTCACTGTTTTGGTAAATCTTTCTATATTCCACACTAAGTTGCTCGGGCTCTTTTGATTCTGTTGTTACTGGTGATGCAACATTATTTAGAATGGTGCTGTTCTCATCACTATCGCAATGACAGGCATGCTTAGTTTGGTCATTCTTAGTACCAGAATGACTGCTCCTCCTTTTTTTTATTGCAATGTTTGCAAATTTTCTGCAAACGTGAGCGTTTTCTAATGATAAGAGTATTCGACGCATCAGTGTCCATACAAGACTCGCCATTAGAAACTTCTACATTGTACGCAACCTCGGGGACTCCACCCCCGGGATCAGGGGGTTCATTCATTATAATAAAATATATAAAACTTACCTAGGTATAGAAATTAAACTATTACTATTAATAATTAACTACACAAAGTAAAAAAATTACATATATACACAAAACTTCTCTGATTATTATCACTAAAATTAAATAAATGTGATTTAGAGAAAAAAAACGCGCGCTTAGCTTTCAAAGTTTCCCGCCTTTTTTTTTCAAATTTAATACTTAAAAACATATTTTATCTAATTACTTATATATTCATACGTCAACATACCGTGTCGCCTCATGACAGTTGTCAAGCTTAGTTTTTTTTTTATCAGGTTGAATAGAATGTATAAATTAATGTTTTTTCAAAAAAAAAAAAAAAAAAATTAATGATAATTTTCTAAAATTATTTACAAGCACTTAAATAATAGAATATCATAAAATTAAATTTATCATACAATTACATACTCATGACTATTTTACGTGATGACAGCTACAAAGTAAAACTCGGTTGGAGATTTTTTTTATGTGAAAAAGTGGTAAAGAGCTGCCTATTCACCTGATGTTAAGTGATAACCGCCGCTCATGGACATTTGCAACGCCCGTAGGGTTGCAGATGCGTTTCCATATCTTAATAAAGTGGGCCCCGGCTACCTCACTCACACTCTCGTTTTATAGATAGGATGTGGCGGAAATTTTAAAAAAATACAATTATAATTAGCATGGTCTAGCACTTTCGACCATGTCTAAGAGTTGGCCTAAACTGATGTCATTCGGTTTCAATCAAAGTAAACTAAAGTAAAGCTTTTCCATCGCGATTTTGTTTCCAAGTAAGTAATGGCATCAAGCAAAATTAGATCTAATATATAAATTTACCTTCAAAATCACGTTAGCCCTGGAAATCGTTAAATATGGATTTGAGACATATACGTGGTTCCAATGCAGTTTAAAAATATAGTCAATTTAGCCATAACACTAGTGAGAGATAATACTTTGTCTGCAAACTGTACTTCTACGAAGGGTCTCGCTCTCTCTAGTAAAGATTTACAAGGAGTGAATTAAAGACATGAGAGTGTAAAAATATTATAAAAAGAAAAAAAGAGGAAAGAAAGGAATTTAAAAAAATAAAACATTTCACCAATGCCTAAAAGCTAAGGGGATTTCTGGACTAGCGTAGTCAGGTAAAGGGATTCTCGCTCTAGGGTAGTCAGCTAAAGAGAATTTCGGTCGAGCAGGCCGGCTAAAAGATTTTTATCTCGTCTAGCATAATTGGCTGAAAGGATTTTCATCCGGTCTAGCGTGGTTTCGCAGTCTGCAGGGCTTAACCGGCCCAGACTATAACAAAGGTATAAAGTTCTATGAAGTTTTGCATATGATCCAGTAATGTGAGTCAGTAAACAAAACCTGCGAAGAACAGTTGGGTCACCTGCTGTTGTAAGCCGTAGAGCCATCCTCGGCTACGGATGCACCTACACCGTGCACGTGCCTAGCAAGAAAACAGCACGTGCACCGATGACGTCACTAAGCGCATCTACTTCGCCGAAGGATAGAGCATTTGGAGACTATTAGACAGTTTCCCGTCAAAGTGGCAAACACGTTCACTTGTTTTACTTTTACGTATTTTGTAAATGATAATAATATTTTTAATATATTTAATACAATTTGTGTTGTATGTTTAAAATAGATAAGTTTAATATTCTCATATTTGTTAAAGTAATTTCAAATCGATTTCAATGATAAAATGAAGCGAAAAATTTTTTTAGCATTTCATGGCAAGCGTTGCAAAGAGGGTAAAGTAAAGTAACAGCTTGTATATGTTCCACTGCTGAGCAAAAGCCTATTAAAAGCAAAGGGTATTAGGACATAAAAAGAAAATATGAAGGTTTTCCACGCGGTAGTTAAAATTATAATTACATTGGTGCCGGTACCAGAAATTGAACTGAGGTTGCTCAGGTATATTGAATTAAAAGCGATTGCCCGTACACTGCGAAATCATGGTTCGCAAAGAGGGTAATTACAAATATTCAGGTTTATTTTTACGAAGCAAAAAAAGAAAAAGAAAGCTGAAGATTGCCATAAAAACTTCTCTGCTCAGCATTCATTAAAAATTGTATTTTAATTATTCATAATTTTATGAAAGCAATTAAATTAAATTGTCATATTCGTTAGCATTTAAGGAAATACGTTGATCAAGTAATTATCGAAGGATCTGCTCTCTTCGCTTGAACGATAAACTTTCGCTTTGGATATCAAATTTCGAGGCAAAAATAAAGCTTTAATTATTTAGATATTTAATTTCGTATAGCTAAAAGCAAATGAGCAGTTTGTTTTGCGTACTTTTTACTATCGTAAATTTCGGTACAATAGATTAAATCGACTTTAATAAATTTCTAAGCTATTGCATAGCTTTTATAGCGGGCTTTGAGCGCGGCGACCAAATCAAGAAATTTCGTAACGAAAATAAAACCTAACAACACCACCCCACTCCGCCTACCATGTAAGAGGAAAGATTTGCTTGTTTGTATGGATTGAATAGGCTCCGAAACTACTGAACCGATTTGAAAATTTCCTTCACTGTTGGGAAGCTACATAATCCATGACTTATGCTATATTTATTTTCAAAAAACTAGGGATCCTTACTAAAACTTCTATAATGTAATCCAAAGTGTACAAAAATTACCTAAAATATTCTTTACATCGCGTGCACTGCGAAAATTATTGATGATAGAATAAAATAATGTGCTACGAATTTGCAGAACACATAATTATTTACAAAAAGTGTCGCGATAGCATAAGTCTAACTATTATAGTTATGCCACAATAAGTGCTGTTTTATTTTAAAATATTGATTGAAATGCCGCCGCCAGAAAAGGCTCTTTATTTGTATCTTGGTATTACTTGTTAAAAAAATAAATTACTTCATATTTAAGACTGTTTCAATATCTTTATATAACTTTTTGAATTATTAAATTCGGACATTCCATTCGAAAGATATCACAAGTTTAAAAATGATAGTATATTGTAATTAACTATCCAAACAGCTTACTGACTGACTTAGAATTTTAACTACACTTAGTTTTTTTATGAAAGTTAAAATTGCACTGCAAATAATTTTTAAAAATAAGTGGAATGTATGAATACGTAGGTTGTTCATTCCATTAATTGACATGGATTTCAAAGACTTAATCAAGCTTAAGCAATAAAAGGTTCACATAGAGACTTGAACGAAATTAGAAGACATAATTTTGCAGTCGGGGAGGGTAATATCTTCATTACAGTCGCGTTGAGGTTTATACAGTCGATCGTGAACTGGGGACTGCTGAATGTGGTTAGTTAATTTGCATTCCAAATGCAAATGGAACTACATGTGTTAGTAACTAAACGTTGTGCAGTTTACTAAATATCAACTAAGTTTCTTGATTCAAAGCTAAAATGAATTTCGTTACGATCAGCATTCAAGAACTGTCCCCCTTTTTATTCAACCCTATAAAATAATGTATTTTATTCTTATCTTATACTTCTTTTATTTTATACTCTAAAAATATGATCAATTATTATATCAATGTCCGATAAAATAATTAATAATGTTTTTACAGTTTTTTTAAGTCTATTACATTATGTCGAATATGGCATAACTATATACCATACATGGATCGCTAATTGGGTTCATTAAGCCCACTGTGGACGCGTGCATGGAGGGTTTGGGGAATTGGTTAGGGTGGTTGAGGTGGTGCCACTCTACCTGTCCTCTGCAACCAAAGTGGATTCGCGGGTGAAGAGAAGCGCTGGATTTGCATTTGGCCACTATTAATATGCTCCGCTAATGAGTGGAGCTGCACTGTTTATGCAGCAGTGTGGCCTCGGGGTTGATGTATTGCTGAAGCCCCAGTGGGTCAGACATGCCTATGTCCCTTACCTCGACAGGGTCGAAGAGGCCGTTGTGCGGGCGATGTTTGTAAACAGTGGCGTCTATATCAGGTTGCTATTTAGCTGCGTTTTGCACCAGATTGGATTTGGAATTCATAGGATTGGGATCATTTTAGATTAACTGAACCAGAACTAGGTGGTTAACTCTTGAATGTAGCTCACGTAGCGTCGGGAGTCGGCAAGGGTCGATATTACGTTGATACCGTCTAACAATGGTCCAATAGGATCCAATAGTGCCTTAAATGTGGAGATAGTTAGGTCGAACCGACGCGCATTAACGCGGCTCTGTCTCTAATCATTTTAATATGAGGGACGAATATCATTCTATAGGGATCGGTTGAATATAATTTTATTTGCGCTAGCCTGCTCGGTCGAGCTTGGGTTATATATATCATTGGCCTCGTGACGAAAACTACGACGTCACCACAGGAGATCATCACAACATTTCCACCGTAGGAACATTGCCGCGCATTATAAAAATCTCGCACCGGTTACAATAAGCGGACCGCTTGGTATTCTAGAAACATACGTGCTGTTGGACGAGGAAAATACAGTCGTTTTAGTCGACGTACTGATAACCAACGAATACGTGAATGAATACCTGATGTCGGACTCGCACCGACTAAAACTCCACGGTGGTCGCCATCAGCTGTCATGTGGGATCACGGGATCTCGGTTTGAAACAATACCGCGGCCCTCCTTAGCTTGGCTTGAATAGCCTCGTCCTCGCAACATAACTTTACTACACCCACCCCTGTGGTGCAACCACGATAACTTGAACCTACTTCAAGCCATCATCGCCCTTAGGTTCGTTTACTGAGCTATAGAGGCCCAGTCACCCGCGGTACCCTCGCCTCGGTGACCCCGTATCCGAAGGGGATCTGTCCTCTCTCGATCCCTCTCAGCAGCCTCTTTCTTGACCATCACGGTCTCGCAGAAAGAGGTTACGGCCCCACATGCTGCATCTCCACTCAGCATCGCCGTCATGACTGCTGACAAAGACAAGTTTCGTCCAATATGGGTTACCAGGACATTCCACTCCGCCTCCCATAGAGGGCACGCCAAATGAGTATGCATCTCGGAGTCCTCGTAACTTCCATCGCAGTGAAAGCAATTCGTCGTCACCTCGCGTCCGATCTTACACAGATAATCACTAAAGCATCCGTGCCCAGTGATTATCTGTGTAAGTCTGTAGGTGAATCTACATTGCCGCCGCTGCATCCAGACTTCGAAGACCGGAAGAATGGCTTCAATAACGCGTTTATGAGCGTATTGTTCCTGACTGAGCCGAGCGCGCCAGACCAGGAAAGCAAAGTGCCGTTCCTGCCGCTTGATTGACTCGAGGTTCTCCTCTGGCTCGCTACCACCGCTCTGACGGAGGGCGCGAGTCCGGTGGTACACCCTTGCATTCATTTCCGCCAGTATGTCAGTTACCGAGCCAGGACAGTTGCCACCTCAAAGGATACTATCCTGTACCCTCGTACGATCCGGATAGCTATCCGCCTCTGGACACTGTAGATCTTAGCTCTAGAGTACTGAATGATACCGATTATCTTTGTAGCGGCTTCATCACCACCAGTACTGCACTCTATGCTAAAAATCGGAACACGCAGGAGTTCGCGGATAAGTACCCAAAAACAGTGCTAAAAAGAAAAATCACTACATGGATGACTATTTGCAGAGCTTAGAGATGATCGCGGAAGTTCAGCGCATCATAAAAACGGTTGATCATGTCCACAGACACGCAGATTTTATTCTGCAAGGATGGACAGCGAATGAAATGAAAATAATTAGCGATATGACGTCAGATAAGGGAGGGACGACATATTCACGTATTCGGTTTACTTTGGCATGTTTATATTGAACCCTATGTCGTCTCATAGTTCAATATAAACAACATGAAGGTGTCTAACGAAATAAAAAAAAATGGACAGCGTTTACCCACCAAGCGGATGGCGCTTAGTAGGTATTACAATGGCGTTATACATGGCGGTATAATAGCTTGGAACGAACCACTTCCAAGCGAAATAAAAGAAAAATGGGAGAAGTGAACACCGACTCAGTGTTACGACTTCTCCAAATCCACATTCAATACTGTGACAGCGCGTCAACTAAACACCTTCGTCGACGCAGGCACCATACATACCCTTATGATGTATTTATGAGTTACAAGCGGGCCCGCCACACGCATACGATTAGCGAAGAGCCCGATGGAGATATACAAAGTAAAACATTTTGGAGTGATTCGCGCACGGCACTCATTTGGATAAGATCTGTGCGCATATAAATCATTCGACGCACATCGCCCACCGAAGATGGAAGATACGACGAAGAAAGATGAATCGCGTAGGCTGCCGGCAAAAGACAACGTAGCGGACGATGCAACGCGAACAACGCCTCAAAATCTCGACGAGACACACCGTTAGTCTCAAGGACCTCCTTTCCATAAAAAAAACACAGTCAGAGGGGCTAAAAGAAGACTGAATAACGCAGTATGATACAGGAGAGGAAAGGGATAATGTAACGTCGTTAAAAGTTCCACTCTCCTCAGTGCATCTACTGAACATAAAAAGATTCTCCAAATGGCTACGTCTTATCAGAACAACGTCCAGAGTCTTCATGTTTATCAACTTGATAAGAAGAAAAAATAAGAATGGAGTGACGCCGTCTGGCAGCGAATACAAAGAAATGAGACGCCTATGAGAAAGGTAATAGCAATTCTGCGATTCGAACGCTATAGGAAGCAGTGAAAACTTCGAGTTACAACAAATTAAGAAAGGAAACGCTCCTGGGAACGATGATAAGCAACGATACTTGAGCATCTATATCGATGAAGATGATATTCTGCATTTAAGAAGTGGAGTTAATGAAGCGTCTGTAACAGAAGACTCATCGAATCCACCCATATTAGATGGGAAACACCTATGTACTCGCCTGTATATAATGCACATACATGAAAAATTAAATCACGAAGCCGAAATAATAGTAAATAAGTTTTGACAACGTTTTTAGGGTTTCGTACCTTAAGAGGTAAAAAAGAAACCCTTATCCAGATCGTTCTCTTATCAGTCTGTCTGTCCGTGTGTCACCACCGATTTTCTCAGGAACAGGTGGACCTCGCAAGTTTAAATTTATATCAGATACTGAGGTATTTTTTACATCGTGCCTTTAACCAAAATTGACAATTCTAGGTCAACCGGAACTACCCTATGACCGTTGACTTAGAATCACGAAATTTGACAAAAAGCAAGGTCCTAAAGCACAAATAAAGGAAAATTCAGAAAATAAAAAAAAGTTGATGTTATAAACCTAATAGGGACTATTAGGTTTATAACATCAACTTATTATTTTATTAACATCAACATACACTTTTTTTAGTCTTCAGGATCTGGTATAAATTTCCACTTACTAGATCCACCAGTTCCTGAGAAAATCGGTGGTGATTATTAACCAATTTTATTATGGCGGCACTTAATCAGTTTTTTTTTTAATAACGAGAATACGCCCAACAGTTATAAGTTATAATTAAGGGCTGATTATTATGCCGCATAAGAAAGGCGAAACCGGCGTCACCGTCCACAAGGGACCTGCCGTCGACTCGTCTAGTTCACACGCGTCCATTTACCTTCACTGGGTTGGACCACTCCGGCCCGGTTTTGGTAACCGTGGCGCGTCATCAAAAACGCTATTTTACATGTATGACGTTGAGAGCCGTCCACATTGAAGTCACTAATTCACTGAGTGCCGATTCCACTGTGTCGACGCTTTAACGTTTGATAAGCAAAAGAGGTTGTCCTAAAGCATTGTGGGGCGACAACGCCACGTACTTCACGAAATATATGGAAGGAAAGTTACCGCAGACTAGTTAATTTTATGGTCTATTAGTTGTAGTGTAACGTTTCAATTTATGTTGATGGTTAATTAAGGGTAGATTTAATAAAAGATTTAGTAACAGTTAAGATGTTGTATTTATCCCTTTAGTTTATAGTTACAATCCCTGGACTAGCTCAGATACAATAGTGTACAATATATAGAATCATAATAATAAGTTGGGCGCTTGTCTGTTAGGAACAGACTGTTTTAATAAATACAATTGAGTATCTCAGGGAGTCGTGAGTACATAGGACCTACACATTACTTTGTGCGACCATAAAAGGTTAAATAATTAAATTAATTTGGGATGGTAAAAGTTATGCAATCCAGTTTAAGTACAAAGTCCATTCAGGAAGTTATTTTAAATCTACTTCACCGCAGACACCTGCCCTGTGGACACAGGTCAGCGTTCAGCTCAGAACCAGCAAAAAAATCAGGCCAAGTGTAGTGTGTACAGCCACACTGTTGGGGGTAAGGAGACCAGCTTTCCAGCCACCTATGCCTTCAGACCTCCAACTGGAGGTACGACCAAAAACACTATAAAAAAGTTTCATATAATACTAAATCTAATATAATCAAATAAAAAAACGAAATACCTAAACGTTCACTATATGTAATGGTTGTACACCATAACATCTTGCTAAAAAATAGAAAGACGCTAAGTAACAATTACAGGCAAGCCGGGCTGGCGGTTAACCTGATGTTAAGTGATAACCGCCACCCGTCATATAGACATTTGCAACACCCGTCTAGTACTACTTTGAACGTCTATAGCTCAAAAATTATGGAAATTCGAAAAAAGTTTCAAATAAAAAGTTTTGGAGTTTTATTGATTAATCGAATATTATAAGAGTTATCGAATCGAATCGAGTTACCGAAAGAGAAAAACCTGTTCATTAAATGACTCATAAATCGTAAGCGATAAATTTTACAAAAAAGGTTATGAGGAACAAAACATGCGAAATCTTATTTTCTACTATAATGATCTATGTGACTTTTTTCTTAGAGTTTATGAGATATCGAACAAAAATGTTTTTAAAAGATGGCAACTGAACCACCGGAATTATAAATACTTAGTAAGTGATCCTTTTTTTTGGTGTCGGGAGGGAAATCTTCGTAAGATACCTTGTCATTCTGTGACAGGGTTATGTGGAGTTTTTACTTACTAAACGCGCCTCGGTGAAGGATAAAACTTCCCCGATTCCCTCGCCACCTTGCAGCAGCTCGAGGCCATTTCGCCCTGCTGCCAATCCATGTCCCCTTTATAGTCGCGTTTTACGACAGGCAGGAGATACCTTAGTCCTTCCTATTCTAGAGCCCGGGAATAGAGGGCTGTATAAGTGATTCTAAATCTTACAAAAATTGGACCGGTAATATAGTGTTAGGTAGGTATAAAAATATCTATTTTTACTAGTCTATTATATATGTCGCAGGATCACGATGTGGCGCTATAATTTGATTACAACACCATCTATTGGTAGCTCTCGGAAACGTCAAGTAGTGCGCTTGAGTAAGGTCGATACAGCAAGTGAGAGAGCGGACTTGACGGTTATGAGTTGTGGAAGTCAATTGACATCGGACACTGGGGTGTGTTCTGGACGTGCTCGGGCACGCCACTTAGAAAAGGGACGGCGGTGCGAGCGGTCATCTTCCTGTATCCAACTTGCTACGTTTCCATTCAATTACATCAGTTTGGTTAATAGTGATTTTCGTGATAACTTTTATTTTGTCCGATGTCCTTTTATGATGTCCGATGAGGGATCTGACAACGAGTTTTCCCATGTGATCCAACTATTCTCCAACATGTATATCGTTTAAACGAAACCTCAGTCTTGGGTAGATAGAATGAGAGTACAGAATTATAAATGAAAAACTTTAGCGCCCTCGACGCCAACAGAACTCGGCATTGACTCCTTCCTTTAGGTTTTTTTGTTAAAAAAGCATTTGAAAAATTTAAAAACTCACAACGCCACATTTTAGAATACTTAAGCTTTATTTTTTTAAGCTTTATTTATCTTTAATATTTATTTAATGTTTTTTAATTATATTTATTATTTATCTTTAATAGCTATATTTTTTTAATTGGTCATATAAAGTAAGAGATAACAAACAGGAGCTAAGTACTTTGTTCAAGAACTTATTAAACAAATTTAAAAAGCTTATTTCTTCGTTAGAACAACGTGACTTATAAAGAACCTTTGATTTGAGAGTCCCGATGCGGTATTATTGAAAAAGTTATGAAAGCGCATAAAGGATTTACTTGCCGCAACTTAACAGTTAATGATTTTCAATTAAAAACTTTGTCGTCAAAAGAAGTTCTTGCTATTCAAAATATTTCTCATTACAAACTTTTTTGTAACTTGAAATTTTTTTATTCATGGTTTTAGAATTGTTTCTACAGCCTTTAAGGTTTCAATAGACTCACTTCTTTAAGTTTCCTAAGTCATTAACATCTGGAAAGATTTCCGGATACAATTGATTTCACAAAGTAGACATGCGTGGAGATCTGTGGATTGAGATCTATTCATTTAGATATTCTTAGTATTCTATGGTATTTATGATGTTACTTATGCTTTGTCAAATTTGTCATCGTACGTGGAAGCTATTAGCAATTTAATTATAACAATACTTCGGAACATTCCCTACGGTCAGTGTCATCGGAAGAAAGCCGATAATGAGGAGGAGTTGACAGCACACAACAGAAGTACTTTGAATTCAATTAAATGTGGAATATTGGGTGCCAAGGCACAAACAAGAGAACAGACGGAGCGTTGCAGCTCTGGCCTATTCATTCACGGTAAAACAAAGATTAATCGAAGCATTTCAGGAGGGTTGTTAAGTGTGTTTTCCGGTTCTTGCAGACGTAACGTGCAGTCACAAGAAAAACTAGCACCCAGTTTCCGAAAGCGCAATCAATTTTAATTTACGATAAATCTCTTGTCAATCGCTGTTTAACATGATCTGAGTTGCTAGAACGTCTTAAACAATATTGATTTTGATTTGCAATTAGTCACTGATTAACGGACAATCAACAGAAAATCGAGTTTCTGAAAGCGTTTTTCGGTGGTCAAAGAGCTGTCAAAAGTTTTATTAAGTATTCTGTCAATTTGGACGATCAATCGTTGGTTTAAAATGTTATTTATCAAAAATCTTAGTTTTTATTAAAAATAAACATAATTCCCTAATACGTTGTTAGGACATTCATGTGTTCTATTACCTATTTATTATTTATTATTATGCGAACATATCATGTGATTAGAAAAAATACAAAATGCAATTCAAATGTTAATAAATAATATGGATTCTTTCTTTTTATAATAGTTACTTGTTTATTATTGATAAAAGTTCATTTTTTTCACGTTCTGTAAAGTTTTTTTTTTCTTCACATTTTGCATGTATTTATATAAATTAAATTTACTATAGCTCGGATTTTTACGTTGGCAATCACACGGTGACAGGACTGGATAGTGACGTTAATTTAAGTTTTGTTTAAAAAGGAACAGCTATACAATAGAAAGAGTTAGTTGAAGTAAATCATTCATTTCATTCATTATCATTGGTTATACAGTGATTAGGTAATTTTTCTTGAACAAACCTTCCAGAAACCCAAGGGAGTTTAACAAGAGATTAACAGCTGATCATTTTTGACATAGTGTTATGTGATTGCTGCTTTGATTGGCCTTTCGGAAACTGGGCATAGATGATGTTGCGGTCCTCCACGATTGCTTTTTCAATTTCAACGATTTTTTTTCATTTGTGACCGGTTTTCAGTTATCGGTAGTAGAAGTCAATCACAAATCACTAACCATGGTCTCCATGGTTAGTGATTTGTGTGGGTACCGTGGAATGGAAACGTCACAAAAATTTCTTCCGTGACACAAGAAGAAAGATATTGAACTTTGACAATCTTTTTGTTTAACTTGGAAATTTAGTAATTAGAGAGATTCGACAACTTCACATATTTGCCAGTGTATTGGTTACGCAACCAACCGGTTGATTACTTTTATTCAATAAACATTACTTATTGTTGTATTGTTTTGTATGATTATTCATAACGTTAACTCTGTCACAAGTTTTTTTTATGAGACATATTCTTATTCGATTTTCTTCCAATAGTAGTCATCTTATTCGTTGACTCGTTTCACACACATGCAATTCTTCAAACAACCCATTCAAATCTCTTAACCTCTATTTAGATCTCCCTTCAATTACATTCACGCTAAATGCATACAATATTATTGATGTACGAGTGATAATAGAAAAATATTTAAAAAATATTCCTTCATACTATGAAATCAACAAGTAGTATATATATTTATAACTTTCGTAAAAAAATATTTGATTTTCATAGGTATGAATAATTCATCGTATCATTTTGATCGCTGCGATCAAGTATTTTCGATCTTAAAGTTAGTCATATGCTTGGGTTCATTCAAAGAATATAAAGTTTTAGAATTGCTGAACAGTTTGTATCAATAATATTAAAATTCAATCACGCTCTCAGAAATAGCTGACAATCCTGTTTAATCCCTCTTCTCTGGGGGGAACTTCAAAGCTTCGCGCACGTGAGCTGCAATATTATAATTAAAATCAAATTATTTTTATACAGTTATAAGTAAAGTCGATTCGTTAAGTTTTAGAACACAGGCGTGAATCTGAGTTCAATAATTTCATTTTAGCTAGCATTATTTTACGGATATTTCTATGATTAATTTTCATTTGAATGCCCGAAGCTGCGAATATTACACAGGAGATGGTCTTTCCTTTATTTGAAATCTTTTATGTGAATATCGCCGCCCATGGACCTCTGCTACACCCGAGGGTTCCAGACGCGTTGACAACCTTTTGAAAATTGGGCTCCGGCCACCTCACTCACCAGACTAAACGCGAAAGTATAATATTATACTTCCACTTTACGCCGGTCTTCTGTGAGTTCGTGTTACTTACTCGGACGAGCCTGCCCATTCGTGCAACAGCCGAGGCTGCTGCGTGGCCCTACCACCGCAAAGGTGGTCACATAATGGGACAAGCTGACATAACTTATGCCCTAACACAGGGGTGAGCAACCTTTTTAATCAATGGGCCAATTTAAATTTAAAATTTTTTGGCCGGCCACACATAATAATTTACGAAACTTTATTTAATAAATTTTTTTTTTTTTTTTTTATAATAAATATTGGAATAAAGAAATATAAAATTAAAAAAGTAAAGATTTGTCATTTCATATACAAATTTTAATGCCCTACCACCATATTGGAATAAAGAAATATAAAATTAAAAAAGTAAAGATTTCCAAGGTAAAACAAAGAAGAAAAACGAACAAAAAATATTTCGGTTCAGTATGTACTACCATTTTATTATAATTAATTTTATAACACTATATTGATTGGAGAAATTCGATAAAATAAATTCAATTTTAGAAATGCTTGGCGGGCCACATAAACATGTTTAACGGGCCGCTAGCAGCCCGCGGGCGCCGCGTTGCTCATCCTTGCCCTAACATAATATTAATTAACCACCGTCAACTTTTGTAATAATTTAATTATCAGTTTATTAAATATAATCTTGATGATTGTATTTCTTTCGAAGACAAGATACCTAATAATTTTTTTTCACTTTAATTTATTACCTCGATTTTACGAAAATTAGAGTACATTAGAAGGTCAGCTCAATGTGCAACGATCGTATATCGGTGACACACTTGGAAGGGATTAACCCGGCTAATCAGTACGGATCTTTCTATGCATATACGAATGTAAGATACTTTGAACGCGCTCTTATTTTAAAAAGTAAAAGGACGACCGCATACGACAAAGATTGAACAAAAGAAATAAAAAAAGTTTTAAAACTGTATATAAATTGTTCACATTTAAGGTGCGTTCACCTATATTTGTGCTAATTAGCCAGCACTACAGTGTCGTGGTGACGTGACCGTAATGCGTAGCACGTCGCTGCGTGTACGCACATCTATTAGGCGAAAGCGCACACTGTCAGTATAAGTCGCACTCACTACTCAGTGAAGCCAGTTGTTTCTTTCATGTGAATAATTGATTATATTTTAAATACTTTAATGTAAATAATTTTATATGAAATTGACAATTGCATGCTGAAGTCAGCTGAATATGGTGCACCAAATTATTATAATTAAGATCACAATGTACTACCATATTCTGGCAATAAAGACATTCATTCATTCATTCAATTTTGGGTTCAATGAGAATCACGTAAACACCCAACTGTAACGACTTCGATTCTTGAGTCCACATTTGTTGAGGTAATAGCGTCGTAAATATTCCTTAAGCCAGCCTGACCAAACCTTTTGCTATATGCCATCTGCTTCTTAAGTAAAGGTCGTAGTTTGTATAGTTAGGGTCAATACCAAACTGTGGCACGGGGATGTACTAATTGATGGCACCAATTCAAAATGATTGGGCGTAAGTGCTTTGGATCATTGCTAACATATATAAGGTAACCAAAGTTTCTAGACGAGGCGCACTTTCTTTTTAAGACTACCTGTAATGAATTTTTTACCGTACGTACCATTCTCTTCCATGACCCTCTCCCATCTCAGGAGCACCAGGTGGAATGAATCTCACTTCTACACCAAGTTCAGCAGCAGCTTCGCGGACTGTACCCGTGTTCAGCTCGGCTATGCTGCACTTTAATTCTGCATCTGCTCCCTTCAGATTTGTGTTTGTGTTATCAGAGATAATTACCGTGTGCATACCAGGACGTACTGCTATAATCTTAGCATCTGCTGTCAGGTTCTCAGTTACCTCGATATCGTTTGCACGAACCGTGAGGCCATCTATATAACACAGGGACGCTGGGCAGGCATTCCGATCATGCCTATCTAGCAAGCAGCAATAATACTAGCCTTTAGATTTAACAAACCTGGTGGAGGTTCTTTTCATCTTTTCTCATAGCCCTTTTGAATAGACGAAATTCCGGTAATGGATATTCCGATTTCCTACAAAATATACATACCTAATTTAAGTTTATTACTTGTCATTGCAGTTATGTTGAGGTTGAAATTATTAGAACGATATTTATCGTCACATACTTTCTATAGTCTCGCAAATGTGTAACCTCCACAACTGAAAATTTATTTCAGAAATGCCGCTAGTAACCATAATATCCTAGATAGAGTTGGATTATATGATATAGGCATATGGTGGCCCGGTGCTCGAATTGGGTCCACTAGGTGTCCCCTTGGTTCGTCTTTGTTGGCGCCTTCCACCACAGCTAGATCGAACACAAGCTTCTTGTCGATGAGCTTTATTTGGATTCTAGTATTTTCTTCTGCAGCTGTCAGTTCCAGTTACTTGCGCTAAACGTATGACGATGAAGATTCTGCTGCCACGCCTATTGATTTAGTTTTCATCGACCTCTGCAGAATTTGTACTTTACTGCCATTGGTGGTTCTGGTTCCTGAGAAATAATTTTTGAACTGCCCGCAAACTCATCATTCGATAGCACAAATTCAATGGCGTTATCTAACCTCCCATTTAAATTTTCGTGGTTCTTTATAGATAAAACTTATTTGCTGGAGTAATAGACATATTTCTGGTACGAGGCACGAATGATCAACTTTCGCACCTCCGCGTGCAACGATTGTATGTCGGTGACTAACTTAGGAAGGGATTAGCATCGCTAATAATTGGTATGGATCTTTCCATGCATATATCTACTAATGTAAGAATGCACCCTTTTTTTAAAAAAAATTGGCTTAAAAAAGCGTAGTGAATGTTTAAAACTGTATAAAAATAGAATACATTTAAGGTCCGCCGCCTACAGCTATTATTTGAGTATAAGGCATTAATAATTAAAGACATCGCAAGGTAAATTCAAATATAATTAAATAATTGTACGTAATGAATTAAGCAAGCAACTTTCTAGGGCGCAGCGCAGAATCTTCTGTGTATATTTATTTAATTCCACTTTGAATATTTAATTCATGACACTGTAAACAGAAGTGGTCAATCCATTTATTAATAGGTCACGAGTATAATCTTAAAATAGTCGGGTGGGCCCAATGGTTACAAATCCGATTTATAGTTGGGTTATGGGTTCGAAAGCAAATGGCGTGCTTCTAGAAATTTTCCTTTCTTTGGTATTTTTATCCAGAAATGTGACAGGCTGTTCAAACCTAAATATCTCTACTTCTCGTAAGTTTGAATTATTCAGTGAGAATATTATATAAATATTGAATTAAGATTTCTATTCAGCCCATTGAATCAGCATTCAATATATTAAGTAAATATCGAATTCTGATTCAATGGGCTTTACATTGTATATGAAAACACACATAGCGTTGATTCATATAGAAACACAAGTTATGGAAATCTTTATTACCTTATTTGCGGTTTATAGTTCTGTAACAATCGTTTTTAAAACCCACCAGCCGTAATTTGGCAATACAAGTCGATCAATTTATTGGAAATAGTAACGATTCGGAAAATGATTTTACGATCCCGTTAATATAACTGACTCATAGCCATGTTTCACTAGATCAAAGTTCCGTTTGCGAGGGAGTTATTAATTGGTATGCTCGATTTGATTCACAGCGAAGCGCGCTTGTATGTTATAAGTTATGCGAGATATCTAGAGGCAAAGAGTGCAGTGATTAAGTCAGTTATTATATCTATTAATATTGTGTGATGAGCATAGTGTTTTTCTAATGTTTGGGTGTTTATACATGTATAATATGTATTTATTTACAAAAGAAAAGTATATTTATCAGTTATCTAGTACCCATAGTACAAGACTTGCTTAGTTTGAGACTAGAGAACGTTGTGTAAAAATGTGTCCGAAAAATATTAATTATTTAGCACAATTATAATAAGATCTCTAATAATTAAAGTATTAATTCTGTCGCTAGGAAATAACGTCATTTACTCATTAGCCTACGGTACATTTTTCATTTACCCATTTCTTATGTTATATCCATTTATCAAGTTTTCTCAGCTGGAAATTGCCTGTATATACTTTACATAGATTATTTTAAAATAAGATATATATATATATTAGTCTACGTGTTCTCGAGAGAAAGCATACAAGTGTTCCTTCACCACCACTTGATAATAACGTATCACTTAACTGTGCAAAAATTTACGTGGTATCGGTACCGTGATTTCAACATAGATTGCTAGTGTGCAGTTTTATTGACCGGGTCCAGCTTACGGTATATATATAATAGTTTAAAAAAAATAAAAAACAGACTTTTGTAGATAATGAAAAGAAAAAGTAGATGTAATTTTCAATAAATTAAATTCGTTTCGTAAATATCTTTTAAATTTATTTTGCTGTTTAACAATTTATACACAAAATACATGAGGAAGTTTTTCCTTTATAAATTGTGAACTGTCTTTTGGTTTTACATTTAAGAACCTTCTCCACAATTATAAGAACGTGGTTTCAACTATAAATTGTGTTACTCATTATAAAAGTGGTCGAGGATGAGAAAATGGCAGATAAACTGTTATCGTATTCGGGCATAAATATGTAGCTGTCGTATCGTCAAAATATATTAAAACTGCAGGCTACTTAGCCATGGTTGTTTGTATTTGTTGTTATTTGTTGTTTTTGTGCATCTTTAACTTTTTCACAATACTGATATATCTAAATCTCCCAACCTGAATATAATTGCTCATTATCTTTTTTTTTTTTACTTTTCTTTAGCGATAAATGAAAATTGATTTTTATGTCGTTTAATATCGACGCCTCTAAAAAGACTGTGTCTGTCGAGGATATAAATTTTTAGTGCAATTTTGGTCATAGAATTTACATGAGGCATAATCAGTACTTGTGGAACTGACCACTGTCAATAAAATAAATAAAAAGTATTTATAGTCTGAAAACGGTAGTCTGTGAACATTTTACTTTTTAATTTGCAAAACTAGTTTTTTCATTGTGGCGATTTTCGATATGTTGGCTTATGTTAACAAAGAATTTGCCAGCAACATCAACTGCTATTTCTTCGCTCGTTTCGCAGCTCTGTGTATTTGTGTTTCAGATTATCTAGACGCAGATTGATTCCTCTTCATGTGACGTCAATGCGACCTAGTGATTTATACTGAAAAAAAAAATTACTAGTCAGCAAATTTATACTGCATTGGCATGAATCAAACGCAAAATATTTTGCATCTGCTTTGAACAATGGTTCCAAATGATAAAAAAGTGAGCGAGGACGGAAAACAATAAACGAGTCATAAAAATAATGTCGGGTTTTATTTAGTATAATCCATAAACTTTCAATGATCTATAATAACAAAAACTGTCTAGGAAACTTTAAAATGATGGAAATTATTTCTGCTTATGTTAACTATTTATATTTGAAGCATAGATTTCTTTTAAAGATAATAGAATACAAACGCAAGTAGACAAGTTTCAAGGTAATTTATTAGTTATAATTACAAAATCTGAATAAGCTCAAGTAGCACTAACAACGATGTTTTGCATAATTTCTATTAAAAATTGTTTAAGTTGTTTACGCATTAAAGCATTACAACTAATGCTAATGTATAAATGATATTAAAATATTGTGAAGACTATACATTAAACTTTACAAGGGTTGGGTACAGTTTGTTTACGCCAAATTGAACATAATTTAGACATAACATTTGTTTTCCTAACTATATGTTATTTATTAGTAAATAAAAGTATTCTCCGTTTTTAGCGTTTCATTATGGTCCAGCGAAAGTACATTTTTTTCTTCCATTTTTCTTTTCAGGAATGTTGCCCTTACTGAAGCATAACATTATTCTGTGTTGTAAGAGACAAATACACAAATCCAAATCAATTATCTGTGGGTCATACAAATACTTATCCCGTGTGGGAATTGAACCCACGATCCCCGACGCCGAAGCCAATACCTTGACAACTGCGCCACGGAGTCATCGAAGTCTCTGTATTGTTTTTTATTAATAATTATGACGATCAATGCCGTGCTGCACTGTTACAATGGCATTCAATTTAAATCCGCCGCAAACTTTTCATTCTTCTGGCTTTAAAAACTCGACAATATCTTGACAGTATATAGTAATCATGCCGCCGCTTCGTGGTGCAGCACGAAGATAGCTTTTAGCCTTCCACAATAAACAGGATTTTTCTAAACTAAAACCCTTCGACATTCACTACGTTTTCATAACATAGTGAATGTCGCTGCTGTCAAGAATACCGTTTAATTTTAGGATTTTATATCGTTATTAGGCAGTCATTTTCAGCTAATGTAATAGCTAAGCTAGCTAAGCTCTGATCAACGCTTAATTATATGCAAAAATTCGCATTTCGCTTAAATAAGTATTTTAAATTATATTACAGTAGAGCTAGATAATACATCTCACTTACTAAGAAAACCAAAAACCGTGCTCAGCCTTTATCGAACAATGTATCCGCTTTTAAGAAAAAATACAATTTTTATATTAGGAACGGCGTCATAGTTAGAAGTTCAGTGCGAATGGCAGCCGCAGGTTGGCAATCACTAAGTGGGTGCACTAGCAGATTTCCAGTCTGCGAGCTAGTGGGGCACTCGAAGATTGAAGAATTACTGATCAATTGACTTTTAAGTTTTGGGGGCCGCAATATTCAGACATTTCCCTCGGCAAACGTGACCTTATGAAACTGGTATAGTTACATTTCACTTAACATATCCTGACACCAGAATAGTATTTTTAAATTTTTAAACAGATAATATTCACAAACAAATGTAGGGATATATGCATTAACCTTTATTCTGGCCCATATGAACAAAAACTTTATTTTGCTGTTGATGCTTATAATTTTAGTATAAGTATTTTGGATATAGACTTTACGATATCAGGGACCGTGCTCTGATATGAGCTAAATATTATTTAAAAGAATCTTGTATTCTTTTAAATATACATGTGTGCAAAAGTAAAGACCGCACACGCAATCCAATTTATGTTTATTTATTTTGCATAAGGAATAGCTTTGATGTTTGTGAAATCTATGCTAATGTAATAAAGTGTGCGAATTTTATGAATTTGTTATATGTAGAGAAGGAAACATTTGAAAAATTATTTCACAATTTTATAGGTACATTATTCCAAATGGGAATGGTTTAATATAGTACGTGTGTATATGATAAACAAAAATATATGGAAGTCATAACATCTACTGCAGGAATTTCTCAAATATTAAAACTCAATTACATGTGGGTGAAAACGGGACGGGCGAACTCCGCCGTGAGTTTAATTCCCACATGCAACTAGTATCGAAATGTATTAGCTAACATATTTTTATATATAAATTTCATATTATCATTATCATGTCCTATATTTTTCATGTCATTTTAACAATTTAAACATCTAGAAACGGATTGTAAAAATGACATTTTATTTTTTCTAATAACTACTATAACACTAAAATTTTAGAGAGATGGAGACTGTAAGAAGATATCAATAAGTGAAATAAAAAATCGTTTTGTATTTTTGTTTACATTCCATTAAAACGTACTCGCTGGGCGGAATTTTGTGCCTTTTTTCTTTTTTTTTTTTGTTAAAACCTGTTGCTAGATTAACAACAAAGGTCTACTAAACTATAACACATTTTTTTCTGTTTTTTTTTTCTAATTTTTATTTTGATGATATGAAAAATTGTTAAAACGATCTGAAAATATATAAATACTTGCTTGCACTTACGTCAATTACGTAGTTGGCAGCGATATATCTACACAAGTGTTTTATTTTGATATATTTTTTTCGTAACTAAAGGCTATGGCAACAAAACCGATACCCGGAAATTCGTACTAAAACAATTTTTGACACACAGCATTAACTGAAATTTAAATTCATAAACCATTTGTTCATGGGCGTCTGTATATATTTTGTTCCTTCCATGCCTAGGCCAAAAGGCGAGCTTGCTGAAGTCCTTAAGTAATATAGGCCTCGCGTAGAAGTTGGTGAACCATAACCAAGCACTGCATAATCCTTGTCTTCGCATGCGTTTTCTTCGAAATGCTTCAAACTTTGGCATCGTATGCCCACAAAAGATTTTGGCACTTTTATGCTTTCCGCGTAGACATTCGCTGCTCTTAGATGGCTGCATGAGGGTACCATGCAGCCAGGTTGTGAGGGCCCACCGCCGTTGATGTAAAAATCTACGTGTCCTAAGGGCTCAATGATGCCTTGTACCAATCTGTTTGAATGTACGACATCTACGTAAGTTGCATCAGATTTGTCCAGCCTCTGGTCAGCGTATGCGTAGGAAAAGCAGGGCCCAGCCGGATCTAAGCCCGTTATGCGACCCAAGGAACGGCGTTTGTACTGACGGAAATATTTACCGGCCCAACCAGCAATATGAGCGCCAAGACTGATACCAAGGAGATGAAAATCGTCAGCGTTCGCTCCGAAGCTTTCCAAATTAGCTAACAAATTCGCTAGCCTTTTCCCAATCAAACGAGCATTATGAACGGATAAAAAATACCTCTTATTCATCATTTCTTCTGCATCAACTAGCATGACATTGAATATTTTTTTGTCGTTATATGCTTCAGCCAAATCCTGCGAGACGGAAGAGTGTGAACTGTCTTTATAACCGTGAATAATGATTTTCGTTTGCTTGGTAATATCAAACATCGAAGGCTTGGTGAGTGTTTGGTAAGCTTCATTTATAGGGAAAGTTGTACTCATGGGGCCATGTAGAAAAATCATTTTCATTGTCTTTATAATTTCATTCTGACTGTTCAGTGAATTGTGCTGTAAATCCACTAAGGCTCTGCCTGCGGAAGCGAAAATAATTATGAAAACGGGTGCTTTCGGAGTCTGTTCTAAATGGCATTGATTTTAAACGCAGAGTAAACACTTACATGCGCCGGACAGGCGTACGTAGAGGGTCTCGGCAAAAGTAAGTTCGGCTTCGGAGCGGGGGGCGCCTTGAGCTGTCACTTCTGACGCGAGCGCTATTGAGATTGCGAGCACCGTGAACACTGCAGCGTTGTGTTGGTGCATGGCCTGGGCCCTCAGCCGCTAACACGGTCACTGTGTCACTGTCCGTAAAGAGAGAGGCGCGTCTAGCACCCGTTTACAAAAGGGAAATCACTTTGGAGGGGGCTATCTGGTGCAATTAATCCGCGCCCGCACTACACTCGCTTGCAGAAGGCCACAGGCAACCGATAAAACGGTTATTTTATAATATATGACATAAGCGCGTGCAACTGTTGAGCGCATATCGGGCAATTTAATAACGAACTAAAACACGATAGTGACCATACACGGTAAGTAAATTAAAGAAGCGACTGATGTTTTAAATTTCTTATATAGACACGAATAATAATAATGCTAAGTTAATTAAATTAGATGTATTAACTAACATATTGTTTTAGACTGTGATTGCAGAATAAAAATCAACGTAGGGTAACTTCTTAAAACAAAGAAAATTTCTTTAGATAATAAACTATTTTTATTAATCACGTTTTTGCTGCTTCTTTGTTTTGCGATCGCTATGATGCCTGGGTAAGATTATTAGTAGTAAATGTCAATGTCATTTGTTTTTAAAAAATTTCTATTCAGTCTAATGTAGATAGCTGGCTATTTGTTTGGACCTGAATAATTGTTATTTAATAACCACGGTATATTATATATAATCATGTGTCATTAATGACTTCAGTCTATTCTCATGTTTAAAGCACCAAGAGATCTTGGTATTGATAATATTTATAACTTTATCTTAATGTTACTGTTGAATCGAATAAAAAATATGTTAATATTTAATTCACACTCAGAAAAAGGTAACTTGGCCATGAAAATGCAAAGTCCAAATGCAAATCCTTTCAACTGACGTTCATAAAAAAACTTTATTGTATTGCGTTTACTTCACAAATATGACATTTAAAGTAACAAGAGGTGATCGTTGGAATACAAAATAACATAATTTAATTTGGGCGATTAAATAAAAATTCATGGACTACTCGGATGAGATCTTTCAAATAATTGGGTCAATATCACGACTAAGCTCGTGTACTTGATAGAGCCACGTGGGCGGCGATTAATTAGGTATTCTGGGGATCGAGCAAAAGACCTTGCCGATATGCACGAACTTAAGGATACTAATAAATAAACGAAGAAAAAAACTGGAGGAAGCCTTTACGATTAGACATTTCTAATGCGTTCAGCATTAGACTAAATAAATTTAAAATAGTTGTTTGCTCCCATGTTTGCATAAATAGAAAGAATATAAATATGGAATATGGTATGATCTAAAGTTTCATTGGAATTAAATAGTGTTAGACTAAAACTATGCGTTTTAGTCCAGCAATAAAGAAAACCCGCTTTCCTCTAACTCCACTAAATTCTACCACAATTAGCTCTGTACAAGCTGGGTTACTTTATAAGAGTCTTATTAAGATTCATTTCATATCTAGTCTTACCGAATAACACTATAATTTGGCGGCACTTATCTCTAACAGTGTCTGCAACAAACGGAAAGTTGCAACACCGTAATGCTATTATAATTTACTAAAGATTATAACGAGTTAAAAAAATGTTGCAACATTTGCGTATTAATTGCGGCAAATTTTCCTTAATGTTTGACAAAACAGTTAAAATGATGAAAACGCAATTTAAATGTTATTAAATAATTAACATGACAATTATATATTTTAATTTTAGCACATTTTTTGCGAACTGTTTTTAAAAGACTAAAACATTATTAAATTATTTTCAGATAGTATTGTATTATTTTTTTAAGGTTTCACGATTGTTCTCATCACTGTGTGATTTTTGTGGAAAATTTAACGTTATCGACATCTATATAATGGCGGATTGTTGTCGTTATTGTTATTAAAATATACCCATATACCGCGTGTCTCTTTACAATGGTGACAATAAATGAACTCATATAGAGGATAACTTTTTAAAATTGTATTAAACATTTACATTCTTTAAACAGACAGAGTTATAAAATTTTCCAAAACAAAGAATTTTAGAACAGTCTTACGTATAAAACTGTTACGGAAAGTTCAATTGTAAAGGTCACAAAGCATATGAATGGGTTGAATGAATTTAAAAGAGACAAAACATACTGTTAGATGGAGAGGCTTGTAATGCGACGCTGTGACAACGAATGAAAAAGTCTCTGAATGTATGAATCAGTCAGTTGTAGTTGTATAGGATGTTACAAATTTAGTTTCTTTTTTACTTAATTAGTTCGTTTGAAAAATATTTATTTAATTATGGAGTTTTTTAACGTTAATATTTTTTATGAATATTGGCAAGTAGCGTTAGACGTGTGTTCATTTATTGTCGCGATGGTAACGACACGCTGTATACGTTAACGAACGTGAGAGTTTGGCGACCCCAGGTTCTTTTGATATTTTTATTCTCAAATATTCATTTATTATATGAGTGTAACAGTTTGCGCGGAAACATCAGGATTTAAAATTAAAAATGAACGTGATAAATCCATAACAATAGTTTAATGTATTAATGTGAAGTATTTGCTTAAATATGAGTAGTTATATCAAAGATTATTATAAAATTAAGCGTATTATAAAATAAATACATTAACATCGATTTATGTTTTACCCCATTTATGTTTAAATTCACCTGACCCGTTTGGAACGATGTTGTTTCACTGTATATTGTGTACTAAATACAAGTCTCAATGAAATTAACTAACACGGTCTGGGAGTAAACAATATGGTATACATAAAGGATGGAAAAAAACCCGGATATCTTTAAACACCGTACCCACCTTAGCTCGGGTAGTTAGCGTGTAACTTCGTTCCTATAAAGATACAAATAATTCATGAAACGAAATTGGGTATCCTGGGCATAATCCGAAAACATCTATATAAATTACTGCTTTTTTTTTTCATGATTAGGCGCGGTTAGACTTTGAAGCCGTGGTGGGATTTTGTCCCGCAAGAGACCTTGAATTTCTATGACAAATACATAACTGTTCCAGATCTTAAGTACTCTGAATCCAATTTTTAACAACACAGGTTATTATTCTGTTACAACAGTGTTCTTCATTAAAGCAGAAATAATAAATAACGGAAACGAAACGATTGTGTTTTATTCTCAACTAGAGACCCGCCCGGCTTCGCACGGGTGCAATGTTGAACGTTTGTTTTCGACATCGCATTAGAAACCTATAAATTATTTGTGTTTCTCTACTATATTATACATATAAACCTTCCTCTTGAATCACTTTATCTATTAAAGAAAACCAGCGGGACGACTGTTTTATTCTATGAAGTGATATTCTGTTCGAAGTTATAAGTAAGGAAATAAAGTAATCACGCATTGTTGCCGCACCTTGTTGCGTTGCATATATGCAAAAGTCTAAGTTAATTAAATATTTATTATATGTGTTTATTAACCTAATGTGTTACGCAAGTTTTTTGTTTTTATATCGTCTTAATTTTTACATGTTTTTTTTTTAAACTGATGTAATAAAGGTGAGGTTTAAAGGATTTAAAAATCTTATTTATAGCTTTTGTTGCACAATTATTTCGCGCTTTTCCTAACCTTTTTTGTTACAAAACGCTGAGAGCACAATATTTCCGGTCATTAAAGTTGAAACGCAGGCGTGAACTGTGTCGATGTCACGGAGCGCTTCCGCGTTGAGCAGTGACGTAATGAATTCATAGCGACAATGACGAAATGTGTCGCCTAATTTCACAACGGTGTGACGTTGCTCAATTTGGGCAACGGCGTTGAACTTTTCGCTACGTCATTTCAATTTAAGTTCCCGAAAGATCTGGAAACTTCAGGCGCAAGTTAGACGATATTTCTGAGGGAAGACGTTTTGTCTTCTCGACCGAGGCGCCACTTTTGAGGCACCGCTATATTGTTTAAGTGCCGATCAAGAAGAAGTCAAAACTCCGTGTATCACCTGATAAAAACGTAGGCTGACTGGCCTAAACTAAACATTAGATAGACAGCATGCATTTTTATAGTCTAGTTAATCTATTTGGGGTCATCGTTCAGCTATTTTACGAGCAGGGGGGGGGGGGGGGGTTCTTATATTTTCTAATCAGTTATCTCGTGCAAAACTGAAGGAGAGACAATAGCCCATGTGAAGAGTTGTTGATTGAAAATTGAAAATGTTACGGTAAAGAAAGCCAAAAGAGGCCATCGGAACATTCTACCAAACGCCTTGGGTCAAGTGGAAGTACTTGATTATGTGTTTACAAGTACTACTATTATATTATACCGTTATAATGTATGATAGATATATTTTATTAACATTGAACTTGAGAGCTCGCTTAAATTATAATTTTTAATTGGATAGTATTACGGTGTATTCAAGCATTTGCATATACATATTTGCTTACGAAATATCTTTTTAGTGTGAGAAAAAACCATTTAATGTGAGCGGTCTAGAATGGTATTGCGTTACATCTAAATGTATTGGCAATTCACATTCCAGCGAAAGCGTAAAAAATAATCATTGTAGGTCGAATTTTATTTAGTTTATGTATTAATTTATTTTTAATTATATTTCCTTAATTATTTTGTATCAGCAAATGATGATCGATACACCAAAATCTATTATTTATTATTTTTAACCGACTTCAAAAAAGGAGGAGGTTTCTCAATTGGACTGTATATATTTTTATTTTTTTTATGTGTGTTCGCGGATAACTTCGTCGTTTACGAACCGATTTTGATGATTCTTTTTTGTCGAAAAGGAGACACCCCAATGGTTGTACCATGGTAAGGAAACCCGGATCTGATGATGGCATCCCAGAGAAATCGAGGGTCATCATTAAATTTTTAACAATGTTTTCAATTTTCTGATTGAAGTCGGTTTTTTTGGTTAAAAATTATACTTGTTCCATAACTTCCACCTAGTTTAATGAACCACAATGTTCACTATACTAAAATAAGTAACTACAGAATGACGATGTTGTGGATTACATATGAAAGAGTATAAATAGCGTTATAAAAGAAGCAAATACGGAGGATGGTAATTGTTTTACGATACAATTAAACGATAACTGTAGCATTATAAGTACTTACAAAATTATATGTGCTGACAGCTTTCATGCCAGCCACATATATACAAATGTTTTGTGATATACTTAGGTATCGGCACGTTTTGGCCTCAGAAAGTGTACTTAATTCCATCAAATAGAAGCGGTTAGGGGCGAACAATTTGAGGTCATCCATGTTGGAATCTTTTCCTTGTATCCCCCGTTAATTGCTTATAACTAGCCGGTCATCCCCTCACCATCATGACAAAAGATTGTACTGCATTGCTCTATACAGTACCCAAGAAAGTCTCATACTGTGTAGTCGATTTTATACAGTTCCAGGACCCTCATTAGCCTCTTGAGCCCAAATAACTGAGTCGGACGCCTTTTTAACTGACTTCAAAAAAGGTTTCTCAATTCGACCGTTTACATTTTTATTTTTTTTATGTGTGTTCGGTGATAACTTCGTCATTTATGAACCGATTTCAATGTTTTTTTTTGTGGGAAAGGAGATAACCTCTGGGTACCATGATAAAGAAACCCAGATCTGATGATGGCATTCTAGAGAAATTGAGGGCAATCCACAAATGTTATAGGCGTTGAAAATGTTTTTTTAGTTCTCTGTTTGAAGTCGGGTTTTTTAAGTTCAAAATTATAAATTATTGTAGTCTCTCTAGGCGGTGGGCAAGTTCCGACGATTGTGTTTAACCATTTTGCCGATGAATGTGTCAATGAGAAGCGGTTATTTGGTTCCATGACCGCCACGCAAGTCACGCAATGGGGCGGTAATTACTCGAGTTTGCCGAACGCAGACCTTTAAGAACCAAATAAGTGACTCCAGTTGGGAGGGATCGAGAGCTTGTTGGAACTGACGGGCACAGTGAGACAAACTACGAACCCTTTCAACTAGTAGTGATACAGCTCTTCGAGTCCCGGACTTCTCCGGTTCAGTGCTTTGCGGACTGCCAGAGCCACGTTGTTTGATGTTTTGACGACAGGTTCTATCGGTATAATATTTGTACATAAATGGACTTGCCACGAATTCCATCCTCACTGTGATTTTAGAGGCTCGAACCATTGGCTTCGCCAGAAATCAATTCGCCAGGCTATGTTCCAGTTGCAAGCATTTAATTAAGGGACCTAACGACAGGCCGATCTCGTTTACTCAATAATAGCGAGGCCGATCTTCACGAGGCATTTCGAGCATTTGCAGAATCGCCTTTTCCAATATACTTTTTTATTTATTAATTTTTATAGAGTTGATATAAAATAAATCTTAAAAGCGAGGTACAATAAGGCGGTCTTATCGCTCTACACATCTTCATACCTACATCCGTAGGTAACGGCACGTCATTTTTAGTTACTGTATTCTGATCGCATGTGGGAACAGTTTCACGTCATATTCATTCAAGTTCATTATAATGAAATTTTTGAGGACATGATGTACCGAACTCCGTCTGCTAGGTTTTGCTTTGTGCCGTCTAAAGATCGCTTCAGCTTAGCAAAAAGCGATGCATACTTGCCCGAAACGCAAATCCTCCAGTTTCAACTCCCCTTGCCCTAAAATACGGCCGCAACGCATTGTGATTTATTTCTTTCGTCCACCGCAAGTCGATGTCCACCTCGTGACGTCGAAAACTTCCCAATAGCGTAAGTTATAGCTTATAGTATAGCATAGATCCATTTTTTGCCTGTACGTTAAGAGGTATTTTTAAACAATTTTTATATAACAATTTTAAAGCAACTTTGAAATATTTTGGATCCAATCATTTAGATACTCGGATATCTGTCTCTATAAGTATATGTAAGGTTAATTTATTAGAATAGAGTAATAATTCATATTTCATCGATTACTAATTAGTGATACGGAGAGCTCCAAGTGAGAGGTTGTTTTATTTAAAACTATTTTCTGTACAAAGAACTATACTAGCTGCTGCCCGCGACTACGTCTGCGTAGAATAGGCTGAAGGCGTAACATTCAGACAGAAAGACAGATATACATAAAATATGTATATAAATTATAGCCTATGTCTTATTCTGATGTATAAGCTATATTATTGTAAAATTTCATTAAAATCCATTCGCCAGTATTTGCGTGATAGAGTAACAAACATCCATCCATACATACAAACTTTCGCCTTTATAATATTAGTAAGGATTTAAATCGTATTTGAAGAGATATGTGCAATACAGTGTCACATTTCTAATTTGTCCCTTAATTGTGTTATACAGCGTGCCGTTACAACCGCGACAATTAATGAACACACATATAGAGGATAACTTTTTAAAATTGTATTAAACATTTATATTTTTTAAAGATCAATATTTACCGAGTTATTAAATTTTCCAAAACAAACAATTTTAGAACAATCTTACGTATAAAACTGTAAAGTAAAAATCATTTGTAAAGACACAAAGCAAATGAATGGATGAATGAATTTAAAAGAGATAAAGCATACTGTTAGAAGGACAGATTTGTAATGCGACACTGTGGCAACGAATGAAAAAGTCTCTGAATGTATGAATCAGTCGAGTTGTATTTGTATAGGATGTTACAAATTTTGTTTCTTTTTTATTTAATTAGTTTGTTTAAAAAATATTTTTTTATCGTTTTTTTTTATGTTTTTTTAATGTTTAATATTTATATATGATTATTGGCAAGTAGCGTTAGACGTGTGTTCATTTATTGTCGCGGTAGTAACGACACTTTGTATATCTTCTTACATTATAGTTTTCAATCAATTAAAAGTATTGTCCATCATTATTACTCAAGTATTAAATTAGCTGTTACTCGCACGTTTTCTATAAAATAAAATGCACCAGACTTCGTAAGCACATATTTGGCGATCCATTTGGCCCGATTGCCTGCTTGTTTGCCTGCCAAATAATGTTGTAATATGTGTGATAAATTACTTTTAAATTAGTAAAAGTAAGTAAATGATTTCATAATTTATGAGAGATACTACTACAAAATAACATAAACATGCAGTTCTTTGACGCAGCTTTATGTTTGCATTGTAACTAAACATTTTTTGCTGTATATTGAATGTTGTGTGACCGGTAAAAAATTACTCATTGTTAGGTATATTTTTAGATGCCATTTCTCAAAAATAAACCTCCTGGGTATAACGAAGGTTCGCCTCCCTTTTTTATAAAGTTCTCTTACGAAAATTTACGAGGTACAATGACTGTTGCGAAAATTTTTGTTATTTTGCGGCGGAATTATTGACTTATTACTTTTAAAATCCTATTGTGTTTGTAAGGCTTTTTCGTACGTTAATAGATATTTTTTACCCCAGTTGACCGGGAATTTAACATGAAACATCGCTTCTCGATTACTAGATAATTTGTTGGTCGATCGAAAATTATATTTTTCTATAGAACTTCAAAAGGTTAGAAATATTTTTTAATGTTTTAGTGTTCGAGTTTTTTCGCTTTGATTTGAAATCATTGATTATCACTGGTACTTTCAGTTAAAACATCAACGACGAGAACTAGATTGAAATAGGTTTTAGAGCCTTTTTTTACCTGTAAAAGCGTTTACAATTTGAATTTATGTATTAGTACGGAAAAGTAACTACAAACTCTTAATGAATGCAATAGTCTTCGAAGTTAGCATAAACAAATCGGCCTATCAACAAAAGGTTCTCGATCTTTGTTGAAGAGCACAATCTTATTTTTCATCCTTTGTCTGGTCAATAGTAGCTATATTTAGCTTCAGGCCGTTATAGTTTTCTGCTCTCTCTCTCTTCGTGTTTGGGTAAAAACCGAAACCCTAAAAAACAAAATAAAAAAAATATTTAAGTGGGGCTCCCATACTACATTATCTTTTGCCGTTTTTATAGATAATGGTACGGAACCCTTCGTGTGCGGGTGCGACTCGCACTTGGCTGGTTTTTTGGAAAGTTGATAAGCAGTCGATTCATCTGATATTCATTCTGTTCAATTTCAACTGTCTAACTATTACGGTGACCTTAAAAAAAGTAGTGATGGATACATGCGTTCTGCCATCTCTCACGTATGGAAGTCAGACTAGGACCTACAACGCTAAAACAAAAGTTTGAAGTTGCTAAAATTAGTGAGTTGTCAGAAAGCAATGGAGAGAAGAAGGAAAATACAAAAAATAAGAAGTGAATCTATACGAAAGAAAACAAAACTAACAGATGTCCTGCACTACTGTCTTTGTTTAAAGTGGCGATGGGCTGGCCATGTTGCACGTTACAACGATATGCGATGGACAGTAGAAGTAACGAGATGGAAAGGGCCTAATGGAAAAAGGCGGATAGGACGACCTATGAAGCGATGGAGTGACGACATCATAGCTATAGCCGGCAAGGAGTGGATTAATGAAGCGAGGGATAGGGAAAACTGGATAAAGCTGGAGGAGGCCTATACCCAAACAGGGGTTCTTATCTAAGAATCATGCAATATTAAAAAAAATAGTTAAGAGAATAGTTATAAGTGAAATATATATATACTTACATGTAATACTTAGGTGATGGGAAATAAAGAAAGAAAGAAAGAAAAATATGTATTTGGTACATAAACAAAAAAAATACTTAAAAGACATAAACACAGTAATTTAGCTAAAAAGAGAAAAAAAATATTTTATGCTTATTGGTGCACCAAAAAGGTTTCCACTCAGCGTTAAATTCACGAAGTTTAATAACTTCATGAAAGCTGATTTTCAGTGTAACCTATATATAAGAAGGTAGATGGGCGAGAACGTCAGCTTACACAAATATCTTAAAAACCAAGTAACAATCTTAAAACTATGAATATAATAAAAACAAAACACGAAAACAACAAGGTTATAACAATCATAATAAAAACAAACAAAGGTACGTACGTACGTACGTACGTGTGTGTGTGTGTGTGTGTGTGTGTGTGTGTGTGTGTGTGTGTGTGTGTGTGTGTGTGTGTGTGTGTGTGTGTGTGTGTGTGTGTGTGTGTGTGTGTGTGTGCGTGCGTGCGTGTGCGCGCGTGCGCGTGTGTGTGTGTGCTTGTGCATATGCTAGTGCGTGTGCTAGTGTGAGAGAGGGACATGGAGACAGGGATAGAAAATGATGAGTGACAACTAAGTGCTACACTTCTGTAAGGAGAGCAAAAACATTTTAAATTTTAACTTGAATGAATTAATGGTTTTCGAGTTTCTTATCGATCGATTAAAGAGGCTTTATTATTATGGGGGGATATTCATTTGTTTCCTCGTCTGGTTGGGTTTATAAATAAAAATAAAGATACATATTGCATATATAAAATAAATATTATGGATAAAAATAAACATACTTATAAAAATATTTTATATTATACATATATTAAAAGGACCCAACCAGACGGAAGCCCTCGGCAGGGGAGACCAAACGGCCGAGGGTTAGGGCGATAGGGAGAGAAACCGGCGGACGATGCGGGCGGTATCGAGGAGCACCGCTTTCTGCATTTGAGCTTGGAGCGATCCGTCCCGGAGTCTCAGTCACCTCAGATGTTTGGAGAGGCTGACTGGGATTAACCCATTCGCAGACACGACTATCGGGATAATTTCGGCCGGCACACCACCCCACATGTCGGTCACCTCGTGAGCCAGGTCCAGATACTTTGTCTCCTTATCTGTTTCGGCTTTCACGAGGTTCTCGTCATATGGAATGGTAATGTCGACCAAAAATACCCGCGACTGTGCCCGGTCCATCACTACGATGTCAGGTTTGTTCGCGACAATCGTCCTGTCCGTGATGATGGGCCGGTCCCAATAGAGCCTGGCGCGGTCATTTTCGAGCACGGCCTCCGGAGAGTACTTATAGTACGGCAGGTTCCGATCCACGAGGCCGTATTTCAGAGCGAGCTCCTGGTGTAGGATTCTGGCTACTAGGTTGTGTCTATGCAGATACTCAGAGTAAGAAAGCATGGAACAACCGGAAATAACATGCCGAAGCGACTCCCCGGGATGGCGACAAGCTCGACAGATGTCGACGGTGCCATCCCTTAGGATGTATTTCCGATAGTTGTTCGTCTTAATAACCTGATCCTGTATCGCACAGACAAAACCTTCGGTTTCCCCAAAGAGGTCACCGAAACGTAGCCAGTTGAGGGAGGCAGTAGTATCTACGAAAGGCTCGTGTAGGGCCTTGTAGAACCTCCCGTGGAGCTCTTTCTCCTTCCATACGGCCTCCCGGTCGGAAACGCTCAGTACTCCCGGGTCCTGCCATTGCTCGTTGGCTAAGGACAGAGGGGTAAGTCCTTTATCACAACTAATGACGTCAGTGTAGATTGACTCATCCGATCTCGCCAGGAAGTAGTTGCGGAGGCTGTACACCTCGCGATTGTGCATGGTAAGGGCGCTCAAAAAGCCCCTCCCGCCATGCTTCCGCGGCAGGTCATCACAGCCTCATCACTGACGATCTCGGATGATGCATCCTGTGGGACGTCATAGTTGTGCGGACTTTTCGGTCCAGGGCATTGAGCTCAGTTTGAGTCCACCTGAGTATGCCAAAGGTATACATGAGGACTGGCATGACCCAGCCGTTAAATGCGCGTGCCTTGTTCACGCCTGACAAATGGCTGTTAAACACCTTTGTCAGGCGTGCAAAAAAACACATCACGAACTGACTGTTTCATGCCAGCCTCATCGATACACATGTTTTGTGACATACCCAGGTATCGGTATGTTTCAGCCTCAGAGAGGGTCCTTATGTTAACGGGCATAGATAAGTCTATGCCCTCCGTATTAGTGACCTTACCCCTTTCGACATGAAGGACCGCACACTTATCCGTCCCGAGCTCCATTTTGATTGAATTGCTGAAATCAATATTATTATTATTATTAACTATTACGGTTCATGAAATATAGCTTGGTGACGGTTGGACAGACAGATAGCGGAGTCTTAGTAATAGGATCCCATTTTACCTTTTGTGTACAGTATCCTAAAAAAAGTTAGAAATCATATATAGTGATAGATACAAATCTATATAGGAATCAAAATATACCTGCAAAATGCGCCCTGTGCTTTGTGCCCTACCTAGTCAATCAACAAAGGTTACAAAGGTTGCCAAGTATAAAAAGACTTTTGGCTATAAAGAGTAATCTAACCGAAATAACTCAACCACGGTGTCTTCTCAAAAAGCACTCCAGTGACACAGATGAAACAAATACGAAATACCAACGCAATAAAAGAACATGCTAGACATAACTGCAAATAGGCACCAGCCAAACACTGGAATTCAATCTACCCTTCAAATAATAAGTTAGAAAAGAGATTGGAGAACTTTAGATCGTTTTTCCTAGATAACAACTGTTTCGGCTGGTTTTGTGATCTTGTGGACAAAGGCTCGAATTGAGCGAGAAGAGCGAACGAACATTTCCGTTTGCTACACGTCATTCGCCCTATTTATCGGTGGAACGGCGGCGGCGCAACATTTCTTGCAACTAGTTTTGATTTTACTAATTATTGTCCGGCCATTTGATTCCTTGTGCTTGAAATTTAATTGCGGTGGTCCCATCAATAAAGCAGTGCAGATTCGGCCGGCTGTGCAAAGAACGAAGGCGACTCGTCAACGACGGTTGAAGGTGAGTGCTCTTTATTCCACTAGACTATTCGAGACCCAGACGAAAATCCAGACCAGCTCCGCTGTCTATCGAAGGTCACCCCAACAACAACATTAACTTAAATATTTGTTAAAGACCCAAGATTGCAAAATGAAATGGGCGAGAGCAGAGTCTGTTAAATCTAAATTTGCAAATAAACTGAACTTTAAAGTTTTCACATCCAGCAACAAGCAGATGGTGATAAATCCGACCCGGACGAAATACTACAGCAGAATTTTCGCCTTCCAGTAATAGTCAATTGCCGGCATAATCACTGAAGGAACTTCCAAGAAAATATCTGACTTACCTCGCTTCCTTTTGAATGTTACCTTGAGAACGTCCTATATTCTTAAGTTTTAGAAAAATATACCAAATGATTATGATTTACATCCAGGAAAGTCACCACATAAGGGTTTGCTATACCGTTCAATCCCCTCAAGGTTTTCGAAGCTATAAGAAAAAAAAATTGTAAGCTAAAAGTACACATAATTATAGCGTGATTTATGTCACCTCCTTAAACATCATTTCGGATTTCGAAAATCACTTTTGTTAATCAGACCATAGAAATGTATGTCCTTTAAAAGTTCACCCTTTTAAAGGACATACATTTCGTCACTGGGTTCATCCCAGTGGAACCATGAAAAATTGCCTCGTGGATAAATATGTCCCTGAACTTATGGTTCAGGGCATTTGTGTGAGAACAAGAAAGTTTTCTTGAAAAATTTTCACTTTAGGTTTCGCATTGTTATCAACGTTTCAAAGTTGCTCTGAACAGTCTTTTAAAGCTTTGCTCGCTTGAGCGTGGCGTAACAGCGATTTTTCTGCTTCCTTTACACAGCCTTTAAAAGCTTTCCTTCCCTTCAGCGTGAATATAAAATACGACAGATTTGCTTTCATTATCTTAACTCAATAACTATTACGTATGCATATCTAATTTACAAAAATAACTGAATAATATTTTCCTTTTTCTATTCTAGATAACTTATACAAGACTTGCGGACCCAACAGACGTTGTCCTGTACACTCGACTTAAATCCGACAACTTATATATAAAAAAAGTTGTAAATAAATTTGTGATTCCTACCATTCTCGAATTGACTTGACCCACAAAAATTCATTAAAATCGGTCCAGTAATTTAGGAGGAATTCAGTAACATACCCATGTACAGAAGAATTACATATTATATAAAGATAATCGTGCTTTGTATTTGTTTTTCTAACATATTCAAATTACATCTTTTTTTCCTTCGTCCATATAGTTGTATGTGGAAGTTATCGACAGGATTAGAAAAAGTTAAACCAGATAAAATTATATCAATAAGTTTGGCGGTAAAAGTAATAAAGGCTCAGTTAAAAATAAATTCACATATTTTAATATATGTAACATCCATCGACATACTTTTTGTACTTTTTATATTCCTTAGTATGAAAGAGCAATACACGCAAATCATAAGAACGATGAAAATAAGGGGAGCATATTTAAAAAAGTGGATGTATTCTATGGTGCTAAAGCCTTTTCAAAACCCGGCATTTTCGGGAGGCTGGAAGTTATCAAACCTGCCTAGGAGACGATTCGTAATGACTCTAGAATACATTATATGACCCAGGTACTACTTTTAGGGTTCCGTACCCTAACAAAAATTTTGTTAAAACGGGAAGGTTTTATCTCATAGTTAGACAGTTGAAATTTTCACCAATGATGTATTTCTATTGCCGCTATAACAACAAATATTGAAAAACAGGATAAAAAATATTTAAATGGTGCTCTCATACAATAGATATGATGCGATTCGCACTTTGCCGTTTTGTATTTTATCTAACATAAATGATTCTTTTTACTCTTTTGTTTTATGTTGTATTAGTTACCCTTAGTAAACGACCTTTGCAATAAAAGGCATACCACGGGTGAGGAGATGGCCATTACCTTAATTAAATGCCAACTAATAATAAGACCATATCAGTTTACTGCCCTAATTCACGATTTTTCGCTATTTTAAAGTGTCTGTGGGTTTTTATAGCGAAATAATAATCCATATTCTTAGCTAGAATAGACGCAAACGTGTGTTCTTTCAGTTTTTTACTTGTAGCATTTTAAAGTGCCAATATTCACGAATATAAAACACCCAAAATAATTGGTGTTCACTAAATTCGATTACTATGCCGACTTCCACACAGAAATTACCCATGTTATTTAATTGATATTAATTTTTATAGTGCTACTCTTTGCACTAAAGATGAAGTTGAATTTGTGGAAAAATGGACGAACAACATCAGTTCATATTTTCTTATTATTACGTCGGTAAGATCGAAAAATATTATGCATATTTCATTACTCAGTAATTTGTATCTAAATGTAATTTTCAAAATACACGATTTACCAAAAAAAAAAACAAACAAACCGAGCAAAGCTCGGTCCTCCGGGTACTATTAGATTGAGTGAGTTGTCCAAAATGTAACAATAAGTGTCAATTAAGTGCCAAGAGCCATGATAGCTCAGTGTCCTGGCGCTTGCATTACACCGGTGTCGATGCCAATGAAATTGTTAATTTGAAGTGGTGACTTATCAAATGCGGTGAAGAAAAACATCATGGGGAAACCTGCATATTTTCGACATAATAACAAAAAAAAGGGGCCGCGTGGTGGACTTTAACCGGGACCAGAATTTTAATTGTAGATGGTGGATGTCGGTTATCAATGAACATCAGATGAATCTACTGCTTATCAACTTTCCAAAAAACCGGCCAAGTGCGAGTCGGACCTGCGCACGAAAGTTCGTTCGAAAAATGTTCGTCCATTTTTCACACAAAGTAGACAGGTGTTGCGTCGCTGTAAAAATATGTTACTGCTCAGTAGCTAGAACGTCGAGCGCGAAACCCGAAGGACAGAGATTAAAATCCTCGCAGTGGCGAAAAATTTTTAAATTTGGAGCTTACGCCCCGTTTTTTGGGTCTAAAAAAATTTTTAAGCTATAAGAGATGGCTATGTTCGTGGTTGCACATTTTTATATATTGTCAGGTCTAGTTTATTATTGGATTAGTTGTGAAAATGAGTCACAGATATAGCACGGTGCAAATTTCTATGGAAAAAATAATGAGAAAGATTGAAAATTTGCTTCTTCACCATAAAAGACTCTTTTATGCGCTCTAGCCAAAACTCTCACTATGTCGCCACCGTATAAAATAAAAAAATAATTATTATTTTCTTGATATCTGGTGGTAAGCTTTATATTACATTATCATACAAAAAATGTACATACCTAAGCGAAAGGAGCAAAGTGAGAGAATAGCATGTTGCATACCTCAGCCTAATTTTACACAATTTTATGGAGTGAAGCAGGCAGTATAGCCCATAAATATTGGGATCACCATAAGTTCCAAAATCATTGCTGATCTTTAGGGTAGGAATAGGCTTCTTTTTTTAGGGTTCCGTACAAAACGGGAAAACGGGACCCTATTACTAAGACTCCGCCGTCTGTCTATCTGTGTATCTGTCTGTCTGTTTGTTTGTCTGTCTGTCTGTCTGTTTGTCTGTCCGTATGTCTGTCGGTCTGTCCGTCCGTCACCAAGCTGTATCTCATGAACCGTGATAGTTAAACAGTTGAAATTTTCACAGACGACGTATATCTGTTGGCGCAGATATACGTCGTCTGTGAAATGATATGATACAAATACCAAAAAAACAGGGAAAAAAATATTTCAGCGGGGTTCCCATACAACAAACACAATTTTTTGTCGTTTTAAATAATAATGGTACAGATCCTTTCGTGCGCAGGTCCGACTCGCACTTGGCCGGTTTTTTGGAAAGTTGATAAGCAGTAGATTCATCTGATGTTCATTGATAACCGACATCCACCATCTACAATTAAAATTCTGGTCCCGGTTAAAGTCCACCACGCGGCCCCTTTTTTTTGTTATTATGTCGAAAATATGCAGGTTTCCCCATGATGTTTTTCTTCACCGCATTTGTTAAGTCACCACTTAAAATTAACAATTTCATTGGCATCGACACCGGTGTAATGCAAGCGCCAGGACACTGAGCTATCATGGCTCTTGGCACTTAATTGACACTTATTGTTACATTTTGGACAACTCACTCAATCTAATAGTACCCGGAGGACCGAGCTTTGCTCGGTTTGTTTGTTTTTTTTTTTTGGTAAATCGTGTATTTTGGAAATTACATTTAGATACAAATTACTGAGTAATGAAATATGCATAATATTTTTCGATCTTACCGACGTAATAATAAGAAAATATGAACTGATGTTTTTCACAAAAGAAACAACTTTAAAAAAAAGGGAAAAAATGACAAAATAACAAATCGACAAAAAATTAAAAATAAAGAAAGCAATGATCTGGAATCGAAAAAAAAGTAAAAAAATAAATATGTAAATGATCGTGACGCGAACCACGGCTGTCTGTTTTGGGGCCGCCCGATTACCGACCGAGCTATTATGACATTTTCTCTTGCGGCGAAATTTACCGTCATATTCGAATTATATTTATTCCCTGAAAACAGGGATAAAACGGCATTTTCTAAAAATGAAACCTAGCTAGATCGATTTTTCGCCCCCGAATCTACGCACATACTAAATTTCATGAAAATCGCTGGAGCCGTTTCCGAGATTCCGATTATATATATACAAGAATTGCTCGTTTAAAGGATAAGATATAAAATTCTCGTGTCACGGTGTTTGTAATTGAACTCCTCCGAAACGGCTTGACCGATTTTCGTAAAATTTTGTGTGCATATCGGCCAGGGTGGAGAATTGGATAACCACCCCAAACATTTTTTCTACCCTACAAATAATTTATATGGCAAAACAACGTTTGCCGGGTCAGCTAGTATCTTTATAAATTATAGCTTGTGTGTTATTCTGATGTACCTTATAAGCTTTATTAATGTAGTTTCATTAAAATCCATTCAGAAGTTTTTGCGTGAAAGTGTATGTTACTCTTCTACATACAAACTTTTGCATTTATAAGTAAGGAGTAAGGTTTATAAGCTGGCATACTTCTTCAATCTTTTTTAGCTCAATTTTATTCGATATTTGTTACGCATCCATCGATGGTCACGTTGCACGATGCATGGGCTTTCAAAAACTTTTGAATTGTTCAATGCAAATTTTAATCGAATATGTTTTCGAACGACATAAAAGTATCCTCTACTCGACAAAGCAATTGTCTCTCGTACAGCGAGTGCCACAGCTTTGCTTTAAAAGCTATTTTATAAAGGATTTTTTGCGTGTGAAATAATTTACGGAAACAAAAGAGCTTCAGAGTTTTAGTAACGAGGAAAAAAAGTTAAAATATAAAAATACCGAGAAATCGTAATTTAATATCAATATTAAAAAATTGTACGTTTCAAACTTACGAAACCTACGTAAAAGTTAGATAATATCATTTAAATATCTATATAATCATCCGCCTGTTTTAATTTCAAAACGTTTTCCTACCTTAGTACTTTATAACCCAAAATATATTGTTTTAATCTTTTCAATTTCGGAAGTGTACGTTTTATAAGTGCCAATTAACACATACTTCTTGCCATATTATTATGTACCTTCTTCTTATCCTATCCTATCGGATTTCGGCGACCAACACACGAAACTCTTCAATATTCTGCGACAATCTGCTAAGACTGACGGCGTCCTTGTTGTCTGTCCATTTTTTTTTAAATTGTCGTTCCATGATATTCGTAAATCAAAATCAAAATCAAATACTTTTATTGAATATAGAAGCATTACACTTACTTATTGATGGTCGAAACGCTACCACCGGTTCGGAAAGAAAAGCCACTGACCTGAGAAGAACCGGCGAAAGAAACTTAGCGGGACTTTTTTTACCATTATTTATCAAAGAAAGACATGTTTACAAATGTATCAAAGTCAACTTGAAAGAGCCTGGAGCGATCATTTCATTTCCAGGGTGTGGTGTCATTTAAATAATCACAAACATTATTTAACACACAAACGTTGTTAAAATTGATACATTGTGAACGTTTTCTGGGATTTTGTTGTAAAAACGAATACATTGTCCCATAAAAGAATCAGTTATTCTACGCAGTCTAGTTGTAGGTAGAATTAATTTATCTGTTCCTAGTATTTATATCATGCACATTCGCATGTCAAAAATTCATTTTTCTTTTTATGGACATACATAACATTTTCAAGTATGTACTGAGAAGCAACAGTCAATATTTTAATCTCTTTGAACAAATTTCTTAGTGATTCTTTGGGGCCCAGGTTATAAACTGCTCGAATAGCTCTCTTTTGAAGCTGTCTTATTTTTTTAACCGCGAAGGCTGCT